>JASVEL010002849.1:0-559811 GCA_032618575.1 Nicotiana noctiflora
GTTAATGGTGTCTCATATACCGCAGATAATAAAATATCCAAAATGACTATCACACATGGAAAAAGAGTACGACATGTTCTGGAAGGTGAGGGTATCACATTCAACGATGCAGATTTTGAAGGCCTCATAACCCCGCATAATGATGTATTGTTAATATCATTACTAGTACATGATACAAATGTGAAACGTGTTTTGATTGATCCAACAAGTACGGTGAATATTATTCTAGCACGGGTTTTACGCGAAATGCAAGCTGAGGACAAGATGGTTCCAAAAGCACATACTTTATCAGGTTTTGATAATTCTAATGTCATAACGAAAGGAGAAGTATTTCTCACTACCTTTGCTGAAGGTATCATCAAAGATACTAAGTTTCAGGTGGTGGATATAGAAATGGCTTACAATATAATTCTGGGAGGCCGTGGATCCATGAGATGGATGTTGTACCATCAACATTGCATCAAGTAATCAAATTTCCTTCACCATGGGGAATTCGTCAAATCAAAGGAGATCAACAGACATCAAGGAGCATAAATTCTGTTATGGATTCAACTGCTCAAAAAGACAAATAGCAATTACAGATGTCAGTTAAGGAAGGAGACTCTCTGACCTTAGCTGAATAAAGAAAAACAGATATGGATTCAAGGCCGGATATTATTCAACAACCAGAGGAGAATGATAACATCAAAACTACAATAGAAGAACTCGAAGATGTGGAAATATTTGCGCACCAACCTGATAGGAAGGTGTATGTTGGAGCCAATTTGGGATCAGAGGTAAAGCATGAATTAATTGAATTTTTAAAATTTAACGTAGATTATTTTGCTTGGTCCCACTCTGATATGACTGGGATACCACCGGAGGTAATGAATCATAAGTTGAATGAAGATCCAACGCATCCTCTAGTCAAACAAAGGAAACGGAAGCAAGAGCCTTCAAAAATAAGGAATTTCAAGAAGAAGTTCAGAAATTGCTCAAAATTAGATAAATACGTGAGGTAAAGTACCCAAACTGGTTAGCCAATACCGTCGTGGTTCCCAAGAAAAATGGTAAATGGCATGTCTGTGTAGATTATACAGATCTAAATAAGGCTTGTCCGAAAGATTCTTTTCCTTTACCACATATAGATCAATTAATTGATGCAACTGCAGGGCATGAGTTGCTAAGCTTTTTAGATGCATACTCAGGTTATAATCAAATTAAGATGGATCCAGAAGATGAGGAAAAAACTTATTTTATAACAGATAGGAGAACTTATTGTTATAAGGTAATGCCCTTTGGTCTTAAAAATGCAGGTGCGACATATCAAAGGTTAGTTACCAAGATGTTTCAAGAACATTTAGGTCGAACCATGGAAGTATATATAGATGATGTGTTAGTTAAAACTTTGCATTTAAAAGATCATATACCACACTTATCCAAAACATTTGAAATTCTCCGCACATACAATATGAAATTGAATCCGGAAAAATGTGTATTTGGTGTAGCATCTGGGAAATTTTTAGGTTTTCTTGTTCTAACCGTGGCATCGAAGTAAACCCAGCTCAAATCAAAGCTATTGAAGAAATTCCGGATGTACTCTCAAGTAAAAATAAGGTCCAAAGGCTCACTGGAAGGATTGCAGCCCTGGGAAGATTTATATCAAAATCATCAGAAAAGTGCTTCAAATTTTTCTCAGCTCTTAAAAAGCAGTACAACTTTGAATGGACTGAAGAATGTCTGCAAGCACTTAAAAATTTGAAGAAATATCTGTCAAATCCGCCTTTGCTATCCAAACCTGTAACAGGTGAAAGGCTGTTTATCTACCTAGCGGTGTCAGAAGTGGCGGTAAGTGCAGTTCTAGTACGAGAAGAGCAAGGTAAACAATCTCCTATCTATTATGTTAGTAAATCATTGTTAGATGCGGAATCAAGGTATCCACAGCTAGAAAAATTGGCTTTAGTATTAGTAATGGCATCTAGGAAATTGAGACCTTATTTTCAATGTCATCCCATTACTGTAGTGACTGCATTTCCATTACGTAATATATTGCATAAACAAGAGTTATTAGGGAGGTTAGCTAAGTGGGCTATAGAATTAAGTGAATACGAAATCACGTACGTACCTAGAACCGCAATAAAATCTCAAGTACTAGCAGATTATGTGGTTGATTTTAGCCAGGGAATGCAAATGGAAGCGGAAAAAGAAGTTCAAGTCCTTAATGGGGCAAACCCAGGGATTTGGACCTTATTCGTGGATGGATCATCTAATGTTAAATGTGCATGTTTAGGAATTATCTTGGTACCACCTTCGGGGGAAACCATCAGACAAGCTATTAAATGCAATTATATCACTAACAATGAGGCAGAATATGAAGCTATGGTTGCAATTTTGGAGTTGGCACGAGAACTTGGTATAAATCAGATAGTGATCAAAAGTGATTCTCAACTCGTAGTTAATCAAATGCTGGTGACTTATACAGCCAGAGAAGCGAGGATGCAACAATATCTAGAAAAGTTAAGGGAATTGGTAAAACAATTCCAGTCTTGGAAAGTCATTCAAATCTCAAGAGATGATAATGTAGAAGGAGACGCCTTGGCAAATCTTGCATCCGCAGTTGATGTGATAAAAGATGCCAGCAATTCAATTGTTCATTTATTTCATTCAGTTCTTGAAGCTGATAAAGATGAGGTAAATTTTAATAACTTAACATGGGATTGGAGAAATGAGATTGTAGCATTCTTGCAATACGGTACCGTACCTGATCAAAAAACAAAGGCACAAGCACTTCGGAAAATGGCAGCCCGTTACTGCCTAAAGCAGGGTAATCTTTATCGAAAAATGTTCGGTGGCCCATTAGCTCGGTGTTTAGGTTCTTCTCAAACTGAGTATGTAATGAGAGAACTACACGAAGGTCATTGTGGGAACCATGCAGGTGGAAGGTCATTGGTTAAAACCTTGATAAGGGCCGGGTATTATTGGCCTAAAATGGAAGAAGAAGCATCGAACTTTGTAGCTAAATTTGACAAATCCCAAAGGTACGGTAATAATATACATCGTCCTGCTGAGTAATTACATCCGGTTATTGAACTTATGAAATAGGGAATGGACATTGTCGGACCGTTACCTCAAGCTAAAGGACAGGTAAAATTTTTACTCGTACTTACTGATTATTTTTCTAAATGGGTAGAAGCAGGAGCATTTAAACAGGTACGTGAAAAAGAAGTCAAGGACTTTATTTGGCGACATATTATTTGCCGTTTTGGCGTACCAAGAGAAATCGTATGTGACAATGGTCCACAATTTATTGGAGCTCAGATAACAGAATTCTTTCAAAGTTGGCAAATAAAAAGGATAACTTCAACACCTTATCATCCAGTAGGAAACGGACAGGCGGAATCAACGAATAAGATTGTCATCAATAATCTGAAGAAGAGGTTGGAAGAGTCAAAGGGGAATTGGCCTGAGCTGTTACCAAGGGTTTTATGGGCATACCGTACAACAATGAAAACAAGCACAGGTGAAACTCCTTTCTCTTTAGTATACGGATCCGAAGCACTTATCACAGTTGAAATAGGAGAACCAAGTTCAAGAGTAGCACAGGTAGCACAAACGTCTAATGATGAAGAGATGCGGATAAATTTGGATTTATTGGAAGGCAAAAGAGAAGCAGCATTAATAAGGATGGCCGCTCAAAAGCAAATGATCGAACGCTATTACAATAGGAAAACACGTCTGCGGTATTTCAAAATTGGGGACTATGTGCTCAAAAAGGTTTTTCAGTCTACCAAAGAAGTAAATTCAGGTAAGTTAAGTCCATATTGGGAGGAACCATACAGAATTCATGGTATTGCAGGTAAAGGAGCATACGAATTGGAGACGATGGATGCGAAATTACTTCCTTCACATTGGAATGATGTGCATTTGAAGAGGTATTATTTTTAGAAATAAAAAATAAAAATAAGAGAAAAATCTTTGCCAGGTATCATCTTGTTAAATTCTGATCTTTTAAGCATTATAAATTTTTACTAACGGTTTTAGATGATAGGCAAAACGCTTACCCGTACTAAGTGATGAGTCACGACCTATAAGGCCAAATGGAGTATGCTGAAATTCCAGAATGGAGTATGCTAAAAATCTGGGCCTAAGGTTATAATAACATATACGGGTATAGCAGTCTTCATCTATTACCACAAGTCCCGTACGTGTTTCTTTTCTTTTTTAGGAAGGATCCGGATTGAAAAGATTAACAAATGTACGAGGCTTCATGCTTCAGCACTCAAACATTTGGGCGAATATACAAGGTTCACATGCAGAAAAAAGGCAAATCAAAAGCCTGAAGAAAAATCAAGATTCAAGCCCGAGCAAATATGTTAAGGGTAAACCGTATCAAACGGTTACGTATAAAAAAAATAAGTTGTAAAGAAAACCTTGTATCTATTATTCAACTTTTGTAAAATCTGTTATAAAGAAAACAGTTACATGAAAGTTATAGATGTAATGAAAATACATGTAAGGAACGATTTACAACTTGTCAAAATTTAGAAAATAAAGATTTGATCAAGTTATTCCAGATAAACGTGTATATTCCTATTTCTTGTATCGTATTAAACATTATTGTGAAGTTGAGACGTCTTCTTAATTAAATGTCGTATATATAAAAGGGCCCTCTTTTATAATCTCGTATTATCTAAGTATGAGAATGACAAAAGCATTTTTTATTTACAAATGCAATTGAAAACACTTGAAAAAAAGGTAGGTGCATAATAAAACTTCTTAATAACAGAAAGAAGTTAAACTTGTTCATAAAATGCCCCTCAAACAAAACTTGGGAACTTGGGAACTTAAATAAAGCTTAATTGTTTTTATAAAACTGCAAAATTCAAGGAGCAACATCAGTAGGCTCAACTTGGTCAACCTGACCAACGACCTCAACTTCAGCAGGAATAGAAACTTGTTCAACAACAGGGGTGGGGATATTCGGTGCAGAAATGCTATATAAGGGGGCCTCAACTAAGACAGGTTCAGCCACAGCAGATTCACTAGGGAGAGCTTCAATTGAAGAAGATTCAGCCACGGAAGCAATGGTTTCAGGAGATGAAAATCTTGGTGGCTATTGGGCTTTCTCAAGAGCTTCATTTACCTTGGCTAATTCACCTTTAAGGTCAAAATTCTCTTGACTCATTTCCTCTAAAGTATCACGACGACTCTCAAGGAAGGTCAAGTTTACCCTGATATTGGTAGTCTCCTCAAGGAGATCAAAATCCTTTTCCCAGGATGACATTTCTTTCCTGAGCTCCTCATTCTTTTGCAAAAGAGAGTCGTGAGATCATTGCAGTGAGGAGTAAGAACTTTCCAGAGCATGAACCTTAGCTTGTGAAGCCCGTAAATCTTCTTGTGTACGGGTAAGTTCTTGGGCCATCCCTTCTGCATATTATTCCTTCTGAGCCAGCAAGGCTTTCAAAGACTTGTTCTCATTAGCAACCGTAGATAATTGTTCAGCCAGGGATTCTTTTTCTCTCTTAAATTGATCTGCGGTAATCTTTACCGTTGCTGATTCAGTAATGAGCTTCTGGACTTGGTTTTCTAAATAATTCTTCCTTTATTCTAAGATATCCATCTCAATTTGTAAGCTCGCGTACTGCCTTTCCAATTACTAGCTTCCAATTGGGAATCACGAGCAGTCACTTCAGCATCATGAGTAGTTTTTTCCAAGTCACGAGCCAATTTCTCCAAGAGAGGAACTCGGCTCATCAGCTCCGTACTAATGAGATTAATCTAGTCATAATAAAATAAGTTTAAGGTTAAAATTATAGGAATAATTCATGAAATAAAATTAAATTTTTTTTACCTTTAAGCTGGCATGAACAATGTCGTTCAAGAGAGTCGTGTTGCTGTGGCTGTCAAGTTTTGCCTTTTCAATAGGGCCTATTAAAGGAGCAAGCCACATGTCTGCTTGTCCGGACTTCCTTAGGAGACTGCTGTCTTGTGGAACATCAATGGTGACACTCCTCTTATTAAAGTTCATGCTTGAGGAGCCTACTTCAATGTGACGCGAGGAAGATGGAGCAACGGTAATAGGAGGAGTGGTTGTTGATGAAGGGATAGCAGAAACAGTAAGTGAAGTAATAGAAGAAGGAGGTAAGAGAACAATGACAGGAATGGTAGAAGTAGGAGGTGGAACTTCATCTAAAGCCGGACCCGTAGAATTACCAAAACCACTATCAAAAAGTTGGTCAATAGAAGGGGCAGGAGTATCGTCATCAGGGATGACTACAGGATCAGATGAGGGAAGATCAGGAACAGCTCCAATTTCGTCATAATTAATGATTCGTCTCCTGACCCTTGGTCTGGTTGTCAAAGCTTCATTATCATCATCTTCATCTACTTCAACTTCAGGATTATCTTCAAGAACGGATTTTCTCTTCTCCGGTCTTGAAGGAACATCTGAATGAGAACCCAAGAAGATCTCCTGGCCATGTGATGCTAAGACGGTCCCATGGGTATGTCCACGAGTGGCAAAACCTGAAAGGGAAGAAAGGCGGAAAAAGATTAAAAATGTACTAAACGGTAAAATAGAAGGGAAGAAAACTTCTTACCGTGGGTCTTTGGTTTCCACCCATATTGTTTGGCAATACTTTTCCATGTTCTGCCCTCCATTGGGGCAATCTTCAAAAGCTTATCTACCCAATCACAGATATTAGCTACGGGAGTAACCATACCCATGGTTGCTGAAAAAGAAAACAAAATAGGTAAGGTAAATAAAAAGGAAGAATAAAACACGTACGGTAAAGAATACTATTCCACTCCTCAGGGAAGCGGAGGTATTTCTCACTGAATAGACCTCCGGTAGGTGCAGCGACATACCGGACAAACCACCCACGGTCTTTGTCGTCTTCTGAGCTTACCAGCACTCTTTTGCTCCGGGCTGATAGACTAAAAACTCCATTGCGAAGAAACCTAATGGAGTATAGGTGAAGGAGATGAGGAAGAGAAAATTCTACCTTAGCCTTTGTAGAAAGGTGTCTTAAGCATGCAACAACACGCCACACTATCGGGCCGATTTGCCCCAGACAAATATTGAAGAAACGGCAAAAATCTAGGATAACCGGGTCAATAGCCGGGTTAAAACCCAAAGTAAAAGGATAGGTATAAACAAAAGAATAACCTATAAGGTAGGAAGTAATCCTTTGATTTGGGTTAGGGATTATAATTGGAAAATCATCAGCTCAGTGACATTCTTTCCTAACAATTGGGGCTAAAGCGCTTGTAATCAAAGTAGGGTAAGGATCGACACAATCTAACCCTAATACCTGGGTTTTAGAGATTCACTATCGTGATGGAAAGAAAACCCGGCAGGGATAATTTCATCTACCAGAGGTTCACGCAGCGGTTCTGAAGATTCTTTAGTTTTAGGAGGATTCTTTTGAGAACTTGTAGCCCCAGAAAAGGCACCGGAGTCAGAATGAGTCGAAGAAACACCACCACGGGTGGAACCCAGGGAACGTAATCTACCCCCTCTTCTGTGCCTAATAGGAGCAGGGGCGTTAGGAAATTTATCTAGAATCTAGGTTTTCTTAGGGTTTGAAGAAGCCATGGATGCAGAAGTTAAATTTAAAGCAAGTAGAAGGAAGTGTGTAGTTCAACTTATTAGTTATACGGCGAAAAGAAGGGTTATTTATAGTGTTGGAAAATTTTGAAAACATGGAAAAGAGAGTACAATGAGGGTAAGCTCTATAATGATGATAACTGATACTTCGTGGAGCGGGAAGACGAAAAGAAAGCCTGAAAAAATGCTGCATGACAGAGCAACCAATGAGGAAGCAACACGCGTTGGGTGCATTAAAAGGAAGTGACAGTTAAATCGTCAGAATTCCTCAGAACATTAATGAAGGCAAAAATTCTCCTTTAATGCAACTCCACTTCCCAAATATTCATACTGATGAATAAATGGAAAGTGGGGGGACTCTCTATATTGGGAAAATTTTAATATATGTAAAGTAAAATACGTGGCATGACACATAGATGCTATTAAAGAAGACTAAAAAGGCAAGGGGTTACGCAGATACGGGTAAAAGAGGAACGTAGCAGTAAAGGAGAAAAAGAGGTACGTAGCAGCAAAAAAAAGAAAGAGGTACAAGTAAGAGACTCAAGGAACCGTACCTATTTAAGATGCAATAATGAAGGGAATATGAAAAGATAATGAATCAAGACACATAAAAGAATGAAGATACACGTCAGAGTAGCAAGTACCGGAGCAGCCGTTACAGAATAATTGTATTAAATAATAAGATTGTGTAACGTTGCATTAAATATGACATTAAAGGTCATTAAGTATTCATAATGAGCTCATCATGATTTGAAGGACCTATAAAAGGGAAAAAAACATGTACACGATTGAAATATACTTTTTTGATTTACGCTCACTTATTTATCTACTCCATAAAATCATTTTGTTACTTATTTTACGATTATCAGACAACTTACTTGTGCTATACATAGAGATGGAATGAGACTTTGATCAAGCATCCTAACTTATACATGCCTCTTCTACCGAATACTAGGACGAGTCGATATTTCCTGCTGTATCTTACCATGTTTTACTGTTGGTGAACAAAGACTCGTGATATACCAAATAGGGAAATTGTTCAAAGTTGTATACTCCTCTGTCCTATTTTTCTATGAAACTGCTTCTTTTTTGGAGAATCCTAGAGAATCAACCAGGTATTTAATCAAGAAATGAGTTGAGATACAGTTACAGGTAGAGGTTGTTGAGTAGAGAAATTGAGATCTTAAACAGTACAAGGAAAGGAGGTGTCTAGAGCCATTATTACAGCTACAACTGCTTTGCCTCTGAATCTGATGAGCATTACCATTTGGCTATTCTGCTATTAACGTTTGCAACAGTGGACAAATACTTCGTATACCTCTCTTTCTCAGTTTCTCTCTCGGATTATAGAAAACATTTTACTATTTTTCCACTTGCAATTTTGTTCACAAGTTTTAGTCCTCTTCTGCTAATTTAAGTTGTAAAAGTAACAACAGTCCTTAGACTTCTTCTCACGCTAAAGTAATCTTTGGCATTTACTAAAATTGAAAGAAACCAGATATTCCAGCTATAGCACACATTCAACTTTTCTATTGCAAAAGATAAGCATTATACAATTAGTCTACCCCTGGTCACTGGTCACTCAATGTTCCAATATGTAAGAAAAAATTTACAAGATAATACCAGAGAAGCAACAAGAATTATTATACTAAGTAGTAATTTATTTTGAAAGTGGGGAGTAGCCAGAAGATACAGAAATAACTTCATTTGACCAGATAAAAGCCCATTGTTAATTTGTTATATTTTAATTTTTAAGTGATTCTTATAAGGGCCTAAAACCAAAATTAATATGAGGCCTAAATTTTTAAGTTATAATATATTTTTATTTGAAATCTACTTTTCTGGATTTTTGAGATATAAAGTAGTTAATAATTTATTATATTTTTTTGATAGTCTAAACTTCAGAATCGTCAAAGTTCCAGAGAAACAGCAGATGATGCATTTATGTTGTATTTGAAAAGGAGCAGCCTGGTCGGGTTAGATGCTATGATAGATCGGTGACGACAAGCTCTCTGAAAAAAGATGAAGAAATCACCAAACTTAAACAACAGCATGCCAATGAAATAACTTCTCTGAAGGAAGAAATGAAAGAAGTGCTGAGAGAAGAAATGCGATGTTTTTTTAGCCAATTTGTGAAAAACAACCCTGAACTAGATTTTCATGACATACAAGGGTGTGTTGGATCTAATATTCCTTCACCGATTGATGCAAGTAGTGAACGAGCTATGAGAGGCAATAATCTACCACATGCTTCTGGCTCAACTCATGCCCGAGTCTTCAAAAGGTATTTATATTTTACCAAATAGTATAATGGTAGGAGTAACTTTGATCGGATAGTATAAAGAAGATAAAATATAGACAATATTTAAAAGTAGAGGGGTATATTCAGTCGTTTTATCTTGTTACTACTTGATCCAAATACTTGGTTATTGCGAAACACATGTAATTCTATGCAGCTTAATGCTGCTCGCAATCCTACTTTTCTCTCTGTTTAGATGCTTGTGATGAGATGTGTAAGCATACCTCATGGATGAGGGAAAGGAACTACGGGAAAAAGGAGAACGCTTTTGATCTCACTCATTATTAATTTGCTGATTTGGAAATAATTTTGAAAAATTGAATATGTAAAATAATTATAAGGTTTTATGGATTGTGCCTCTTGTTGTTTTGACATTGGCTAAGAATCCAGTGGTGAAGAAGTACAACACTTCTGATATTATTGTTAAGCTCTTTGATTAAACCAACATTTCTGCTCAAATTATCAGGAATCTTGGACTCATGATTATGATTAATCTCATTGATTAACAACCTATTTTGATCCAATATGTTCTGCACTTGCATAAAACTCTTCTGAAAAACTTTTCCATTTACTTGAATACCGTTACCTAAGCCTGAAAATGTATCTCCCTCCATAAATTCTTTTGTTTATTTTGGACCACAGTTGGTGAAGAAGAATCCTCTTTTCAACTCAATACAGGTTCTGCAAAAGTAGATCCCAAATAAAAGGACCACAAAAATAGAAGACAATAATTAGGACAAGAAAAAAGATGAGCATATTTAAAGCTAGTTTTAAAAAAAAAAATCATAATAACTTATCATCTGTACAACTATAGTATTAAGTAAAGAGTAGGTGTTGTTGCAAATAGATATTGTATGACAGAAACTTTTGACCTTGTCTCCTTGGAGAATCAATATGCAGGCCCCAACTACAGGATCGGAGGGGTCTGCATATCTTTTGTGTTTGACATTGTTATGATATAGTAGTAAAATAAAATTTCATTAGTTCTTAATAAGATATAACCAATGCATACTATATAATTTGTTTCTTTCTAATTTTTAAATTTATTTTGAATGTGTAGGAAAATACCGGTGATGAAATTGGAAATGGTGGCCACAAATTAATTTGATTCATTAAAGTCAATGGTGAAGACCTTTTGAACAACTGTATTATTTTTTTTTTTTTTTTGTCGAGGTCTTTGCTAGTGAACTTCTTGAACCAATAATTCTTAATTACTATAGATAGTAGGCAACATACGTTTCTTTGTTGAAGTTTATTTCAAGTATATGCATTAAAATTATTTTTATTCTGTTACTTATTATCAAATTTAATGTTTGAGAACTTAATACACATGTATGCTTTAATGTGTGTGTTTCAAGTATACACACAAACATACACACATATATATATATATATATATATATATATATATATATATATATATATATATATATATATGTATATATATATATATATAAACATGAACAAAATTTAATGTAAACAAATATAATTTTTTAACCACAAAATTGTGGCTAATATAAATATTAAAAAATTTATGTCGTAGTGCAGACAAAATTATCACGCTTAGAAAGCGTGGCCATAGGGATTGTCAATCTGGTGTTGTTAATGTTGCTCTAAATGCCACACTTTGAAAGCGTAATCTATAACGTGACAAAGATCATGCTTCAAATGTGTAGCCTTATGTCATAAAAGTGTGGCTATATGATAAAATGCAAGTGTGGCCTTTATACCAGTCGCCTACACTTTTAAAGTGTGTCTAAGGCAACGCCTATAAAGCGTGGCTAATAATCAAAGGTTACGGTAATTTAGGCCACCCCCAAAAAGCGTTGCCTAAAGCCGTAAAGTGTTGTCTTTAATCAAATGTTATACTTTTTGGCATCTTAGGCCACGCTTCTTAGGGGTGGTTCTAGGCCTAAAATGTTGTAGTGCTGCAAAGTAAATGTTTGCAGTCAATGAGGTAATACTAACATCGATGCTCTCGGCATCAAAAAGATCGGGCATAAAAGGTTAACAGGAAGCCAAATAGCAATCACCGCCACTAGCTTCGACCAATCGGAGAAACATGAAATAGTAGAGGAAGAGGAAGATTTTTTGACCCCTCGAACTTTTGTTGTTCCCAAAGATTCCAATGCCACCAAATCAATAGTTGAAGAGCTGGAACATGTTATATTGATCGAGTACTTGCCCGAGCAAAAGGTATACATGGGAATAGGATTAAACCCCGAACTCAGAAAAAGATTATTCAAGTTCTTATTGATTACATAGATTGTTATGATTGGTCCCACTTAGACAAGACATGGATCCCGCCGGGGATAACAACATATCGACTAAGCTTGCACCCAAATTTTAGACCGGTGAAACAAAAGAGAAGGCCCAGTCAGAGGTAAAGCAAACATTCATAAATGATGAGGTAACTAAACTTCTCAAAATAAATTCCATTCAGGAAGTGAAATATGCCGAATGGTTAGCCAATATAGTCGTAGTTCCTAAAAAAGGGAACAAACTTAGGATCTGTGTATATTATAAGAATTTAAACAAGGCACGTCCCACAAATTCTTCTCTATTTCCTAACATTGATTTCATAATCGACGCCAAGTAGGCCACGATATCCTTAGTTTTCTCGATGCCTATTTTGGGTACAATCAAATTCAAATGAACCCTGAAGACAAACAAAAATACTTCATTTATAACCTAGTATGGAACATATTGTTATAATATAATGCCCTTCGGGCAAAAAATGTAGGAGCTACCTACCAGGGCCTAGTAAATAAAATGTTCAAAGAACAGATATGTAAGACAGTGGAAGTATATATTGATGACATGCTAGTTAAATCCCTGCGCGCAGAGGACCATTTGACACATTTGTAGGAAATATTCGAGATACTGAGAAAACACTACATGAAGCTCAACCCTGATAAATACATTTTTAGGGTCGGCTCGGGCAAGTTCCTTGGCTTCTTGATGTCGAATCAGGGAATCGAGATCAACCCCGATAAAATCAATGCTATCGAAGACATCACTATCGTGGATAGCGTTAAAGCCATGCAAAGGCTGACAGGGCGGATAGACTTCTTAGTCTAATTTATATCGAGATCGTCAGATCAGAGTCATAGATTTTTCTCTTTACTTAAAAAGAAGAACGATTTTTCTTGGACCCCAAAATTTCTACAGAAGTTAGAAGAATTAAAGCGATACCTCTTGAGCCTACCATTGCTTCATACTCTAAAGGTAGATGAAAAACTATAATTGTACTTAGCAGTCTCAGAAATCGCGGTAAGTAGTGTTCTGTTTCGAGAAGAGCAAGGTACGAAATTCCCCGTTTATTATGTAATTCAAACTCCAGGAGAAGAAGAAACTAGATATCCACACTTAGAGAAATTGGCACTTGCACTAATAAGCGCCTCTATGAAGCTAAAACCATATTTTCAATGTCAGCCCATATGTGTATTAATCCCTTATTTGCTTCGAAATGTTTTTCATAAGCCAGTGTCGGTCTGCTTGGCCAAATGGGCCATCAAACTCAGTGGGTAAGTTAGAGAATATCAACCCTGAACGTCCATCAAGTCTCAAATTTTAGCAGACTTCGTGGCCGATTTCACGCCAACCCTCATACCCGAAGTTGAGAAGGAACTCTTGTTAAAATTAGGCATATCATTGAGGGTGTAGACCCTTTTTATAGACAGTGCTTCGAATGGGAAAGTGTCCGGGCTAGGCATCATTTTGAAGCTACCCACGGGCAACACTATTAGACAATCCATCAACACTTCTAAGTGGACTAACAATGAGTCAGAGTATGAGGCCATGATTGCATGTCTCGAACTAGCTAAAAGCTTGGGGCGAAAGTCATTGAAGCCAAGTGAGACTCTTTGCTGGTAGTAAGCCAAGTCAACAAAACCTTTGAGGTTTGAGAGGATAGAATGCAATCATTTTCAAGAATAAACCTTGCATCACGTTCTTCGCGAGCAGAACAGTGAAGCCAATTCTCTTGCAAATTTGGTTTCATTAGTTGAGGAGGACGAAATCAGCTCGGGGATTGTCGTTCAACTCTCCATATCCATGACAGAAAAAGTTCATGTTGAGATAAACTCCACAAGCTTAACTTGGTATTGGTGGAATAAATATACCGAGTACATGAAAAATGGAAATCTCCCATCGGACCCTAAAGAATCAAGGGCCCTACGAACAAAAGCTACTCAATTCATATTGGCCGAAGATTGAACATTGTACAGGAGGATATCCGACGAACCATTAACAATAAGTTTGGGACCAGGGGATACCGATTATGTTCTACGAGAAGTCCATGAAGGCACTTGCGGGAACCATTCCTTCTGAAAATCATTAGTTCACAAAGTCATCAGAGCAGGATATTATTGGGATAGTATGGAAAAATATACTAAGGAGTTCACTGTAAATGTGACAAATGCCAAAGGCATGCGTTGATGATCAACCAACCCGAAGAGCAACTTCATTCAGTCCTATCCCCGTGGCTATTCATGAAATAGGGGATAGATATCGTTGGTCCTCTACCATCGGCCCCAGGTAAAGCTAAGTTCATTTTAATTATGACAGACTATTTCTCTAAATAGGTTGAGGCACAGACTTTCGAGAAAGTCAGAGAGAAAGAAATTTTAGACTTCATCTGGGATCACATTTTACGTGGATTTGGGATACCCACTGAGATAGTATGCAATAATAGAAAATAATTTATCGGTTGCAAAGTAACAAAGTTCCTCGAGGATCAGAAAATAAGAAGGATATTATCAACACCGTATCATCCTAGGGCAAATGTATAAGCTGAATTAATGAACATGACCACCATTCAAAACTTAAAGAAAAGGTTGAACGATGTTAAGGGAAATGGAGAGAAATTTTGCTCGGAGTACTTTGGGCATATCAGAAAATGACAAAATCCAATACAGGGGCAACGCCATTCTCATTAGTATATGGCATCGAAGCTCTGATCCCGATCGAAGTTAGGGAATAAAGCATCAAGTTTTGATACACAACGCAAGAATCAAATCACGAGGCTTTGAGCACAAGCCTTAAATTATTAGATGAAAAAAGAGAAGCCACCCTCATTCAAATGGACGCCCAAAAACAACAAGCCAAAAGATATTATAATCGAAGAAACAATCTTGGACACTTCAAAAAATGGGACTTAGTTTTGAGGAAAGTCGCCCTCAATACTCGAGATTCGAACGAAGGGAAGCTCTGCCAAAATTTGGAAGGACCATACCAGGACTTAGGTGTCATCGAAAAGGGATCTTACAAACTTGGCACGATGGAGGGTGAACAATTGCCAAACAATTGAAACATATCACTTCTCAAACGACAATATTGCTAAGGTATGACTATCCCTTTTCATTTGCATCTGGTGCTAATTTATTGCAGGCATTTGATCGAAGACGTTGAGAAGCTCTTCAACCCGAAGACCTTAGGTTTTAGAGCACGCCCTACACTCTTTTTCCCTTAGATTAGTTTTTATCCCAAATGGGTTTTTGCTTTTAAGGAAGCAACAATAATATATGCTACCTAGGGACAATTCAACAATATCAGAGACTTCTTCAAAATCAACCTCAAATACTAGGGGAAATCACCCTCGAATTTTATGTTTTTAAGGAAAACACCCCGTGTCAACAGGGTCTCGATAGGAAAAATTTGTAAAGGGGCCAAATGATCAAATGAACCGTGCCCGTGTAGATTACCCGAGACCTAATAACAAAATATGTATGCATGAATGATCTATTAGAAGAAGCACTTTTCCTTAACAGATGTTATGTGCCTCGGTAAAATTTCTATTTCACACTTTCGTACTTACGATATTTTACGAAAATCGATACAAGAACAAATTGCAACTAAAGATCGAGCAATTAACCCCATAGTCGGGGATTGTAGTCCAAAAACCAACATGCTCTAAATGTTTAAATTCAAAATCTTAGGACGTTAAAAAGGCAATCCTCGATTTTATAGTCCACGGCCACCCCATTCGAGGACTGATACTTCAAAGTTCAAACAAGTTTGAAGTATAATCGCGAAATAAGCCCAATGGTCAAATATCAATTTAAAGGCTACGACTGAACAAACACGGTTCGAAGACGTGCGGATTCCGTTATAAAACAAGCCTTAAAATATTTTGATAAAATAGGTTAAACAAGGCTACCCTTGGCAAAATTACAAAATGGTATCGATAACATCAACTCTCAGAAACCTTAAGGGGTACTAAATTGTTCGAACTCTCGAACAAACTAATGCTAAGGAAGAAAAAAGTTTTTGACAATACTAAATCCTAATGGGTATATATTTATCTCATGCTAAGGTATAACAAATTGAAATTTTAAGCCGAAAAAGAAAACAAACCACAATTTTGAGGCCGTATCGACCCAATTAAAGAGTCTAAGGGCCATTACATTATTGAGCTTGAAGGCTCACCATCGCTTAACCAAAGTCCAAGGGTTTTTTCCTCTCTAAGTTTGAGTAGATACTCACTGGATTATATAAATTATAACAATCCGATTTCAACAAAATCTTCACAAGGCAACAAAGTGAGGGAAATTCCTCTCAAGGCCTAAAGTATATCAGAATTAACATAAAGCAAATAAAACAAAGTTTTCAAAACTAATATCAGAGACAAATCGGAAAGAAAGAGGATCTTTCATAAATACTAAAGTCTTTACAAAGACCACTCAACCTCTTACACAAAAAAACCAAAAAAAAAAAAAAGGTTCTAAGTGCCCAATCTTCCAAGGGAGCTTAATCTTGATCTTCTTTGCTCTCAGACCCGCTCGCACTCTCGGAGTCATCATCATCAGAGATCAAAGCTTCAACTTTGGCTTCATCTTATAGCACTTTCACCTCCTCGGTATCAACTGTGTGGTCAAAGCCACGAGCGTGAATCTCCTCGAGAGTCCCTCTATGAGAATGCTTAGAATGATCGGTAATGCGGGATAATCGAACCTCAGCTGCATCAAAAATTTCTTTTGCTCAAGTGTTAGTAGCTTCACCATCAGCTCGGTAGATGGCCATGACCGCCTCTGCCTTGTCCTTCACTTTATCCGCCTCAGATGTGTCTTTTGCAAGCTCAGCGGCCAAACGAGTCTTGTGCTCTTCAATTTTCTTGGCTCTGGCTAGGGTCTCCTCCCTCATGCTTTAGAGTGGACGTTCAACTGAAGAGAACTAGGCGGTTATGTCTTTCTCCCAGGCAAGGCGGTCCATGTTCTGCTTCTACCCCAAATTCTTTGCCCCTTTTATATCTGCTCGTCGCGAAGCTGCTTGGTTTTCTCGGCCTTCTGCTGAACCTACAGGATCTAAGTGTTAGTCACCAATATCAAATTTATATCTCAAGCTCCTAAAAATATATATTACTTGTTCGATGAGATCGCACTGGTTTTTTTGGGCTGTTTCCAATTTAGCTCAGATGTCCATGATCTCCTCTTCTTCTACACATAGAAACGTTTGAGGGAATCTCTCTCCTCTGTGAGCCCCTTGAGATCGGCCTCATGCCGATTTAGATCAGCTTGGGATTTGTTAAATTCTTCCTGATGAAATGCCACAGCTTGTGGAAAAATAAAGGAAATCAGACAAAAAGAAATAAAAACAAACATAAACCGAATAACTAGAGCTGAAATTTACCTAGTTCAAGAGTCGTTGAGCCTCATAAAAAATGATCATTGCATCTAGGCCGGAAATGTCATCGACCCCCATGAAGCAGCCACAAAATGTGTCATCTTCTTCGTGGGCAGTTCCTGCATCGGGGGTCTCCATAGGCGGAGCCTCCCTAAATTGACCTTCAAAAAATGTGGGGTTGAGCGGTGAATCATCTATATTGATTTCCCCATGCAAGTCACTTGGGGAACTCTCTCCCTTTTGAAAAGGCCTCAGGACCGGACCCTCCGAGCACACTCGCCAGTTGTTCATCATGGTAGGCAACATCTTTAATCCCTGATGACTCCGAGAATTTGCTCGGACCATCTTCCGAGACCTCTTCGGTCCGAATATGAGACTTCTTGACCATCACTGGCTCGGCTGCTTTTGAATCTTTGATGCTTCCCCTATTTTGAACCACTAGATCACAGTCAACATCTTCCCCCTCCTCTTCTTCATCTCATTGCTTTTGGGCTATGTCAGTAGATGAAGCAGCAGAGTCATTCTTCGACTTACGAGTCTTGCTCTTTTTGGGCTTCGGAGTATCTGAAGTGTCACGCCCCAAATCGAGGGACATGACCGGCGCCTGACCGGGTTGCCCCAGTCAAGCGGACCTGGGTGCCTTTCATTCCCACGCGATACCCCTGTGATGACTGTTTCTCATTAACCAACTATATTACTAATCATAATTGATTTCACATTAAACAAATAAAATGATACGAGTGATTCATTAACAAGATTTCAACTTTTACAACGCCCGACATAACACCTTATATATATAAGACGGGAGTCCCACAGTTTACATGTCTACAGAGCCTCTAGGATACAAAAGGGAAATACAATACTTGCCGGTAACAAGGCTCCGACTATACCTTTCAAAACCAAAATGAAATCCAAACCGAAGTGGCAAGAACCACACAAGGCCCCGAGGAAGAAAGGGGCTCACCAAGACGGGCAGTGGAAGGAGAAGAATACTACTGCCGACGAGCTGAAGTGCCTGCTACTGATCCACCTACAATCATGACACGAATGTAGCGCCCCGGCAAAAGGGACGTCAGTACACTTAAATTGTACTGGTATGTATGGACAAACTTTGTCCCAAGTAAACTCAAGCCATTAAATTACATCAACAATTAATTAAGCCGACCAACCATGTTTCCACATTTTCCTCATTTCAAATAATTCTCACACAAAGCACTTTCTACGATCAACCAATTTAACAATAACCAATCAATCACGTAAAGCACAAGTAGTCAAACAAAGGGCAATCAGTGCCCCACAGGTTGCAAACTCTCCTGTTGTCTCCTTTCACAATTTCACATTATTGATTTATGTATCAATTTTCAATAGCGATTTCGATCGCTTTCCATCCTTATTGCCCCTGACCACCCTTATTACCTCGGCCACCCTTATCACCCCAACCCACACCTTATTTCACCACGTCGCGGCGCGCGACACGACCCCGCCTTACAGTTGAAAACACAACAATTTCAAACAGCAGATAAAGTACTACACACAATTTCAACAAGTTCAAATAAGCAACTTACACATTGGTTCATATTCTCAATTTCTTCTCAATTCAATATCACAACCATGTTACAATATTTCCACAATTCAGGTGTTTCATCTCTTTCCACAATAAACCAATTCTCAAGTGTTTCGTTTTCTTTTCCACAAGGTGCCATATAGGCCATCATAATCATTATTCACAAATTCTTTACCCAATTCAACTCTCATTTACCTTTCAGTTCATATTTCATACCACAACACTCATAGTTCAACAACAACTTTGAATATCCAACAACAACATCAATTAATCACATACAATTTCTCAAATCAACACATGCCAAACAATTTTACACATAAGGGCGATTTCACAAGAATCAAAATTAGCCATACATACCGGTGATGAGTTTTCTTCCGTTAACTTTCTACTTTATGCTTATCCAAGATGTCCTATTCTTGCCAACCTTGTTCTTGAAGACTCTTACTTCTACCCACTTCTTTTTACTAGAAATCAAGTTCAATAATCATGCATGAGTGTAAAAATTCTATTTTCAAAAGCTATTATATGCAAACCTCTCTTTACCCAATTAAAACTGAAAATCAAAGAAAATAGTTAGGGTTTTTACCTTGAAAATATTGGGGAAGTTGAATCCTTGCCCTAGAATCCCTTGGAATTAAGTAGTTGGAACAATCTTTGAAGATGAAGAACTTCTCTCTCTAAAAACCCTCTCTTCTCTCTCTAATTTTGGTGAGATGATATGATAAAATGAAGAAGAAAGGTGTTATATTAAAGAAGAGATCGGGTCAAAATGTTACAAAAGCTGGGCCGGGGTCAAATATGCGGTCACTATGCGACCGCAGAATCAACATGCGGTCCGCATAGTGGCCGCAGAATGGCTCAAAAATTACGCAGGCTCCGGAACGATTTGCGGTCACTATGCGGACCGCATGTCGATTCTGCGGTCGCAAAAGTGCACCGCAGATTGACATGCGATCGCATATCGACCGCACATTGGACACAATTTTGGGCAACTCTCTGGAACGATTTGCGGTCACTATGCGGACCGCATATTGATTCTGCGGTCGCAAAAGTGCACCGCAGATTGACATTTTTCTGGAAAAAATTTTATTCTACATTTTGAAACTTAAATCACTACCAAGGGTCCGAACCGCGGCGAGCTTATTCTACGCATTCCTAACACATCATTCGGACCATGACACCACATCTACTAGGTTTTATGCACAAAAATTTCACGGGGCCTTACATCCTCCCCCTTAAGATCATTCGTCCTCGAATGAGGATTTTGAAATAAATGAGTTGGTTTTGAAAGACATGATATGCAACCATCAAAATTTTGACTAACTCTTATATTTTAGAAAAATTTCGCCGGAGTTTCCTTTGTATTATGGACATATCCACCTGTCAGAGGGCCCCCGAAACACATTACCAAACAACAATACACAAATACAACACTTTTCACAACTGGTATACACTTTCTTACCTCAACGAATGCACATATTCCATCACATTATTACAATTGCACATAAACTAGTCACGTCAATGAATTCTTACCTTATTTAACCATTTTAACACACCATGTACGCTTAACAAATCATTACCAATCTACACTTACTATTAGTTGTTTATTAAACACGTAAATCTTTATAAGGCTTTCATTTATCAAGAACGGTTCAAGTGACCCAAGGTAACAACACATCTAACTCATTACAAATAAAGGAAACTTACTAATACTAAGAGGGAAACAACTTAGGCAAGATGACAACTACTAGGAGTAGGAGGGTCACCTAATTTCTTCTAGGCTTGATCAAACAAATGGGGGTACTTTTCTTTCATCTCTTTTTCTGCTTCCCATGTGGCCTCCTCAACTTGTTGACTTCGCCACAATACTTTAACAGAGGCAACTTCCTTATTTCTCAACTTACGGACTTGCCTATCAAGAATGGCAACTGGAACTTCTTCATATGACAAATCTTCATTAACCTCTATAGCTTCGACTGGCATGATGGTGGATGGATCTCCAATCACTTTCTTCAACATGGACACATGGAATACCGGATGCACCGATGACATCTCAGGAGGCAACTCTAGCCTATAAGCAACTTGACCAATCCTTTGAACGATCCGATAAGGCCCGACATACCTAGGACTCAATTTTCCTTTCTTCCCGAATCGCATGACTCCCTTCATAGGAGATACCCTCAAGAACACCCAATCATCGACTTGAAACTCCAAATCCCTTCGACGAACGTCCGCATAGGACTTTTGACGACTCTGTGCTGTTTTCATTCTCTCCTGAATAACTTTGACCTTTTCCATAGCTTCGTACACCATATCTGGCCCTAGCAATTCCGCTTCACCTACCTCAAACCACCCGATTGGCGATCTACACCTTCTCCCGTACAATGCCTCAAACGGGGCCATTTGAATGCTAGCATGATAGCTGTTATTGTAAGCAAATTCTATCAGTGGCAAGTGTTCATCCCAATTACCTTTAAAATCTAAGACACAAGCCCGCAACATATCTTCGAGCGTCTGAATGGTCCGCTCGGCCTGTCCATCGGTCTGTGGATGGAAAGCTGTGCTGAGATTCACCTGAGTTCCCAAACCTTGCTGAAACTTCTTCCAAAAGTTAGCGGTGAACTGAGCCCCGCGATCCGAGATGATAGAAAGTGGAGTGCCATGAAGCCTTACTACCTCTTTGATGTACAATCTTGCATATTGCTCCGCAGTATTAGTGGACTTGACAGGCAGGAAGTGAGCTGATTTGGTGAGTCGATCTACTACCACCCATATTGAGTCAAACTTACGCCGAGTGCGAGGTAACCCCACCACGAAATCCATATTGATCATCTCCCATTTCCACCTTGGTATTTCTATAAGCTGAGTTAATCCACCAGGCCGTTGATGCTCGGCCTTCACTTGTTGACAATTCGGACATTTAGCTACAAAGCCTGCTACATCCCTTTTCATACCGTTCCACCAATAATTCTCCTTGAGATCGTGATACATTTTCGTTGAACCAGGGTGCACAGAATACCTGGAAGTATGAGCCTCTGCCATCACTCTTTCCCGAAGCTCGTCCACATCTGGAACACATAGCCTATCTTGACACCGCAATACACCATCTTCGCTGCTAAGTACAAATGATGAGGTCTTGTCATTCATGACTGCTTCCTTCACCCGAACCAATGCTGGATCCATGAACTGTTTTTCCTTGATTTCCGCGACCAATGATGATTCTGCTCCATTATGCACCAAGATATCCCCCTCATCTGACGCCGAGATACGAACCCCCAAACTGGCTAATTGGTAAACCTCTCGAGCCAGGTGTCTCCGATCTACACCCAAATGAGCCAAACTACCCATGGATTTCCGACTAAGAGCGTCAGCTACCACATTTGCCTTCCCTGGATGGTACAATATGTCCATATCATAGTCCTTGAGTAATTCTAACCACCGCCGCTATCTCAGATTCAGCTCTTTCTGCTTGAACAAATACTGGAGGCTCTTGTGGTCTGAAAACACATCTACATGAACTCCATAAAGATAGTGCCGCCATATTTTTAAGGCAAACACAACAGCTGCAAGTTCCAAATCATGCGTCGGATAATTCTTCTCATGGTTCTTGAGTTGTCCTGGAAGCATAAGCTATAACCTTTCCGTGCTGCATCAATACACATCCCAAACCGACTCTGGAGGCATCACAATAGACTACAAATCCCTCTGTGCCTTCTGGCAAGGCCAATATTGGTGCCGAGGTCAATCTTGACTTCAATTCTTGGAAACTTTTCTCACATGCTTCGGACCACTGGAACTTAACTGCTTTCTGCGTCAATTTAGTCAATGGGGAGGCAAGGGTTGAGAATCCCTCCACAAACCTCCGATAGTACCCTGCCAGACCCAAAAAGCTGCGAATCTCTGTCGGGGTCGTGGGTCTAGGCCAATCTTTCACTGCCGCAATCTTCCGAGGATCCACCATAATTCCCTCACTGGAAATAACATGCCCTAGAAAAGCTACGGACTCCAACCAAAACTCACATTTTGAGAACTTGGCATACAATTGATCCTGAAGAAGGGTCTGCAATGCTGCTCTGAGGTGAACGGCATGATCTTCCCCTGCTCCGAGAGTAGATGAGAATATCGTCAATGAATACAATCACAAAGGAATCTAGGAATGGCTTGAAAATCCGATTCATAAGGTCCATGAAAGCTGCTGGGGCGTTGGTTAGCCCAAAAGACATGACCAAAAACTCGAAGTGACCATAACGAGTTCTGAAGGCTGCTCCCTGATTTTCAACTGGTGGTACCCAGACCGTAAATCAATCTTTGAGAAGAACCTCGCTCCCTGCAATTGGTCAAACGGATCATCCACTCGAGGCAAAGGATATTTATTCTTGATGGTGACTTTGTTGAGCTGCCGATAATCAATACACATTCGAAGTGACCCATCCTTCTTTCTGACAAAGAGAACCGGAGCACCCCACGGCGACACACTCGGTCGTATGAACCCTTTCTCTAATAAATCCCTCAGCTGCTCCTTTAACTCCCTTAACTCTGCTGGCGCCATTCTGTATGGTGGAATGGATATTGGCTGAGTATCTGGCATTACATCGATCCCGAAATCAATCTCCCTATCCGGCGGGATGCCTGGAAGCTCATCTGGAAACACTTCAGGAAATTCATTCACAATTGGCACGGACTCGAGGGTAGGCACCTCCGAGGTGGTGTCCGTTACCCGAACCAGGTGATAGATACACCCCTTCTTAATCATCTTCGAAGCCTTAAGGTAGGAAATAAACCTACCCCTGGGCACTACACCATTTCCTCTCCATTCAATAACTGGCTCGTTAGGGAACTCGAGCCTCATAACTCTCGTTCGACAGTCAAGTTTGGCAAAGCACGAATAGAGCCAATCCATCCCCATAATAACATCAAAATCTACCATCCCAAGATCAATAAGATCGGTTGTGGTATCACGACCACCCACCGTAACAACACAATTCCTATAGACTCGTGTGGCTGTAATAGAATCACCAATAGGTGTCGACACAGAGAACGGCTCATGAAGCTGTTCGGGTTCTATCACAAAACTTGAAGCAATGAATGGAGTAACATAAGACAAGGAGGACCCCGGATCAATAAGGGCATAGCAATCAATAGTCCGAACAGACAGGATACCTGTAACAATATCTGGAGAAGCCTCAGCATTTTGGCGGCCACTCAATGCATAGAATCGGCTAGGTCCACCCCTACCCTGAGCTCCACCCCTAGCTGCACCACGCCCTGCTGCTGCTGGAGTACGCGCCGATGATGTAGCAGCTGAAGAACCGGATGACTGAGCAGATCCCCTACCTATACCCTGGCGGGGTACACGGCAGTCCCATTGAATGTGACCTCTCACCCCGCACCTGAAGCACACTGGAAGGTCAAGGTAGCAAGTCTCTGTATGAAATATCCCACACTTGGGGCATGTCGGTCTCCCCTGCTGCTGGAATCTCACCCCAGGACGACCAGACTGACGAGACCTCCTGCTGTCTGAACCGGGTCTCGAGTAACTGCCCTGCTGATGATTGTGCACGGATGGCGGTGCACTCGCGGAGGACTGAGCATATGACTAGGATGGCCCTGATGACCCTTTCCCTGGAAGTGATCTCCCTGAACGACCCGTTGACCGGGCCCTGCTGCTACTTTCTCTATCTGCACGAATCTTCAATTTCCTGGCCTCTGTGGCCTAAGCAAACCCCACAATTCTCCCATAGTTCATGTCCGAGTGCAAAGCTGCTGTGGCGGCCTCATTCACTACCGAAGGGCTAAGGCCCTGAACAAACCGTCGAACCCGGGCATCCATGGTCGACACTAAATGAGGAGCGTACTTGGACAACCTTACGAACTCCATGTGATACTCCCAAACACTCATACCGCCCTGTTTGAGAACCTCGAACTCAGTGGCACGGGCTGCCATTGCCTCAAGCAGGTAAGAAGTGATCCATAAATGCATCCACGAACTCATCCCATCTGGCCGGAGGGCCCCCTTCCTCACGGGAATCCTCCCACATTTCAAACCATGAACGTGCCGCTCCCTTCAGCCTGTAAGAGGCCAACTCTACCCCCTCTATATCTGTAGCCTTCATTACTCTGAGGGTCTTGTATATCTCATCAAGGAATTCCTGTGGGTCAGCCTCTGGATCGGTGCCTGAAAATTCCGGAGGGGCCAATCGCAAGAACTGGTGGACTCTGGAGCCAAAGGAATCTCCCTGTCCGCTGGAGGATGCAGGGGCATCATGGGATCTCTGGGCCTGGGCAGCCACTAACTGTGTTAACATATGGATGGCTCCCCTAAGTTCTTCATTAGAAATACCAGAGCCCGAAGCGGGAACCGTATCTGAGTCAGGAACACCGGCAGGAGGAATGGTGGCATCCTCTGCCGCGGCTGGAATAGGGACACTTGGGTTTTGAACAGATGGGCCAGGCAAATTCGGGACTGGTGGGTCATTCTCTCCCACGGCATCGGGTACATGATTAACAACCGCACTTGGGCCGGCATTGGCCCTAAGGCCGAGTCTAGCCTTCTTCTTAGGTGCCATATTCTGAAAATTTGGGAACAAGGCACGAATTAGACACAGGTATCTCCACATTGCATTTTACCGCACGATATAGATTAACAAAGAAGTAGGTAAATTCCTAAATGCTCGTGTAGCCCCCTACTTATATGATGTGGTCGACAACACACCTATAAGAAGGGCACTACTAGACACGGCTCCGAGACATCCTAGGACACTTTAAAACCTTAAGCTCTGATACCAAGTTTGTCACGCCCCAAATCGAGGGACATGACCGGCGCCTGACCGGGTTGCCCCAGTCAAGCGGACCTGGGTGCCTTTCATTCCCACGCGATACCCCTGTGATGACTGTTTCTCATTAACCAACTATATTACTAATCATAATTGATTTCACATTAAACAAATAAAATGATACGAGTGATTCATTAACAAGATTTCAACTTTTACAACGCCCGACATAACACCTTATATATATAAGATTGGAGTCCCACAGTTTACATGTCTACAGAGCCTCTAGGATACAAAAGGGAAATACAATATTTGCCGGTAACAAGGCTCCGGCTATACCTTTCAAAACCAAAATGAAATCCAAACCGAAGTGGCAAGAACCACACAAGGCCCCGAGGAAGAAAGGGGCTCACCAAGACGGGCAGTGGAAGGAGAAGAATACTACTGCCGACGAGCTGAAGTGCCTGCTACTGATCCACCTACAATCATGACACGAATGTAGCGCCCCGGCAAAAGGGACGTCAGTACACTTAAATTGTACTGGTATGTATGGACAAACTTTGTCCCAAGTAAACTCAAGCCATTAAATTACATCAACAATTAATTAAGCCGACCAACCATGTTTCCACATTTTCCTCATTTCAAATAATTCTCACACAAAGCACTTTCTACGATCAACCAATTTAACAATAACCAATCAATCACGTAAAGCACAAGTAGTCAAACAAAGGGGCAATCGGTGCCCCACAGGTTGCAAACTCTCCTGCTGTCTCCTTTCACAATTTCACATTATTGATTTATGTATCAATTTTCAATAGCGATTTCGATCGCTTTCCATCCTTATTGCCCCCGACCACCCTTATTACCTCGGCCACCCTTATCACCCCAACCCACACCTTATTTCACCACGTTGCGGCGCGCAACACGACCCCGCCTTACAGTTGAAAACACAACAATTTCAAACAGCAGATAAAGTACTACACACAATTTCAACAAGTTCAAATAAGCAACTTACACATTGGTTCATATTCTCAATTTCTTCTCAATTCAATATCACAACCATGTTACAATATTTCCACAATTCAGGTGTTTCATCTCTTTCCACAATAAACCAATTCTCAAGTGTTTCGTTTTCTTTTCCACAAGGTGCCATATAGGCCATCATAATCATTATTCACAAATTCTTTACCCAATTCAACTCTCATTTACCTTTCGGTTCATATTTCATACCACAACACTCATAGTTCAACAACAACTTTGAATATCCAACAACAACATCAATTAATCACATACAATTTCTCAAATCAACACATGCCAAACAATTTTACACATAAGGGCGATTTCACAAGAATCAAAATTAGCCATACATACCTGGTGATGAGTTTTCTTCCGTTAACTTTCTACTTTATGCTTACCCAAGATGTCCTATTCTTGCCAACCTTGTTCTTGAAGACTCTTACTTCTACCCACTTCTTTTTACTAGAAATCAAGTTCAATAATCATGCATGAGTGTAAAAATTCTATTTTCAAAAGCTATTATATGCAAACCTCTCTTTACCCAATTAAAACTGAAAATCAAAGAAAATAGTTAGGGTTTTTACCTTGAAAATATTGGGGAAGTTGAATCCTTGCCCTAGAATCCCTTGGAATTAAGTAGTTGGAACAATCTTTGAAGATGAAGAACTTCTCTCTCTAAAAACCCTCTCTTCTCTCTCTAATTTTGGTGAGATGATATGATAAAATGAAGAAGAAAGGTGTTATATTAAAGAAGAGATCGGGTCAAAATGTTACAAAAACCTGGGCCGGGGTCAAATATGCGGTCACTATGCGACCGCAGAATCAACATGCGGTCCGCATAGTGGCCGCAGAATGGCTCAAAAATTACGCAGGCTCTGGAACGATTTGCGGTCACTATGCGGACCGCATGTCGATTCTGCGGTCGCAAAAGTGCACCGCAGATTGACATGCGATCGCATATCGACCGCACATTGGACACAATTTTGGGCAACTCTCCGGAACGATTTGCGGTCACTATGCGGACCGCATATTGATTCTGCGGTCGCAAAAGTGCACCGCAGATTGACATTTTTCTGGAAAAAATTTTATTCTACATTTTGAAACTTAAATCACTACCAAGGGTCCGAACCGCGGCGAGCTTATTCTACGCATTCCTAACACATCATTCGGACCATGACACCACATCTACTAGGTTTTATGCACAAAAATTTCACGGGGCCTTACATGAAGATAACTTCTCCTCTTCTTATCCTTAGGAGGTTTCAGGGCCACCTCTTCCCCGGGCAGGGACGACCTTATTTCGGAAACATCACCAAGACCCGCATAAATGAAAATCAAGTGAAAATAATAAAGTCACATTTTAGAAAAAGGCATCAAACATGATAGAGAAGCTTACCGTGGTTTTTGGCCTCCCATCGGCCCTTGGCCAAACCACACCAACAACACTCGTGGAATGAAGAGGCCGAGGCCAGCTTTCAAGGTTCGGGATTGCATCGTGCACCTAAGCAACTGCAGTTATATAGGAAAATATGTCAGTGCGAAAAGGTAAAAGAGACAAAATGTTTGACGGAAGTTACAGGAAAATTCATGCTTACACTTCATATTCCACTCTTCAAGGAACGACATCTTCTCGGTTGGAATTATGTCGTATGTCCTCACTCTGACTAACCGGCCCATCCATCCTTGGTCTTTGTCCTCATCTATGCTCGAGAACAGCACCTTGGTAGCCCAGCGCTGAAGCCTTATCAACCTTCCCCGATAGAGACGGGGGTTCTACATTCTAATAAGGTGGTCGAGGGTAAAAAGAATCCCTTCAACTTAGCTCACAAAAAATCAGATAAAAATAACAATGCGCCAGAAGGAAAGATGAATCTAGCCCAAGGTTATTGGTATTGGCAACAAAAATCAAGGATAATAGGGTCAACAAGACCCAACATAAAATAGTAAGTGTAAACACTAAAGAACACTTTCATGTGAGTGGTGATGTCCTCTTCAGGGTTTGGAATCACCACCTCTTTTCCTTCCCAATGGAAATGACTTTTTACTTGCTTCAGGTCACCTTTAGTTATCGAGCATATATATCTCGACATCGGCCCGATCAACTAAGGAAAATAAGGGGTTCTCGAAATTAGAGTTATGATCACATAACCCTAGAACGCACTCCTCGATGCATCGCTCCACCAGTGTTTTTTCACCGGCCGATCGCGATGAAGAAGCCTTTTCCTTTTGTAGGATGGTTTTGGATGTTTTCACTATTAATTCAGGTAGAAGGAAGCGCAAAAAGGTGAAACTTGGTATTCTTGATACTAACGAAGTTGACTCAACAAGTGGTAAAAGATAAGAGATAGAGAGAGTGAGAAACTTAGAAAACTTGGTTGAGGTGAAAGTATAATTTTGATTCAACCAAAAAGCCTATATTTATAGATTTACGGTGCAGTTCTGTGGTGCTAGTGGCCGATCGTCCATCGGCAAGCATTAATGTTTTGGGAACGGTACTGACGGGACATTTCGGTCACCTCAATCACTTATATCATGGGATGACATCATTATCGAGGTCTCTAGAAAATTGAAGCTCAAGTCGTTTCTTATCATTTATTCTAAGAAATGAGGGGACTATCTGTATACAGTAGAAATTGAGACTACTCGATTTTATCCTTTGCTCGAATTGGGAATGTCGCTTCTATAGATATTACTGGCGGATAATGCACAAAGCCATTAATGGCTGGTTTAAATACTCAGAAAACATATCTGAAGATGAAATTTTGTATTCCTGGATGCCGCTCAAGCTTCCGTTTAATAATAGTCCCAGGGTTAAAGTGTTACAATACAACCATGTACCTGGGTATAGCGGCAAAGGACATATCCCAGTTACCATAAACAATCTCAAACCCACGTTTACGCCCGATAAATTCCTTTCTTTTGGTAATGGTACATCCATATACCTGGTGGACAGATGTTATACATTATTTAATCTTATACCTTATGGACACTTCTAGGGGTGTGCATTCGATTTATTGATTCGATTTTGACCCTTATCGATAATTACTTATCGATTATCGATTTATACATATGCTTATCGTTATCGTTTCAATAAGGTTTCGATTTTTTCGATTTCGATTTATCGATTTTGGGGGCTTATCGATTCGGTTATCGATAACATCAATAAGAAAATTTACGAAATTCAACGAAAATATTTTTGAACAAGACCTTCAATAACTTATCACAGTATTAGAGGGGTTGGGGTTGGGTCATAATTATAGCAAAACCTGACTAAAAAGTGGGGGAGGGGTATCTCCAGCATTAGCAAAACGAAGCGACAGCTGGCTTGATTTTTGGAGAAAAAAGAACACAAAAATATACTACTGTTCTTCTTCACTTTTATGAAGAAGTAGTACCATAGAGAACACGTTACTAGGGATTCTTCTTCAATAGAAAAACAATGGAAAATATAGGAAAAACATACAATTCTTCTTCTTCTTGAAAAACCAGAGAAAGACACATTAAGAGACTACTGTTCACCGTCATTATAAAAGGAAGGAGGAGGATTAAAAACAAAGAGGACCCGTGAAACCCACTGGAACAAAGCCCTTCCTGGTCACCAAACAACAACAGAAACACAACAACCCAGCGACACCAGTCAACAAGCGGAAAGCGACCAGCATCCTCCATCTCTGACACCCAGCAACAGACCAGTAACGCAGCTGCTCAAATTGATTGTAGTTTATGCACTTCTTTTATAGAAAATAGCAGTGAAAATTAACCTGATCAGTCCATTTTATAGCAAACAGCGGTGAAACTGGAATCAAACAGCAGAAAATGAACCCGAAATCAAGTTTTCGAGCAGAACAGCAGTTTTCGAGCAACATCAGACTCAAATTTCTCAAGCAAACAGCAGCATAATTCAGAAGAAAAATGGAGAACTTACATAGCAGCTAACAAACTCTAGCAAACATCGTCGGTGGAAGCTTCTTTGCCAAGATTAGTAAAATCTAATAAGAATATATATTAACAAGTCAAGCAATTAATATATTATTTAAATATCTTGAGCAATACAATAAAACTAATTAAAATATACATACCTTCCTCGAGTGTCTCGAGAAAATCTAAATCTTCCTCAATATTTATAGGAAGCGATTCACTCCGAAGCCAATCTTGAAGGCACACTAGAGTTTCAACCAATTTAGGAGTTAATGAACTCCTAAATTGGTCAAGAATACGCCATCCAGTACTAAATGCACTTTCAGATGCCACACTTGAAATAGGAATAGCAAGCACATCTCGAGCCATCTTAGCAAGAATAGGAAATCTAGGGGAGTTCACCTTCCACCAAGCCAAAGATATCAAAGTCCGGTCTTTCTTTTTCAGAATCTTCTGTAAGATACTTTTCCAATTCTGTTTTAGAATCTACACCTTCAGTTTCAACTTTATGTTTCCTTATTTCATCTAAAAGTTCACCTAAACCAGGAGTTGAAGTTTCCATTGTGCTCGATGAAGAGCTTGGCAAATAGGTAGAAACTGTACTACCAGTATCTTTTGAAACAGACTTAGAGACATACTCATTATATAATGAACCCATATAAGTATGAACCACTTTTTCAATAATTGTCCTTTCATCTCCAAATATCCTCTTAAGTACAAAACCAACAGTAGTAAACTTGTAACGTGGATCCAAAACACAAGTAATGAAAATCATTTTGTTCATTTTTGTTGGTTCACCCCAATACTTCTCAAATTTTTTCCACATACTTAACGCCATCTCACTCAAAAGTTTATCTTCAGTTGTTATTAATCGATTTAAGTAAACAGCAACTTGACCAATTGCAAGAAAATGGGCATTGGATGTTACATAAAGTGATCCAAACACCTTCAAAGTGAGATTATAAAATATTTCGAGAAATTGTGCAATTCTCTTTACATCATCCCAATCAGTTCTAGTAAGCAAACCTACAGGCTTTCCATCTGAAATAGCATCAAACATAAGATAACTTGACAAGCCGATATCACGATCAGAATATTCTTTAATTGCACGCTCATATTCAATAGCCCTGCTCAACATCAAATATGTGGAATTCCACCTTGTAGGAACATCTAAGCATAAAGACTTCTTGACAATATTTTCACTTTCACAACATTCCTGAAACTTCCTCAACCTAGCAGGAGACTGTCTAATGTATCTAACTGCACATCTAACACGAGCAATAGAAATACTTGACGCTTTTAAAGCATCTTTCACAATAAGATTTACAATATGAGCCATGCATCTCATGTGAAAGTGTTGACTATTCATGGAATTGGTTCCCCAATCATCTAATTTGTTAGACAACTTCTCCGCTGTCACGTCATTTGAACTAGCATTGTCAACTGTGACAGTGAAAATCTTTTGCAAACTCCACTCACGCAAGTAATCAATAATACATCTTGCCATATCTTCACCTTTATGACTAGTAATTGGAGAAAATTAATAATTCTTTTATGCATAATCCATTCACTATCAATCCAATGGGCTGTGATGCACATATAGTTATTGTTTTGAATAGAAGTCCATGTATCAATGGTAAGACTTACTCTTGACTTGTTCCTTTAAGAAATATCATTAATTTACTTTTTTCCAAATTCAAAAGAGCAAAACAATCCCTTGTAACAGTAGTACGGGAAGGAATATGAAAACAAGGTTGTGCCACTTTCGTAAAGTTTCTAAATCCTTCCTTCTCAACAAAACTAAATGGAAGTTCATCAACTATCACTTTACGACACAAAGCCATCCTACACTCTTCTTGATCAAATTTCCATGGAAGAACACCTTGATTACCCCCCGGTACTGTTTGATATGGTAATAGTTTTTGACCTTTTTCAGTTTTATAAGGATTCCTTGGACATTTACTGATATGATTATTCATTTGTGTCGTACTTTTGCCTTTTGTCTCAAAATATTCTTGCCCACAATATTTACATGCATATTTATTATTTCCTTTAGCATCAACGTTTTCTTCAAAATAATCTCATGCCCGAGATCGTTTTTCCTTTGTTTTGTAACTGTCGATTGAGTAGTTGCAGCAGTAGACTGAGAACCTCTACTTTCATCAGCCACTTGATCAATTTTATCATTTTCATCCATATAAAGTGAATGAAGAATGTAACTTATAGTTTTAATCGAGTTGAATGAAGCAAAGCAAGACGAAGTCAACACTCCTCGCTCTTGACCTACAAATTATGGCCGGAAAGAAATCAATTTAAATAAGTTTCTTACACATACGAAATTCATATATCTGATTCAGTGTAAAAATTGCAATGTCAATTAATGAAATGAGCAGCAGAATTTTAAGTCTATAGATAGCAAAAAAACAAAAAGTAGCAAATATGCTAAACTAAAACAATTGTCATATTCTATTTTTTTATCTTACTTTTGGATAAAAGTGTTCAGTTTTTAATAGTATATAGTTGAAGGACTTGTATTCAGAAATTGTACACTATTAACTTTCATTGCAATTCCAAAAAACAGTTAACGAAACAGATATATAACGAAAGATATAGCGAAACATTGTTAACGAAACAGTGTTAACGAAACAGATAACAAAAGATACTAAAGAAACACGATATATATAACCAAAAATAACGAAACAGATTAAAAGAGATTACACAGAAAAATAACGAAACAGATTAGAAGAGATTACACATATTAGAAGAGATTACACACGAAATATATAACCAAAAACAACGAAACAGAAAAATTTACACAGAAAGCATTCCTTCAAATTGAAGAGATTAAGAGAAGAAAAAGTTGAAGAAAGAAATTAGAAAAACAGGAAGTCTTGCTGCCAGAAAATAGATTCGGAACAAGAAAAAAAAATCAGTACCTGAAAGTAGAAGATAGTTGCGGCTGTGTCTGTCCGAACTCCGAACAATGATAATCAATGGCGTAGTGGCGACAGAACAGTGGAGAGGAGATTAGGGGAAAGTGAAGACTGAAGACTGAAGAGGAAGACGCGAAGAACGGCGCTACTGAAAAATGAAATTAGGGCTTATTGGCTTAGCATATACGGTTAAGGTGGGAAATGGGAAATTGGGAATTAAGTAAAAGGGTAATATTATAGATAAGGGTATATTTTTACTATGTCTTATCGGTTTATTAAGTAAAAGGGTAATATTATAGATAAGGGTATATTTTTACTATGTCTTATCGGTTTATCGATAAACCGATAACCGAAGAGGACAAAATCGAAATAGAAATCGATAACTCGATAAGAAAATTTTCGAAATCAAAATTGAAATCGATAAACCGATAAATCGACATCGATAAACCGATAACAAATAATCGATTCGATTTATCGATAAACCGATTCGAATGCACACCCCTAGACACTTCAATGTGTGGTATCAAGACAAGAGAAATTAAGTCAACATTCAAGTTAAAATGATTCCCATTGAATGAGTCCATTTCACAAGTATGCGTGCCAATGAATTTTCCCACAATCCACAAATTTGTTTTCAACTTTTTCACATGTAGCATCCCATGTACAACCTTGAAACCATCTACGACAAATAACCTTGTATACTTGTGGAGTTGACTCATGAATCACGATCACACGATACGTTTTATGTTATACATTCGCACTTTCCTATTTAGGTGCGCTTTATTGGCAAAAAGAACATTATTTAAAAGCACCTTTTGTCTAGTCCTAATATCATCAAAATCCCTTGTGAGAGCATCCCAATCTGGCATACTGGCCAATTGATCAAAGTAGGGAATCTCCCTTGAATGAAACGGCACATAGAACTCGTACATTCTTGGTCTAATGGAAGGTGGAGTTTGCATATATATGAAGCATGATGATTGGTGGCATCATGCTGCCTCGTCAAATAAGGTTCATCATTCTTATCCTCGTCATCATCACCCTCATCAGAGAAGGGTGTGTCATCTCTAAACTCATCAGCATTGTTGTCATAATCACTATCATCTTTCGGACTCGGCACATCTACTATATCCTAATTAAATATATCGTTTTCGGGAAATTGAGTAAGGACAAGACTTTGAAGTTGCTCATTTTTATTGCACAACCAATAAAATAATGAGTTTCTCAAATTCATCCAAACATTACATATCAAATTTATCACTTACTTACAAATCATAATCCGTTGCTATCCCATGATGCACTCTATGCCGTTGTTGATGACTCCCAGATGGACCACCATAATCAAACACACCAAAACAAGGCGTATTTCAACTATATGTTGGTTTATAAATTGCAAAATTTATATCTGGTCAGTACCCTTTTGGAGTATATGAGTGTTAATACATATAAAGTACATAAGAAAATATCTTAATACGAAAGAAAATTGAAATTTACCACTCGGCCTCTGGATTATGTAAACTTGGGGAGAAATTATGTCAACGTTCCTCATTCGCAGTGGAGATAAGTTTAGATTTGGCCAAACTCTTTCAAGCGGAACTTGATGGAATAAAACTACTCCAAAAAAACCACCCGATGATTGAGGATTATTCCTCTTTTGCATAACCTCAATATTGCAAACCTCTTCTGCCTTCACATAGATTTCCAACATTTTTATCACAAGAAGTTCCCAGTATTCTTTCGGAGTCCTCAAAAAATCTGTCAAAGTTACATCGTTTCGATGTTAAACTCAGCATAGCAAGCAATCCCTTGCGGATTAACAGAATATGGATATCTTTCTGTTACTTTAGTATTAACTGAACGTTTCTTCACACTCATCTTTTTACATAACAACGATACCAATCTATCGTATTCCATTGTACATGGAAATTTAAAATGACACTGTGGAGAACAACTATAGCGTATGAGTTATTCTCCACCACAGCCTTAACCCCTCCCCCTCCAATATAATGAAACCCTAATTTTTTTGCTCTTCAGACATAATGACAAAATGCAAAATAAGTTAAGCAAACAAATATTTTGGAAGACCTGAAAAATCCTCAATGGATTGTTTACATATTCTAAAACTTCTTAAAATAAGCAAAAAACGAGCCCGAAAGTACAAATTGAGGGTATCGCACATGTATAATTGGCGTTATATATGTAGCGCGTATTATGCATGCATTATACCCTTAGTTATTGGTTGGTCAGTAAAGTTAAGATTAATTATTGATGGGACGACAAAGTTTATATATAGTGCATGCAAACCCATGCGCTAGCAATACTTTAACATGTGAACGTGCATGTATACAGTAGAAATCAAGGCTACTCAATTTCATCCTTTTCTCTATATGGGAATGTCATGTCAAGGAGCTAGGAAATCGAGCCCAGAGTCGAAGCCTCTTTTCGGACCAAGGTCGACGTCAATCACGGCAAAAATGAGACAGACTCCAACTGATATCGGTATAGCTTGATAACGGAAAAGGCGAGATATCCGCAATTGGTCGAGAATCATGGCGTGAATCTCGAAACGGGTCAATCCATGATGATTAATCAAATGCCAATATTGTTTTCTTTTATAATTAGAAGTGTACCTTATTTAAGACTACTCTATTATTTAAAGAGGGATCCCATTCATTTGTAATCACCATTGTTCGCTAAGAAGAATATATACACTCGTTCCTTTCCTGTTGTTACCCTTACTGCCCATCAGAGTTGCTTTCTCGTTTATTGTTCTTACTATTCCACCTCGAGACTATCCCGAGACTTGGCTATCATATAGGTTTGATTTATTTTATTCTCTAATTTATTAATTTATTTTCTTGTTTATTAATTGGTGTTAGACGAAATAACATATTTTTAAAACCACAGTAAAAGTTTAATTATTATCCGAATTTGACGGTAAACAGTACAGTTAAGGTATAATGCAATGAAGAAATTTGTTATATATAAAATAGAAAACGGCCAAAACTATCCCTATCATTTGATAAATGGTTCCATCCATCTGTTTAAAAAAATACACTCCGTCCATCTTTCCGTTCAAAAAATACACAAAGTTAATTATGTTATCAAATATACCGTCGCGACTAACGGCAAAACTGATGAAGTATATTTTTTTGAACGGATAGATGGATGGAGGATATTTATAAATTATTTAGCAAATGATAGGGATTTTAATTGGGCCACGTGGCAATATTTGACTGGACCAAAAAATTGATATTATTTCAACCTATTTACCTTATCCGACCCATTCACAATAATGGGTAGTATCTATCACACCCATTCCCACTCATTTGATCTCTCCCTTTCTTCATCTCCAATTGGGACACTGCATTCACAGTATAACAAATTAATTATAGAAAAGATAAAACCAAAATCAAATAACCCGAAATTCAATCCAGATTCTGAAATTTCTCCAATCAAACTCAGGATAAGTATTGAAACTCTTAAGTGGAAAATAAACAGATACATTCAGTTTGTTTAGTAAGAAGAAAAGGATCAAAACAAACCAAAAATCTGAAATAAAAAAATTGAGCCCAAATTCTAAATTATCTAAATACTCTCTCCGTTTCAATTTATGTGAACCTATTTTCTTTTTTGTCTGTGCCAAAAAGAATGACCTCTTTACATATTTGGAAATAATTTACCTTTATGCAATGATTTATAGCCACACAAAATATATGTGCTTCATTTTACACTACAAATTCAAAAGTCTTCGTTTTTTTTCTTAAACTTTGTGCCCAGTCAAATGGGTTCACATAAATTAAAATGGAGGGAGTATATCTATCAAATCTAGGAGAAATATTGAAACTTTGAAAGGGATGAAAATCTTTGGATTGTTCATAAAAAGACAAAAGAGCCATGAAATAACAAAGAAAAACAACTACATATAACTAATACAATCACACAAGAAAAATAAAACCAAGATGTTAAAAAGCTTGAAATTATCACATTCTATGATAAAGATTGAATCTATAAAAGGTAAAAAAAAGAAGTAAAAGGTTACATTTGGGATGTTCATAAGAAGAAAAGGAGGAGGACAAAGAGCCATGAATTGTAGATGAAGTGAAAGCCAAAGATATGCTAAAAATTCTTTGTGAGATGAGAGTGAGTGTGCTGGGTGATAAGGAAAAAGAGATAGAAAAAAAGCAAAGAAAAAGAAAGAAAATAATTAGGCGGGTCAAATAAATACGGTCGGACCAGGTAAATGGGTAAAAATAAGACCCATATTTGATTATTGGTCAAAAAATCCTATTATTTGCTAAATAGTCTATAAATACCCTCCGTCCATCTATCTGTTTAAAAAAACACACTCCATAAGTTCTGTCGTTAGTCGCGTGGATATTTTTGTTAAAAGAATTAACTTTGTGTGTGTTTTTGAATGGATAGATAGACGGAGTGTATTTTTTTGAATGGATAGATGGGCAAAGGGTATTTATAAACTATTTAGCAAACGATAGGAATAGTTTGACCCGTTTCTGTATATAACATGACACTAAATTGTTTCTTTCGCCTATTTTTATCGTTTGAGTTCAAATAAACAACACTTTGGTTTCAAGTTCCAATATATCGCATGTCACCTCGCTAGAATATTTTACAGAAAAGGGCTAAATATACACCTCTATTTTCAAATATTATTTACATGTACCCTTTTTTATACTATTGGTCTATCCATACCCCTACTGTCATACTTTGGAACCAAAATACCCCTATTATGGATGGAGTGCCACGTGGCAGCACCAGATTAAGTGAACTATTTCTTTTTTTTTACCAACCAGTTTTACAAAAAGCCCCACAATATAATGACCAGACTAGTTTTTTTGAGTACTAGTGCTCTGTTCAATAGTCGGAGGCCATGAACAGCTTCATTTCAGGTATTATGACTTATACGCGTGGTCAGAATTTGATTTCGGGAAATTTGGAGTTGACCTAGGAAGAGAATTCTCATTTTGAAAGCTTAAAGTTGAAAGAATGAACAAGGATTAGAATTTTTAGTAAATGACCTCAGAATCAGGATCTGGAAGTCCTAGCAGGTTCGTATGATGATTTCGGACTTGGCTGTATGCATGGATCGGATTTTGGATAACTCGGGAGCGTTTTGACGCCTAATGTGGAAGTTAGAAATTTAGAAAAAAATTCAAAAGTTTGAATTGAAGTGAATTTCGGGGTTATCAATGTCCATTTGGAATTCCGAGACTGGAGTAGCTCCATATAGTGATTCTGGAGTTGGGGGCGCGATCGAAAGTGAATTTGGAGGTCCGTATGTCATTTTGAAGCCATTTGGCTAAAGATAGAAATTTGAATGTTTTGAAGAGATTGACAGGGGAGTTGACTTACTGATATCGGGGTTAGAATCAAATTCTGGAAGTTGGAGCAGGCCCCTAATGTCGAATATGACTTGTGTGCAAAATTTCAGCTTAATCGAACGTGTTTTGATAGTTTTAAACATCGGGAATAGAAGTTTTAAATTTTAATGTTCAGAAACTTGAATTTGGGGTGTCATCCGTGATTTTAGCATTGTTTGATGTAATTTAAAGCCTCGAGCAAGTCCAGAATGTGTTTTGGGATTGGTTGGTATGTTTGGTTAGGGGCCCGGAGGCCTCGAGCGGATTCCGGGTGGTTAGCGGATCAAAAATGGAATTTTGAAGAGGGCTGAAGGACCTGGTTGCTAGTATTTTTGCTTCTGCGGTTGGTTGACTGCAGAAGCGGCATCGTAGAAGAGAGTGGGAGCTGCAGATGTGGAATTTTGGTCTAAAGCTTGAGGACTGCAGATGCGGTCTAATTTTTGCAGAAGTGGAACCGCATCCGCAGAAGGGGCATCGCATAAGCGGATTTGAGGGCCCTGGGGAAGGATCGTAGATGCGATCAAGGCTCCACAAAAGCAGAACCGCATCTACGCTGATGAGATTGCATGAGCGAAATGGGGGCTTAGCTAGGGAAGCCGTAGAAGCGGCCTTATGACCGCAAAAGCAGAAATGCTTGAAGGCAGTGGGGTGTTTTAAAAGGTCGGATTTGGTTCATTTCACTCATTTTCTTCACTTCATTTGGCAATTTTGGAGGGTTCAAATGAGGGTCTTCATCAACAATGTTAAGTTAAGTTATTCCCACCTATTATAAGCTAAGTACATTGATTATGAATAAGATTTAAGCATGGAAATTAGTGTAAATACTGGGTTTTGGTGGAAAAACCTAGAAAATTATAAATTTGGATTATAGCCACAATTTTGAGTATGGAATTGGGAGAAATTCATATATTTGAGTTTCTAAGGTCATGGGTAATCTTTATCTTCGAGAAAATTTGAATTTCGGGCATGGGGCATTTTGGTCATTTCACTAAAAAAAGTTGGAAATTCGTATAACCTGAATTGTAATTAAGTATTTGAGTATATTTTCATTAGTTTATCGTTAAATTGGCTAGTTTGAGTGCATTGTGCATTGGTTCAAGCCTTCGGAAGGATGTCGAATGCCGATTTCGAGTCTTCGGAGTGAGGTAAGTCTCCTTTCTAATTCTATGAGGGGGAAATTACCCCATATGTGAGTTAAATTGATTATGTGCTCCTAGTTGTGGGGGCTACATGCGCACGAGGTGACGATAGTTCATGCGTAGCTACAATATGCTATTGTCCGGGTAGTTTAGGACCCCAAAACATGTTATATGTGGATTAATTGTGAAATCCTTGATGACTTAGATTGCTTAAATCACATTAAATTGATAACTAGATTTTCTAAAAAGACTAAGCTTCATTTTTCTCAAATTAATAAAAGATAATGGACTTTTTCCTGCATAATTGTGTCACGACCCGGATTTTTCCCCCAACATCGGGATCGTGATGGCGCCTACTCGTGGTAGCTAGGCAAGCCACTATATTCATACTATCCTGTTTTTAACACAATTTTAATTAAATAAATGCGGAATACTTTATCGAAATGGATATAACAAATCACAAAGTGAAAATTATACTGAAATCCTCTACCCAAGACGTGGAGTCACCAACTCACAAACTACTATGGAATACTACACATAAAAGTCTGAAGGAAATATAACATAATTCTGTTTGTCTCGAAACAAAGAGACTACAGCTAATAACATAAATAAAGAAAGAGACGCCGGGCCTGCGGACGTCTGCAAGCTACCTCGGTCTCAAATATGATCAACTCCCACGCAATCTATTTACTGCTGCTGCTGCTCCTGATCGTAACCTGGACCTGTGCAAAAACGCACCGAAGTGTAGCATCAGCACAACCGACCCCATGTGCTGGTAAGTGCCTGGCCTATCCCGGCGAAGTAGTGACAAGCCTAGGACCAGACACTCACATAAACCTGTGCAATTCAATATATATATATGTGTACCACGAAATAACAAGAAATAATCAAGTATTAACACAATAAGGAATATCTTAAAGAATCCAACAATTAACCACAGTTAATAATTTCACAAAGAAAACAAAATATAATGTAAACACGAATTATATCACTTCAAGAAATAGCAAGCAATTGCACGGCATCACCCTTCGTGCTTTTACTCTCATCCTCACCAAATAAACAAATAAAGTACACGGCATCACCGCTTCGTGCTTTTACTCTCATCCTCACCAAATAAACAAATAAAGTACACGGCATCACCCTTCGTGCTTTTACTCTCATCCTCACCAAATAAACAAATAAAGTACACGGCATCACCCTTCGTGCTTTTACTCTCATCCTCACATCCATAGTACGGCATGATCCTTCGTACATGGTTCAATAACGAGGGCACGGCATGATCCTTCGTGCATAATCAATAAAGAAACATGGCACGGCATTAACCTTCGTGCATAAATAAATAAACATGGCACGGCATCACCCTTCGTGCATTATCACTCTTCCTCACCCAAATAACAATCACAGTTAAGGGCAGAAAAAGAAACAACAATTCATAAATCGTCCCATCAAGGGCAATCAATAATTATCTTCACAACAAGTCCCAACAAGGGAGAACAATAACAATTCACCTGTAATATATCTCAAATAATCATTTTCCAACGACTCACGGTCATACTAGACGCCGGTGTATGGATGCTCGTCACCACAGCCCATACACCGCACTCGATCACATAACACATAACACATAATCCTATTCCCTCAAGCTAGGATAGAACAAACACTTACCTCGAGTGCTTATGAACAATTCAATCCGTGGATATGTCTTTTCTTTCAATTTGGCTCCAATTCAACCGTATCTATACACAATTGATTTAATATCATCAATTTTACTCAACAAACTAATTCTTAAGACTAAATACAACTTTTATAACATTCTGCCCGGAATAGTGAATTTCAACCCCGGGCCCACATGGTCGGAATTCGGGGTTATGACTAAAATCCGGTTACCCATTCCCCCACGAGTTCATATATATAATTTGTTTCAAAATCGGACCTCAATTCGAGGTCCAATTCCCCAATTTATGAAAAACCCTATTTTCTAACAAAAACAAGAATTTTACCATGAAAACATTTGATTTCTAATGAAAAACATGTTTAATGATGTTAGGAATTGAAAGAATTAAGTAAAAAGTGACTTACAATCGATTTGATGAAGAAGAAATCCTTGAAGAATCGCAAATGGGTGTTTTGGTTTTGTAAAAATGTGAAGAAATGACTGAAATCCGTGTTTTTCAGGTCTCTGTGTTCGCATTTGCGAACATGGGTTCGCAATTGCGAACCCCGACCAATTTCTGGAGTTTGAAAAATAAGCTAAGGGTGGGAAGTTCGCATTTGCGAACATTTGTTCGCATTTGCGAACAGTTCGCATTTGCGAACTAATGTTCGCATTTGCGAACACATGCTGTATAGGCGGTGTTCGCATTTGCGAACAATGGTTCGCATTTGCGAACCAAGGCAGTGTTGGGGAAAGTTCGCATTTGCAAACTTTTGTTCGCATTTGCGAACATAGGCTGGCACTGGGGACCTTCGCAAATGCGAACAATTGTTCGCATTTGCGAACAAGGCTGGGCCAAAGGGGGCTTCGCATTTGCGATGAAGGTTCGCATTTGCGAGCTTGTCCCCCTTCGCAATTGCGAGAAAGCTTCGCAATTGCGAAGCCAACAGCTGGGTGAAAAACCAGCAGTTCAAAAATTCAGAGTTTCATCCAACGGTCTATCAAATCTTTGCCCGAGCCCCCGGGCTCCAAACCAAACATGTACACAACCTCAAAAACACATTATGGACTTGTTCGTGCGATCATATCGCCAATATCACTTCGTTTTAATCAAATCGAGCCTCAAACTCATGATTTTCATACTTTTGATTTTCATAACTTCTTAACTTGGAACTCAAGGTCCAAAACATCTCAAACGACATCCAAATGTCACCAAACTTTACAGAAATCACATATATAATATTTAAGACTTGTACCGGGCGTCGGAACCAAAATACGAGCCCGATACCAATGTCTATCAATTTATTTCCTTTAATAATTGCATCAAAAACAATTTCACATAAAAATTCATAACTTGGGCTCTAGGCCTCAGAATTCGACTCCGGACACATGTCCAAGTTCCATATTTTTCTACGGACCTCTCGGGACCATCCAATCTCGGGTCCGGATCCGTTTACCAAAAATGTTGACCGAAGTCAACCATATCAATATTAATATCAAAATTCGTCTATTTTTTTCACATATTTCACATATTTCAACATAAATCTTTTCTAGCTTTGTGCCCGGACTGTGCACGCAAATCGAGGCAACTAAAAATGAGGTTTTCAAGACCTCAAAAGCTCGGAATGATTAAATAAACAAGTGATGACCCTTTGGGTCGTCACAATCTCCACCTCTAAAACAACCGTTCGTCCTCGAACGGACAAAAGAAAGAAGTACCCGAGTCAGGAAACAAGTGTGGGTAGCGGCTCCGCATATCAGACTCGGACTCCCAGGTCGATGCCTCAGGAGGCTGACCTCTCCACTGAACACGCACAGAAGGATAACTCTTCGACCTGAGCTGTCGAACCTGCCGGTCTAGAATAGCCACCGGCTCCTCCTCGTAGGATAGATCATTGTCCAATTGGACAGTACTGAAGTCTAACACATGTGTGGGATCGTCGTGGTATCTCCGAAGCATAGATACGTGAAAAACTGGATGCACGGCTGATAAGCTAGGCGGCAAAGCTAATCTGTAAGCCACCCTTCCCACTCTGTCTAGAATCTCAAATGGGCCAATATACCTAGGGCTGAGCTTGCCCTTCTTTCCGAACCTCATCACGCCCTTCATAGGCGACACCCGAAGCAATACTCGTTCGCCAACCATGAAATCTACATCTCGCACCTTGCGATCCGCATAAGTCTTTTGCCTAGACTGAGCTGAACGCAATCTCTCCTGAATAGTCTTGACCTTATCCAAGGCCTCCTGAACTAAGTCTGTTCCTAACAACCGAGCCTCTCCCGGTTCAAACCATCCAACTGGTGATCGACATCGCCTACCATACAACGCCTCATAAGGAGCCATCCGGATGCTAGATTGGTAACTGTTATTGTAGGCGAACTCTGCTAATGGCAGAAACTGGTCCCATGAGCCTCCGAAATCAATAACACAGGCTCGAAGCATGTCCTCAAGAATCTGAATGGTCCTCTCTGACTGGCCATCCGTCTGAGGATGAAATGCTGTACTCAACTGAACCTGGGTGCCTAACTCCCGCTGGACCGCTCTCCGGAACCGCGAGGTAAACTGCGTTCCCCGATCAGAGATAATAGATACTGGCACCCCATGGAGACGAACAATCTCCCTAATGTAAACCTCCGCTAACCTCTCCGACGAGTAGGAGACAGATACTGGAATAAAGTGTGCTGACTTGGTCAACCTATCAACAATGACCCAAATAGCATCAAATTTCCTCCGAGTTAAAGGAAGTCCAGTAACGAAATCCATAGTGATCCGCTCCCATTTCCACTCGGGAATTTCAATCCTCTGGAATACACCACCAGGTCTCTGGTGCTCATATTTCACCTGCTGACAATTTAGACACCGAGCGACATACGCAACGATATCTTTCTTCATTCCGCGCCACCAATAGTGTTGCCGTAAGTCCTGGTACATCTTCGCGGCGCCTGGGTGAATAGAATACCGCGAACTGTGGGCCTCCGCTAAGATCAACTCTCGAATCCCTTCGACATTGGGCACACAAACTCGACCCCGCAATTTCAATACCCCATCATCATCTAGATTTACCTGTGTGGCACCTCCCCGCTGTATTGTATCTCTCAACTCACGCAAATGAGGATCATCAAATTGCCTCTCACGGATGCGCTCTAATAATGAAGAACGAGCGACCGTGCAGGCTAACACTCTGCTAGGCTCAGAAATGTCTAATCTCACGAACCGGTTGGCTAAGGCCTGGACATCTAGAGCTAATGGTCTCTGATTGACCGGAATATATGCAAGACTACCCATGCTGGCATACTTTCTACTCAATGCATCGGCCACCACATTGGCCTTACCTGGGTGATATAAAATAGTAACGTCATAGTCTTTTAGCAACTCTAACCATCTCCGCTGTCGTAGATTCAACTCCTTCTGTTTGAACAAATACTGTAAGCTTTTGTGATCAGTGTACACCTCACATGTCACACCATATAGATAATGCCTCCAGATTTTTAAGGCATAAACCACAGCTGCTAAGTCAAGATCATGGACTGGATAATTATTCTCATGTATTTTTAGTTATCTCGAAGCATAAGCGATAACCTTACCATCCTGCATCAACACCGCTCCAAGACCTGTACGAGATGCGTCACAATAAACTTATAAGGCCCTGCACCTGTTGGTAGTATCAGCACTGGTGCGGTAGTCAAGGCCGTCTTGAGCTTCTGAAAGCTCGCCTCACACTCCTCTGACCACTGGAACTGGGCACCCTTCTGGGTCAACCTGGTCATCGGGGCTGCAATAGAAGAAAACCCCTCCACAAATCGACGGTAGTAACCTGCTAACCCCAAGAAACTCCGGATCTCAGTCACCAAAGCTGGTCGAGGCCAATTCTGGACTGCCTCAATCTTCTTTGGGTCTACCTGAATACCTTCCACTAATACGATATGACCCAGGAATGCCACTGAACTCAACTAGAACTCACATTTCAAAAATTTGGCATATAGCTGATTATCCTTCAATGTCCGAAGAACCACTCCGAGGTGCTGCTCGTGCTCTTCCTGGCTGCGGGAGTATACCAGGATGTCATCTATGAAGACTATCACGAACAGATCTAAGTAAGGCCTGAATACTCGATTCATCAACTCCATGAATGCTGCCGGGGCATTGGTCAACCCGAAGGACATGACCAAGAACTCATAATGCCCATATCTAGAGCGAAAGGCTGTCTTAGGAATGTCAGCCGCCCTGATCTTCAGCTGATGGTAGCCTGACCTCAAGTCTATCTTAGAGAATACCCTCGCTCCCCGGAGCTGGTCAAACAAATCATCAATCCTCGGCAGTGGATATTTATTTTTGATAGTCACCTTGTTTAACTGCCGGTAATCAATACACATCCGCATCGAGCCATCCTTCTTCTTTACAAATAATACAGGTGCCCTCCAGGGGGAAACACTGGGCCTGATAAAACCCTTCTCAAGAAGGTCCTGCAACTGATCCTTCAACTCCTTTAATTCCGGCGGGGCCATACGATAGGGTGGAATAGAGATGGGCTGAGTGCCCGGTGCCAAATCAATACAGAAGTCAATATCCCTGTCGGGTGGCATGCCCGGCAGGTCTGAAGGAAAAACCTCAGGAAACTCCCGTGCAATAGGGACTGAATCAATGGAAGGAACTTCTGCGCTGGAATCACGAACATAAGCCAAATAAGCTAGACACCCTTCTCGACCATACGTCGAGCCTTAACATAAGAAATAACAGTGCGAACGGAGTGGCTTGAGGTACCCTTCCACTCTAATCGGGGTGATTCTGGCAAGGCTAAGGTGACGGTCTTAGCATGACAATCAAGAATAGCATGGTATGGGGACAACCAGTCCATCCCCAATATGACATCAAAATCTACCATATCCAAGAGCAACAGATCAACACGGGTCTCAAGACCCCAAATATAACTACGCACGCACGATGCACCCGATCGACTACAATAGAGTCACCCACTGGCGTAGCCACATAAACTGGAATATCCAGAGCATAGCTGGGCACAGCCAAATACGGTGCGAAGTAGGAAGACACATAGGAATATGTAGATCCAGGGTCAAATAATACTGAAGCACCTCTGTCACACACAAGAATAGTACCTGTAATCACAGCATCCGATGCCTCTGCCTCTGGCCTGGCTGGTAAAGCATAGAATCGGGGATCTGCACCTCCCTCCGAGCCGCGTCTCTAGGACGACCATCAACCGGCCGACCTCTACCGCTCGCTGGACGGTCTCCACCTCTACGGTCTCGACCTCCACCTCTATAATCCCTACCCCCGCCTCCGGCTGGCTGGGCAGGCTGAGGGTCAGCTGGGGCCTGAATCATAGGACGAGGACCTCGCTGCTGAGAGTTGCCCGCTGCTCGAGGGCAATACCTGATAAAATGACATGGGTCACCACAACCGTAGCAACTCTTAGACTGATAGGGTTGCTGGCCCCGACGACCCGAATGGCCTCCACGAACACTCTGAAGAGGCTGAGCATTAATAGGAGGCTGGTCTGAATAATGCCCCCGAAAACCACGATCACCTGGTCCACCCTTGTGAAGCCTGAAGGGCGGAATGAAAAGGCCTGGAAGACTGGCCTCTATCAAAGGATTCTCTGCTACCAGAGGAAGAACCACCAAATCTACCTGTATGACGAGGCCTCTTATCCGAAGAATAACCGCCTCCCCTAGCAAGAGCCATCTCAACTCTGCGTGCTGCATTGGCTGCCTCCTGAAATGATATGTCACTCCCCACGCCCATAGCCATCTGGAGTCTAATCGGCTGATTAAGCCCATCTATAAATCCTGCGGACCCTCTCCCGCTCCGTGGGAAGTATCACCACTGCATGACGAGCCAAGTCAATAAATCTCGTCTCATACTGTGTAACTGTCATAGTGCCCTGATGGAGGCGCTCAAACTGCCTCCGAAGTAAATCCCGCTGAGTAGTAGGGAGAAACTTCTCCATAAATAGTTCCGCAAACCGGTCCCATGATAGAGCTGGGGACCCTGCTGGTCGAGTCAGGCAATAATCTCTCCACCAAGTCTTGGCGGATCCTGCAAGTCTGAAAGTACAGAAGTCAACTCCGTTTGTCTCCACGATCCCCATAGTCTTGAGAATCTCATGGCAACCGAATAAAAAGTCCTGAGGATCCTCTGATGCGGCTCCACTGAATGTAGTGGTAAATAGCTTGGAGAACCGATCAAGCCTCCATAACGAATCAGAAGTCATGGCCGCTCCATCGCCGGCATGAGCTGTGGTACCAGACTGAGTGGCCACAGCTGGCTGGATTACTGGTGCCTGAGGCTGAGGAGCTACTGGCTCTGGAGTATGAGCAACAGGAGTCTGGGCCCCTCCTCCAGCCTGAGAAGTAGCTGGGGCAACTGATAATAGACCCGCTCTGGCAATGCTATCCATAAATCCCGCTATTCTGACCAAAGCATCCCGGAGATCCGGGGAAATCAAAGCCTCTCCTGGGACCTGAGCTGGGCCCGCTGGAGCTGCTGGAACCGGAACCTCATCATCAATCTCAATATGAGGCTCCACCTCTGGGGTAGCTGCCTGGGGCTGAGCTCTACCCCTACCACGGCCTCTGGTACGGCCTTGGCCCCTGCCCCTCACGGGAGCTGTCTGGGGCTCGGGCTGCTGGTCAGCGGACGAAGAAGCGCGTGTCCTCACCATCCGCGAAAGGACAGAATAGAAATTCAATCAATAATTGAGGAACAAGTCGCACGACAAGAAAGAACAAATGAGAGACTTTTTTCCTAACTCAATAGACTCTGGAGGACAAGTACAGACGTCTCCGTACCTACCTCTCAAACTCCCGACCCGGATTTTTCCCCCAACATCGGGATCGTGATGGCGCCTACTCGTGGTAGCTAGGCAAGCCACTATATTCATACTATCCTGTTTTTAACACAATTTTAATTAAATAAATGCGGAATACTTTATCGAAATGGATATAACAAATCACAAAGTGAAAATTATACCGAAATCCTCTACCCAAGACGTGGAGTCACCAACTCACAAACTACTATGGAATACTACACATAAAAGTCTGAAGGAAATATAACATAATACTGTTTGTCTCGGAACAACGAGACTACATCTATTAACATAAATAGAGAAAGAGACGTTGGGCCTGCGGACGCCTGCAAGCTACCTCAGTCTCGGGGGTATGAAAATCCTGCTACCGACCTACTGCTGCTACTGCTGCTCAAAACCTAGACCTGTGCAAAAATGCACAGAAGTGTAGTATTAGCAAAACCGACCCCATGTGCCGGTAAGTGCCCGGCCTATCCCGGCGAAGTAGTGACAAGCCTAGGACCAGACACTCACATAAACCTGTGCAATTCAATATATATATATATGTGTACCACGAAATAACAAGAAATAATCAAGTATTAACACAATAAGGAATATCTTAAAGAATCCAACAATTAACCACAATTAATAATTTCACAAAGAAAACAAAATATAATGTAAACACGAATTATATCACTTCAAGAAATAGCAAGCAATTGCACGGCATCACCCTTCGTGCTTTTACTCTCATCCTCACCAAATAAACAAATAAAGTACACGGCATCACCCTTCGTGCTTTTACTCTCATCCTCACCAAATAAACAAATAAAGTACACGGCATCACCCTTCGTGCTTTTACTCTCATCCTCACCAAATAAACAAATAAAGTACACGGCATCACCCTTCGTGCTTTTACTCTCATCCTCACCAAATAAACAAATAAAGTACACGGCATCACCCTTCGTGCTTTTACTCTCATCCTCACATCCATAGTACGGCATGATCCTTCGTACATGGTTCAATAACAGGGCACGGCATGATCCTTCGTGCATAATCAATAAATAAACATGGCACGGCATTAACCTTCGTGCATAAATAAATAAACATGGCACGACATCACCCTTCGTGCATTATCACTCTTCCTCACCCAAATAACAATCACAGCTAAGGGCAAAGAAGGAAATAGTAATTCATAATCCGTCCCATCAAGGGCAATCAATAATTATCTTCACAACAGGTCCCAACAAGGGAGAACAATAACAATTCATCTGTAATATATCTCAAATAATCATTTTCCAACGACTCACGGTCATACTAGACGCCGGTGTATGGATGCTCGTCACCACAGCCCATACACCGCACTCGATCACATAACACATAACACATAATCCTATTCCCTCAAGCTAGGATAGAACAAACACTTACCTCGAGTGCTTATGAACAATTCAATCCGTGGATATGTCTTTTCTTTCAATTTGGCTCCAATTCAACCGTATCTATACACAATTGATTTAATATCATCAATTTTACTCAACAAACTAATTCTTAAGACTAAATACAACTTTTACAACATTCTGCCCGGAATAGTGAATTTCAACCCCGGGCCCACATGGTCGGAATTCGGGGTTATGACTAAAATCTGGTTACCCATTCCCCCACGAGTTCATATATATGATTTGTTTCAAAATCGGACCTCAATTCGAGGTCCAATTCCCAATTTATGAAAAACCCTATTTTCTAACAAAAACAAGAATTTTACCATGAAAACATTTGATTTCTAATGAAAAACATGTTTAATGATGTTAGGAATTGAAAGAATTAAGTAAAAAGTGACTTACAATCGATTTGATGAAGAAGAAATCCTTGAAGAATCGCAAATGGGTGTTTTGGTTTTGTAAAAATGTGAAGAAATGACTCAAATCCGTGTTTTTCAGGTCTCTGTGTTCGCATTTGCGAACATGGGTTCGCAATTGCGAACCCCGACCAATTTCTGGAGTTTGAAAAATAAGCTAAGACTGGGAAGTTCACATTTGCGAACATTTGTTCGCATTTGCGAACAGTTCGCATTTGCGAACTATTGTTCGCATTTGCGAACACATGCTGTATAGGCAGTGCTCGCATTTGCGAACAATGGTTCGCATTTGCGAACCAAGGCAGTGTTGGGGAAAGTTCGCATTTGCGAACTTTTGTTCGCATTTGCGAACATAGGCTGGCACTGGGGACCTTCGCAAATGCGAACAATTGTTCGCATTTGCGAACAAGGTTGGGCCAAAGGGGGCTTCGCATTTGCGATGAATGTTCGCATTTGCGAGCCTGTCCCCCTTCGCAATTGCGAGAAAACTTTGCAATTGCGAAGCCAACAGCTGGGTGAAAAACCAGCAGTTCAAAAATTCAGAGTTTCATCCAACGGCCTATCAAATCTTTACCCGAGCCCCCCCGGCTCCAAACCAAACATGTACACAACCTCAAAAACACATTATGGACTTGTTCGTGCGATCATATCGCCAATATCACTTCGTTTTAATCAAATCGAGCCTCAAACTCATGATTTTCATACTTTTGATTTTCATAACTTCTTAACTTGGAACTCAAGGTCCAAAACATCTCAAACGACATCCAAATGTCACCAAACTTTACAGAAATCACATATATAATATTTAAGACTTGTACCGGGCGTCGGAACCAAAATACGAGCCCGATACCAATGTCTATCAATTTATTTCCTTTAATAATTGCATCAAAAACAATTTCACATAAAAATTTATAACTTGGGCTCTAGGCCTCAGAATTCGACTCCGGACACATGTCCAAGTTCCATATTTTTCTACGGACCTCTCGGGACCATCCAATCTCGGGTCCGGATCCGTTTACCAAAAATGTTGACCGAAGTCAACCATATCAATATTAATATCAAAATTCGTCTATTTTTTTCACATATTTCACATATTTCAACATAAATCTTTTCCAGCTTTGTGCCCGGACTGTGCACGCAAATCGAGGCAACTAAAAATGAGGTTTTCAAGACCTCAAAAGCTCGGAATGATTAAATAAACAAGTGATGACCCTTTGGGTCGTCACAAATTGCCCCACGTTGACTTTCTGATTGTTTATCTGTCTGTGTCTGTTTATTATGGAACTGGCCAAATGCCTCGGCAGATTAATAGATGCATTTATAGGCGCATCATTGACCCTCGACAAGTGTACATTTATTTTTGTTGGATCAGGTCGTTGCCTCGGTATGATTTGTGCATGCTTGTATTGCTGTCGGGACTTGTTTCAGTCATTTCGTGCCTCGCTTTGGCTCCAGATCATCTTGATAATAATGAAAAGAATCCTTGGAAAATTTCCTATGAAAGACTTATGTGTTTATTGTTTCTTCTGCCAGAATAGAAATCATGTTAGAAAATAAATCCACTATTTGATACGTATATTGAGAATGAATAATCGTTGGACCATTAGAGTGTGTCAAAGCTGACTATCTCGTCTCTACCCCTTCGAGATTAGGCGAGACAATCACTGAGTACACGTTGATTACGTACTCATACTACACTTTTGTACATTTTTGTTGCATAGGTTCATGATATATTTGCGGCCTACTGGGCGCAGCAGCATAGACGATATGGAGACGAGGTGAGTTGCAGTATGCGAGGCAGCCCGTAGCTCTTTAAAGTCTCTTCTAGTAACTGTATTTCTTTCCTATTCAATGTATTCCGGATGGATGTTGTGTTACATTTTATGTCTTTATCAGTAGTTACTCATGCACTTGTGACACCGGGTTTCTGGGATGGTTTCAGTGAACTTTCTATTAATTGTTATTGTTTGATTTTAAATTGAAACAAGAATCCCTTATTTATATGAAAGGAAAGGAAAAATCTTAGATTTTCAAAAGTATTAAAAGATGAGTTAGTTAAAAACTTAGTTGGTTGTCCCGACAGAGGTGTCCGGCTCCATCGTGACCTGTAGTGGATTCGGATCGTGACAACAAGGTATCATAGCTCTAGGTTCCCGTCGGTCTCACAACTCATGAGCAAGTCTAGTAGAGTCTCGCAAATCAGAACAGATACGCCTGTACTTATCCTCGGGAGGCTACAAGACTGTTATGAGTGCTTCCCTTTTTGATTTCCTTATCGTCCGATTCAATTCCTTTGAGGCTTATGTCTTTGATTTCTTCGTACTCAATCTTATGCGATACGAGCACTTGTTATAAATTTAGGATTTGAAGAATTGAATAGCACTACAAATGTGGTGCGGGATGATTTTCCAGGAATAGTTAATTGGACTATTATATTCGCTTTGTAGAAGGGTTACCTATTATACCGCTCAGTAACCGGAATTCTGAGAGCCTTGAGGCCAGACACAGGTTTCCATGATGCTTACGAGTATTTATTCCGCAATGTTATAATGGTAGGATGCTTGCCCAAGTGTCAGGGCAATGAATGAATTGAAGGGAGGTCTACTCAGGGTGTAGTCAAAGGGATTCAGTATTTTATTCCCGGCAGGGGAAAGGGTAATCAAACTATGGACAGTCAGGTGTGGACCACCGGAAGTAATGAAACGGGATAATTGCACGTGGGAAAGGACTTCTTTTCTTGGGGTGCGGTTGTCCTAACTGGACGTATTAAGTTTGATGGTGTTATAGTCTGCTATGATTCACTTTATGGTGAGGTATTGTGAGATACTATTGAAGATGCAACCGTCAGATATCGGGGGATATGGTGGTCTAGGATTTAATCAGTATTTTAATTGTTGACGGTTCGATAGAGATGACCCTCGAAAGGGTTTGAGCCAGTAGCGGTTTGTGCGTTCAAGTTCTATAAAGGTGAATTTTATTAGGGTAACAACAAAGCAGCAAAAGATGAAAATGACATGTTGAAGGTGTCCAGCAGAGTTTTAAACATCTAAAGGGTCAGGCTGAGGAAGCACAGGCCAAGCAGTTGATTGAAGAAGTGAGTTTTCCCAAAGTGGGAGAGCAGCAGAGCTGCATAAGGGGCTTGGTAATGAGAGAACTATGCACCTTAGGGGAGTCTGGAACGACTTGAGAATATTGGTGCTTGGGTATTGGCTCTTTCAGATCTAATTTGAAGTGGGGATTTCAGCGACGGGCAACAAAAGTCGGTAGATTTATTTGAAGCATAGTTTTGTTACACGGCAGGAGATTGTATATGACGAAAAAGAGTTGCTTGGAGTGAAGAAAGATATAGCAAGACTTTGAAGTGAAAGGAAGTTGTCACACATTTAATGGATGTCCACGAGGGGTGAATGGACTCGTACAGCTGGAGAGTGAGCTCGAACTCATGATGGGTTATTGATGTCATAGTGATAATACATGATGTTGCAGGGTTGGAAGATGTGGGGGAATAATTGCAACGGGTGGGGTACTCTGGTGAGCAGGGTAGTAGTCCCGTGGTCGGTGGGGCTTCTACGAAGTGTCTTACGGGATATGCAACAATGGGAATTGTCGGGTGAAGGGTGCCAATGATTTAGAGTATCAAATTGAGTTTCTATGGTAAGATATCAAGTGCGAAGGTTGATGATGAATCAGAATATGAAAGATATAGATTTGCATGAGAATTTCGAGAATTTGCGGCAGATGATTGAGCAAAGTCATGTCAGTAGAAAATTAAGAATGGTAAGTGGGAGAGTCCCACCGCTTATGATTTTGGTTGCATGGTTAGCTGCTTGCGATGTTTCTTGATAATAACATACTGAGGGGATCATCTCAGCTACCGAAAAATATCATAAGTAGTAATTTGAGTAGAGGAATTGTTAAAGATGTGCTATGACTGGCCTTATGCATTCATGTTCGATCTTGGGGAAGCATTCGGGATTTATGCCTTGTATGGAGTCGGGTTTTAAAAGGGAGTAATTCTGCTAGGTGCCTCGTCAAGAGGGTATTCCTATGTTATGAGATTTATGTAGCCGATTATGTTCGGGACCAAGTCAGAGCGACTGGCTCTCAGTAACGATCCTAGTGAATTCAAGAGGTGATGTGTGGCGCCTAATGATATCGAGTTAATAGGTACAATGAAGGGTCAAGCTTGGAAACATGCTTCTGAGAAGTTCCACAAAATATTCCATGATGGTTGGCTTGTGATGTAGTAATTGGGAAGTATGAAATGGTTCGTAGGAGTTGAGACAGCATGGACTCTCGGTTCAAGGTTACTCGGGATGAGTGTAGATGGAATATGGTATGGGTTGAAAATAGTTAGTATTATTTCAAAGCACTCAAGGATAAATTGGAAGGAAAAGGACTGATTAGCCATAGTTGAATTTGGCATGTTGGGACCTGCGATCAGCTCATTCAGCGTGATCACGTTATATGTATGATTTGTGACGGTGCGTATCAGGCTTGTCAGCTGATGCAATTGATGTTATTCAGAAGCCTTCTATTTCTAACGCTTGTGTCATAGAAGCAGATTCCGGAAAGGTTATGGTGGCTTGGACCACTACTTGCAGAATTGCATATTCTACAGTTATGGGAAATTTACCTGTGCATTGCTATGGTTCTCCTAATGTGAGTTGAGTGCATGTTCTTATATGACGAAGTGTTAAAATGTTATTGATTTTGGAGTTATGATGAAAAATTGTGTTCTCTCATATATTGGCACGTTGGTGCGGTGAGTAGCGTGGGAATACAAAGTGAGGATCAAGGTAGTAGTTCGGTGTCGACAAGGATGTCACAGGCTCGGATGAGCAATGAAAGGGTTGAATGATTAGAGTAAATTGGTATTGGCTTCAGAGTCACCTGAGATCGATGTTTTATGAAAGAGGTTTGTATCTTGGTTAAAGATTCTAAATCATTTTTCATTCTTGGTGCGACCGATGGTTGGAATGAGGAGACTCGATATGTATTTTAGAAGATTATGGGAGCGTGTCCCACGGGAAGATTATGTAAGTGTGGCATGTGGCCACTTGATTGACCAAAGATTTAAGCCAGTACGAGGATTGTGGTAATAACATTTGTTTGAAAAACTATGGCCGGATGGCACTTTATTTATTGGGCTATGAACTAGTGGAGGTTGCTCCGATTATAATGGTTGTTCTTATGTGTTACAAGGCAAAAAAGAGTTACTATGTACTTTTGAAAGGCTATTAGCCAAGTTGGTACAATCAAAAATCGATTTGAGATCGATGTATCGATTTACATATCTGAACAGGACTTTATATCAGGCCGGTTGTGTTTATTTCAATGAGTGTTCCCTATGAAAGAACAGTCGCGGTGTTATTTTGTCATCGGCTATTCCAGGTAATGATGTATTGCGTCGTAGGAGTTGTGAGACGGCTTGGGAAATTTGATTACGTGTTGAGAATCTGCGTAGAAATTATGTGTCATGAGCAGGATGGCTTTGAGACTTATGTTGTATATCGCACCTCAGGTGTGCTTGGGTTTTGTAGCCTATAGTGCTATGTGTTTCCTCAGGGATGATACTATGCACTTAATGTTCTTGCAATCGAATTTGATATTTTTATAGTAATGAGCAGATTTAGCTCGAAGTGCAATCTCCTTATGTGAGATCTATTTGTGGATCGGGTGGCACGGCGCCACGTGTATGTTATTTGGATCGGGTTGCGCACGGCAACAATGTGATGTCGAGTCTAGTTTCTGTATGCTATTCCTTTATGTGTTTCGCTTCCTATATTCTAGGAAAAGTCCGTATTAGTGCAGGGTTTTGATAATTCCTTCCATAATTTCATTTCTTGTTTCTGTTGTGTTTGGATTGGTGGTCTATTGGCGCATGGTAGCCTCATATGAGATTTTAATAATTTTTGTGATGGCTTATTGCCTAAGCAGTTGTATCGGATAGGACGAGATCCCTTGATGTAGGATTCTGTACAATCCAGTTATATGAGGTACGTTATAGAGATAAGACCATTATTGGGTTCAAAATAAGGTGAAGGCCATGTCAGGAGTGTAGACCTGTTATGTTGTTGACTCGGCCATTGATCATGAATGTCGGCATATCTCTTCTGTCATAGAAGTATGATAAAGGTTAAAGTAAGACCTTTATATGTCATGGGGTGCAATGAGAGCATCAGATCAGTAGAATTTCGGATAAGTCGATAAGAGAATATTATTATGGTCCTGTGGATCTAGTGTTACAAGTAAGAATTCAGTGAAGTCATGCCGTTATGTTGCGTACAACATACCATGATTGATATGGTGATTGTATATGGGAAACAGGCCCAGCATAGGATTTCAGATATTGGAATCGGGCTCTAAAGCTTATTTGCTTGAATAAGAGAAAATATCTTCTACATTTATCGAGCTTATGCGCTCAGCTAAGTTTTGGTAGCACGGGAAGGTACGTGAGGTGATAAACAGTGATTTCAGACCACTCCAGTACAGTTCTCAGCACGTTCGAGGACGAACGTATGTTTAAGTAGGAGAGAGTGTAACAACCCGACCGGTCATTTTGAGTACTAGCACTCCATTCAGCAGTCAGAGGCCATGAACAGCTTCATTTCAGGTATTATGACTTGTACACATGGTCTGAATTTGATTTCGGGAAATTCGGAGTTGATTTGGGAAGAGAATTCTCATTTCAAAAGCTTAAAGTTGAAAGAATGAACTAGGATTTGAATTTTTAGTAAATGACCTCGAAATCGGGATATGGAAGTCCCAGCAGGTTCGTATGATGATTTTGGACTTGGGCGTATGCCCGGATCAGATTTTGGATAACCCGGGAGCATTTTGGCGCCTAATATGGAAGTTAGCAATTTTGAAGAAATTTCATAAGTTTGACTTGAAGTGCATTTCAATGTTATCGATGTCTGTTTGGATTTTCGAGACTGGGAGTAGCTTCGTATAGTGATTCTGGAGTTGGGGGCACGATCGGAAGTGAATTCGGAGGTCCGTAGGTCATTTTGAAGCCATTTGGCTAAAGATAGAAATTTAAAGGTTTTGAAGAGTTTGACAGGGGAGTTGACTTTTTGATATCGGGGTCAAAATCAAATTCTGAAAGTTGGAGCAGGTCCATAATGTTGAATAGATCTTGTGTGCGAAATTTGAGGTCAATCGAATGTGTCTTGATAGGTTTAAACATTGGGAATAGAAGTTTGAAATTTTAAAGTTCATAAACTTGAATTTTGAGTGTAATTCGTGAGTTTAGCATTGTTTGATGTGGTTTGAAGCCTCGAGCAAGTCAAGAATGTATTTTGGTATTGGTTGGTATGTTTAGTTTGGGTCCCGTGGGGCTCTGGTGGATTCCAGGTGGTTAGCAGATCAAAAATGGAATTTTGAAGAGGGATGAAGGACCTTGTTGCTGGTATTTTTGCTTTTGCAGTTGGTTGACCGCAGAAGCTGAACCACAGAAGAAAGGGGAGGACCGCAGATGCGGTCAAATTTTCGCAGAAGCGGAACCGCATCTACGGATGGGGCATCGCAGAATCGGATTCGAGGTCCCTGGGGAAGGACCGCAGATGCGGTCAAGGCTACGCAAAAGCAGAACCACATCTGCGCTGATGTGATCGCAGGAGCGGAATGGGGGCTTATCCAGGGAAGCCACACAAGCGGCCTTATGACCGTAAAAGCGGAGCCGCATAAGCGGCTATATTTTCGCAAAAGCGAAAATGCCTGAAGGCATTTGGGTGTTTTAAAAGGTCGGATTTGGTTCATTTCACTCATTCTTTTCACTTCATTTGGCGATTTTGGAGGGTTCAAAGGAGGGTCTTCATTAACAATGTTAAGGTAAGTTATTCCCACCTATTATAAGCTAAATATATTGATTATATATGAGATTAAGCATGGAAATTAGTGTAAAATTGGGTTTTGGTGGAAAAACCTAGGAAATTATAAACTTGGATTTTAGCCACAATTTGGAGTAGGGAATTGGGAGTAATTCATATATTTGAGTTCCTAAGGTCATGGGTAACCTTTATATATGAGAAATTTTGAATTTCGGGTACGAGGACCCGAGTGCATTTTGGTCATTTCATTAAATGAATTTGGGAATTTGTATAACCTGAATTGTTAATAAGTAATTGAGTATATTTTCATTAGTTTATCGTTAAATTGGCTAGTTTGGATGCATTGTGCGTTGGTTCAAGCCTTTGGAAGGATGTAGAATGCCTATTTCGAGTCTTCGGAGTGAGGTGAGTCATCTTTCTAATTTTGTTAGGGGGAAATTACCCCATAGGTGAGTTAAATTAATTATGCGCTCCTAGTTGTGGGGGCTACGTGCGCACGAGGTGACAAGAGTTTGTGCATAGCTACAATATGCTATTGTCCAGGTAGTTTAGGACCCAAAAGCATGTTATATGTGGATTAATTGTGAAATCCTTGATGACTTACACTGCTTAAATCACATTAAATTGATAATTGAATTTTCTAAAAAGACTTAATCGTTATTTTTCTCAAATTAATAAAAGAGAACTTTTTCCTGGATAATTGCCCCACGTTGACTTCCTGACTGTTTATCTGTCTGTGTGCGTTTATTTTGGAACGGGCCGAACGCCATGGCAGAGTAATAGATGCATCTATAGGCGCGCCGTCGACCCTCGACCAGTGCATATTTATTTCTATTAGATCGGGCCGTCTCCTTGGTATGATTTGTGCATGCTTGTATTGCTGCTTGGACTTGTTTAAGTCATTACATGCCTCCCTCTGGCTCTAGATCATCTTGATAATAATGAAAAGAATCCTTGGGAAATTTCCTATGAAAGACTTATGTGTTTATTTGTTTTCTCTACCTGAATAGAAATCATGTTAGAAAATAAATCCACTATTTGATATGTATATTGAGAACGAATAATCGTTGGACCATTAGAGTGTGTTAAAGTTGACTATCTCGTCTCCGCCCCTTCGAGATTAGGTGGGACACTCACTAAGTACACGTTAATTACGTACTCATACTACACTTTGGTGCATTTTTATTGCACATGATCATAATATATTAGCGGCCTACTGGGTGAAGCAGCATAGACAATACGGGGACGAGGTGAGTTGCAGTATGCAAGGCGGCCCGCATCTCTTTAAAGTCTCTTCTAGTAACTGTATTTCTCTCATGTCCAATGTATTCCAGACGGATGTTGTGTTATATTTTATGTCTTTATGAGTAGTTGCTCATGCACTTGTGACACCGGGTTTCTGGAATTGTTTCAGTGAACTTTCTATTAATTGTTATTGTTTGATTATAAATTGAAACAAAAATCCCTTATTTTTATGAAATGAAAGAAAAAACCTTAGATTTTCAAAAGTATTTAAAGATGAGTTAGTTAAAAACTTAGTTGGCTGGCCTGACAGAGGTGTCTGCGCAATCATGACCTGTAGTGGATTTGTGCCGTGACACACAACGCGAACCATATTTTACTTTTTCAGTTTTTTAATGATTTTTTTTTTTGTAAAACTTTAGAAAAATGCAAAAACTCTTTTTTTAACAAAATATATTTTTTATATAAAAACATATTTGTAAAAGCTAGAAAAAATATTTTCAATCTTTAACAAAATATTTTTGTTTTTTAAAAAGTGGCAAAAATATTTTCCATTAATTATTTTCTCTTTTGAAAAATCTTTTATTCTTCATTTTTTAATTTTTTAAAGATTTTATTTTTGTAAAAACAGTAAAAATAAACTTGTAAAACTATTGTTTTTTGTATAAACAGGAAAAAAATTACTTTTTTAACAAAATATTTTCATTTATTTAATAACTGGAAAAGTTATTTTCAACAAATTTTTTTTGTTTTTGAAACGTTTTTTTTCAAATTTTTAAAAGAATATTATTTTGTAAAACTAGAAAAACAAATTTGTAAAAATAGAAAAATATTTTTTGCTTTTTATCAAAATATTTTGTTTTTTTAAGAACAGAAAAAAATATTTCCAACAAACTATTTTTGCTTTTGAAAAAATATTTCCAACAAACTATTTTTGCTTTTGAAAAATATTTTCTATCTTCATTTTTTCAAATTTATAAAGATTTTCTTTTTTTGTTTTGTAAAAATTGGGAACACAAACTAGTAAAAACTAATTTTTTGTAAAAGTATAAAAACAATTCATTTTTAATGAAATATTCTCGTTTTTAAAAACTATATAAATTATTTTTAACAAATTATTTTCTTTATTTAAAATTTTAAAAATTATTTTCAACAAAGTATATTCGTTTGAACATTTTTTTTTTATTTTTTTAGTTTTTTAATAGAATTTTATTTTATAAAACTAGAAAATCAAATTTGTAAAAACGGGTAAAAATATTTTTTTTTTAACAAAATATTTTGAGTTTTTAAAAATTGAATTTTTTTTAAAAAATAATGAAAAATGAAAATAGCAGTCGGGTTGTGGGTTTTCTTAGAAACGGGTCGGGTAAAAAAGAAGAAATGTCGTTTTAATCTGGTTTCGCCATGTGGCACTCCATCCAAAATAAGGTTATTCTTATTTTAAAGTATGACAATTGGGGTGTAGATAACCCAATAGTATGACGGTAGGGGTATGGATAGTTGATAGTATAATAAAGGGTACATGTAAACAATATTTGAAAGTAGAGGGATATATTTAACCCTTTTCCGAATATTTTATTGTCTAGCCAATCATCATAGGCATATGTACATAAGCTATATAAGTTCATATTTTGTGAGAGCGAATTCACTGCCAGTAATAAGTGAGTAAAACAGTAAATACAGGCAATCAATGTGAGACAATAGTTGCAAGAGTCGAATCAATCTAAATCGAATTGAGGATTTTAAATTTAAGTTCTAAGTACAATTTTTTTTCATATATATTTTGGATAAATTATTTATATATATATTAAATAATTTTTTTAATACAAATACTTAAGTTTAGATCAACATTAACCTATATAACTACAATTGTGGCTCCCACGCCCCTAAACATCAATAAGTTAGGTTTAAGTTAAAAATAGCTAAATTTATAAGCGATCATTCAAAAATAGCCATAGTTTCAAAAAAAATCAAAATTTAATCACCTTTTCAGTAAAGATAAATTTGAACGAAAATACTGTTCAAAATCCGGAAAATACTCTAGTATTAATATACTAAAACTCCAGTATATTATAATGGGGTTCCAGCAAAAGTATACTGGAACTCCAGCATATTATAATCGAGTTCCAGTATAATATACCGATGTGATGATCCGGCCCGCCGTCACGTGAGCTATCGCCTCGTTTATCCCTTATTTGTTGCTTCATATTTCAATATCAGTATTAGAGTCGATCGGGTGAAATTGAATTTGTTTTGATTGAATATAAGACACACAGCCTCTTAGAAGGAAGCTTATTTTAAAAAAAATCAACCCAAAGTTGACTATGTTGTTAGAGGGCTCGGATGCAAATTCTGGTGGTTCGGTTAGCTTTGGAGGATGATTTGTGACTTAGAAGTGCGATCGAAATCGAATTTGGAAGTCTAGTGTAGAAATAGGCTTGAATTGGCGAAGTTGGAATTTTTGCGAATTCCGGTTGATAGGTGAGATTTTGATCCGAAGGTCAAAATGGAATTTCGAGAGTTGCAGTAGCTTCGTTAGGTGATTTTGGATATGTCTGCAAATTTTTAGGTCGATCGGACGTCGTTTGGTCAGGGTTTTGATCGAATGTGACATTCAGAAGTTTTAGTTAAACTTAGGCTTGAATCCATCGTGATTTGATTATTATTGTGTTAATGAACGTGTTTTGATGATTGGAACAAGTTCGTATGATGTTTTGGGATAGGTTGGTATTTCTGGTTGAGGTCCCGGGGGCCTCAGGGTGATTTTGGGTGTTCAAACAAACCATTTTTGGTATGTAAAGACATCAGATTTTCTGCTCTTGGTGTTGCAGACATTTGTGCATCACATTCGCCTGGTTAGGGACGCGAACGCGTAGGCCATTTTTGGGAGCCTGGAGGTTCCGCCTTCGCGTTCGCGAAGGAGATGCCGCGATCGCATAGTGGTGGAACCTGGTGCTTCTCGTTCGCGTTTGGTGTTTCGCGTTCGTGAATGAGGATTTGGAGTCAGTGGAGTTTTGTTATACGCGTTCACGTGGGTTTGTGTCGCGTTCACGTTAAGTCGGGGTTGTTGGGTATCACGTTCGCGTGGCTGAGGATGCGTTCGCATAGAGTATTTTTAAATTTTAATTGTTGGCCTTCGCGTTCGCGACGCGAATGCGATGAAGAAAGTGTTGGGCAGACAGAAGGGTTTTATAACATTTCCTCCACGAGCTAAAGTCATTTTTCACCATTGTTGAGGATAATTGGGAGATTTTGACGTGGGATGGTGAGGATTTCGAGTAGGATTCGATTGGAGGTATGTTTTATGAATCAAATACATGATTTTGTTGAAGATTTATCATTGAAATCTCTGAAAATTGGGTGAAAATTGGAGAAGTTAGGGCTCGGTTTTCGGTAATGTAAAATTGAAATTTGAAGGGGCAATTGAACTCCGATTTTGATTAATTTTATATGTACGGACACGTAGCAAGATGATAATTTCGAAAATGTAAATTGCGTAATTTTTCGAGAAGTGGGTCCGGTATCTCGAGTTTTGCCAACTTCATGTTTTTGGGTGTTTTTCGAGTTATTTCGATTGGGTTATTTTCCATTAGCCTATTTTAATGTATTCCTTGTAGTTTTGATCAGATTCGGCACTCAAGGAGGTTAATTCAAGAGGGAAAGGCTTAACAGACTAGTCTCGTGGTCGGTTTAAGGTGAGTAATAGATTTGGATGATGACCTGAGGGTTTAAAACCCTGGTATATCATACTGTGACGCTATATTGAGGCGAGACACGTACTCTACGGTGAGTGCGGGGTCGATTGTGATTTGGGACTATGGCTTAGTCCGCGCGATTGATGTTGTATTGTGTTATTTGCTATAAATGAGCTGGTAAACCTCTTACTTGGATGGTTATGAATATATTTGGGCTATGAGCCAGTTATCTGGATTCTGTAGGGATTGTTATAACTGTTTCTAAGATTTATAGCATGTTTTCATGATATCAACATGAGCTAAACACTATCAAGAAATGATTGGCAAAATTCTAAGGTTTTGAATACCTAATTTTATAATTACTGATAAACGGAACTAAAAATGGTAAGTTTGACTGTGCCTATGTGGCTTGCATGCATATAGATAGACTGATAGTGGATCGGGCTGCACGCTGCAGCGTATGTTACTATAATATTGTTCTTGGGCTATAGGAGCCCCTCCGAAGTTTGAACCCCCACTGTAAGTGCGGGTACCCAAATAGATCGGATTGCACGCCGCAGCGGTCATGCACATTTGCATTGCATTCATACACTAATAATTATCTACTCTATCTGTTAATACTTATTGGTGTTACACTGTTAAATGTGTAGACATATTGTTGTAGCTTTACTTTGTCTTATATTGGGATTTCTTGCCTTCAATGTCATTATACATGTCTATTACCGCCGAGTTGGAAGTATTCACTTTACTCTTTGCACCATGTGTGCAGATCCAGGTAGTTTAGGAGCTGTCTGAATTCACTACTATTCTTCAGAGTTATCATACGGAGTTGTCGAGGTAGCTGCCTGGCATACGCAGAACCCGACTCCTCCCCTATTCCCTGTTATTGGACTTTTTTTGCTTACTTCAGACTATGTTATATTACATTATTATTATATTATTCTGGTATAAGATCAAGACTCATGACACCTAGATCATTAGGAGGTTTCTCTTTATTGTTGATATCCAGGTCGTTTTATATTTATCAGCTATCTTTTGGTTTCTTCGCTGTTAATGATTTTTAAATAAATGGTTTTGAGCTCTATGATCGGGTTGAGAGTATAATTGGCCGAGCTTGCCTAGAAGTTGTGTTGGGCGCCATCACGGCCGGGTTTGGGGTCGTGACAAGTTGGTATCAGAGTCTAGGTTACTAGGATTCATGAGTCTTGAGCCGGTTAATAGAGTCTCACGGATCGGTATGGAGACGTCTATATTTATCCTTAAGAGGCTGCAGAACCTTTAGGAAACACTTCATATTCTTGAACTCTTTTTGTGCGTCTTTGTTGTTCCGAGAACTAAACTTTTGTATACTATTCTCTCGCAGATGGCGAGAACTCGTGCTACCGAACATGGCGGACGGCCACCATTGCCACCTGCTTGATGTTGTGGATGCGGTAGTGGTCGTGGCCGAGGTAGAGCAGCAGGGGCAGTACGAGTTGACCCACCAGCTGCCCTACCAGTTGCCCCTATTCCGGATCAGCCTCTAGCTGTTGATGCTCCAGCAGCACACGCTCAGGCACCGACAGTGCCTATCGTGATTCCTAGTCTTCAGGAGGCGTTAACCCAAATCTTATATGTCTAAACTGATCTGGCTCAAGCAGTTTCAGCTACTACTGCCGCAGCTACTTCTCCGATCGGGGGTGGTCATCAGACCCCCGCTGCTCGCACACTAGAGTAAGTTGTGCAGGGACTACAGATACCAAAGGCAGCCCAGCTCAGCCAGTTGCACCGGCTGCTCCAATTGCGCCAGTCGCACCAGCCCCAGGGTATGTTGTTCAAGTGATGCCAGATTATGTGCAGCGTCGGCTAGAGAGGTTTGGTAGACTTCATCCTTAGACATTCAGCGGTACTAAGGGCGAGGATGCCCGGGGATTTCTGGACAAGTGCCAAAGGATGCTTCGTACAGTAGGGATTTTAAAGTCCAGTGGGGTGTCTTTTACTACCTTCCAATTCTCAGGGCCAGCATTAACATAGTGGGAGGAGTTTGAGAGACGTAGGCCTGCAGGAGTAGCACCCCTTACTTGGTAGCAGTTCTCCACTCTCTTTTTGGAGAAGTATGTGCCGCAGTCTAGCAGAGAGGAGCTGTGCCGATAGTTTGAGTGGTTGGTCCAGGGATATGATAGTGAACTAGTATAAGTTGAGGTTTACTCAGTTGGCCAGACATTCTACATGGACGATCCTGACAGATCGGGATAGGATCAGGAGGTTTATAGATGTCCTCAACGATTTGATTTGTATCTTGATGACTAGGGAGAGAGTGGTAGCAGCTTCATTTGAGGAGGTAGTGGATATGGCTTACCAGATTGAGATAGATCGTCGCCGAGAGCGAGAGGAGAGGGAGACCAAGAGGCCTCGAGGTTCGGGTAAATACAGTGGTGCTCTATCTAGGGGCCAGTTTCAGCAGGGTAGAGGTTGTTCTTTTAGGCCTCCTCAGACAGGTCGCCCAGAGTACAGTGGGGCTTTTTCCGGCCATGGCCGTCAGGGTTATCAGCAGGGCCAGCCTTCACTCAGTGCCATTCCAACTTAGAGTTCTACTCCTTCTTCTTCAGCCCAGGGCTCATCTGCGGTAAGAGGTTCCCTTCACCAGCTCCGGGTAGCTGTTATGAGTGTGGCGAGTTTGGCCACATGAGGAGACAATGTCCTCGGGTTCGTAGTGGCCGGTCTCTGCAGAGGGATCAGCCCTCCTCTTCTACTCCATCTACTTCAGCACCATCCTAGTCAGGTAGGGGTGGGGGTTAGTCAGCTAGAGCTCGCCCTAAGAGTGTTGATTGATCGAGAAGTGGTCAGGCTAGATTCTATGCGCTTCTAGATAGGAGACACATTGTTGCATCAGATGCAATGATCACATGTATTATCTCAGTTTGCCATAGGGATGCTTCTGTTTTGTTTGATCCCTGATCTACATACTCCTATGTGTCTTCATATTTTTCTCATCATTTTGGTATGACTCGTAGTTGTCTTGTATTGCCTGTGTATATATCCATCCCGGTGGGTGATACTATTATTGTGGATCATGTATATCGATCATGTATTATTACTATTGAGGTTCTAGAGACCCGAGCTAATTTGCTGTTGTTGGGTATGGTAGACTTCGATGTGATTCAGGGTATGGATTTTCTATCTCTGTACCATGCTACTCTGGACTGTCATGCCAACATTGTTACGTTGGCTATTCCGAGGATTGAGTGGCGAGGTTCGACCGATTATGTCCCCAGCCGGGTGATTTCTTTCTTGAAGAACCATGTGATGGTTGAGAAAGGATGTTTATCATATTTAGCATTTGTGAGAGATGTTAGAGAGCTGAGACTCCTAGTATTGATTCCGTGCCCGTTGTAAGGGATTTCCCAGATGGGTTTCCAGTAGACCTGTCGGGCATGCCGCTGGTTAGGGATATTAACTTTGGTATTGATTTGGTGCTAGGAGCTCAGCCCATCTCTATTCCTCCTTATCATATGGCACTAGCTAAGTTGAAGGAATTGAAGGAGCAAATTCAGGAACTCCTAAATAAGGGGTTCATTCGCTCGAGTGATTCACCATGGGGTGCGCCGGTGTTGTTCGTCAAGAAGAAAGATAGCTCAATGAGGATGTGTATTGATTATAGGCAGTTGAACAATGTAACAGTGAAGAACAAGTATCCTCTACCGCGAATTGATGATTTATTTGATCAGCTCCAAGGAGCGAGGGTGTTCTCGAAGATTGATATTCGTTCAGGCTATCACCAGCTGAAGATTAGATATTCTGACATTATGAAGACATCTTTTAGGATGAGATATGGGCATTATGAGTTTCTAATTATGTCTTTTGGGCTGACTAATGCCCCAACCATATTCATGCACTTGATGTACAGTGTGTTCCGGCCATATCTGGATTCCTTTGTGATTGTGTTCATTAATGACATCCTGGTATTCTCGCATAGCCAAAAGGAGCATGCTCAGCATTTGAGAGTAGTATTGTAGAGAAGATTTATGCAAAGTTCTCCAAGTGTGAGTTCTGGCTTGGGTTTGTAGCTTTTCTGGGACACATAGTGTCTAGTGATGGTATTCAGGTTGACCCAAAGAAGATAGAGGCAGTGCAGAGTTAGCGTAGACCATCCTCAGCTATGGAGATCTGAAGTTTTCTTGGTTTGGCAGGGTATTATCGTTGGTTTGTCCAGGGATTTTCTTTTATTGCTTCATCCTTGACCAGCATAGAATGGTGCACCGTTCATATGGTCGGATGAGTGCGAGGAGAGCTTTCAGAAGCTTAACACAGCTTTGACCACAACTCCTGTGTTAGTCTTGCCATCAGCTTCAGGTTCTTATACTGTGTATTTTGATGCATCGAGAGTTGGGATAGTTTGTGTGTTGATGCAGGAGGGTAGGGTTATTGCTTATGCTTCTCGTTAGTTGAAGCCTCATGAGAAGAACTACCCTGTTCATGATTTAGAGTTAGCTGATTTAGTTCATGCCTTGAAGATATGGAGGCACCCTTTGTATGGCATGTCCTGTGAGGTATATACCGATCATCGCAGTCTTCAGCACTTGTTCAAACAGAAGGATCTAAATTTGAGGCAGCGGAGGTGGCTTTAGTTGCTCAAGGATTATGACATCACCATTTTATATCATCAGGAGAAGGCCAATGCAGTGGATGATGCTTTGAGCCGAAAGGCGGTTAGTATGGGCAGCCTGGAATATATCCCAAATGGGGAGAGACCCTTTGTAGTTGATGTTCAGACGTTGTCTAATCGATTAGTGAGGTTGGATATTTCAGAGTCCAGCAGGGTGTTGGCTTGCTTTGTTTCTCGGCCTTGCTTATATAATCGCATTCGTGAGCGCCAATATGATGATCCACATTTGCTTATTTTTAAGGACAGAGTCTAGTATGATGATGCCAGGATGTGACTATTGATAGTGATGGTGTATTAAGGATGCAGGACCGGATTTGCGTGCCTAATGTGGACGGGCTTCAGGAGTTGATATTGGAGGAGGATCATCGCTCGCGGTATTCTATCCATCGAGGTGACGCGAAGATGTATCAAGATTTGAGACAGCATTACTGGTGGAGAAGAATGAAGAAGGATATTGTGAGTCATGTAGCCCGGTGCCTCAACTGTCAGTAGATCAAGTATGAGCATCAGAGTCCCGATAGTGTGTTTCAGCGTATAGATATTCTCGAGTGGAAATGAAAGAGGATTACTATGGACTTTGTTAGTGGTCTCCCTCGGACAACGAGGAAGTTTGTTTCAGTTTGGGTGATTGTGGATAGGTTGACCAAGTCTGTGCACTTCATTCCTGTATGTACTACATATTCCTCGGAGCGGTTAGCAGAGATTTTCATCCATAAAATTGTGAAATTGCATGGGGTCCCAATTTCTATAATATTAGATAGAGATATTCAATATACTTCTCAGTTCTGGAGGACTTTCCAGCGAGAGTGGGGTTCACAGGTAGAGTTGAGCACTGCATTTCATCCTCAGACGGATAGGCAACCTGAGCGTACCATTCAGATATTGGAGGACACGTTGTGTGCATGTGTTATTGACTTTGGGGGTTCTTGGGTTGATTATTTGCCTCTTGCAGAGTTTTCTTATAACAACAGCTACCAATCCAACATTCAGATGGCACCATATAAAACCTTTTATGGGAGACAGTGTAGATCTCCAGTTGGTTGGTTTGAGCCCGACGAGGCTAGGTTGTTGGGTACAAAGTTCATCCAGGATGCTTTGGACAAGGTGAAGGTGATTCAGGAGAGAGTTCGCACAGCCCAGTCGCATCAGAAGAGTTATGCGGACCGAAAAGTTCGAGATGTATCTTATTTAGTGGGTGAGAAGGTCTTGTTAAAGGTTTCACCTATAAAAGGCGTCATCAGATTCGAAAAGAAAGGAACAATGAGTACGAGGTTCATTGGCACTTTTGAGATACGCATGAGAATTGGAGAGGTGGCCTATATGCTTACTTGCTTTGCCACCCAGCCTATCGGGAGTTCATCTGGTATTCCACGTGTCTATGCTCTAGAAGTATGTTGGGGATCCATCGCACGTGTTGGACTTCAGTACAGTTTAGTTAGATGATCACCTGACTTATGATGTGAAGCATGTAGCTATTTTAGGTCAACATGTGCGAAGATTGACGTATAAGGATATAGCATTAGTGAAGGTGCAGTTCAGAGGTTAGCCCGTGGAGGAGGCCATTTAGGAGATCGAGCGGGAGATACGGAGCAAATATACTCACTTGTTTGAGACTCCAGGTATGTTTCTTGACCCTCTCGAGGACGAGCGTTTGTTTTAGTTGGGGAGGATGTGACGACCCGACCCGTCATCACGTAAGTTACCGCCCCGTTTCCCTCTTATTGTGTTTCTTCATGTTTCAATATCAGTATTAGAGTCGATCGGGTGGAATTGAGTTGGTTTTGATTGAAAATAAGATACATAGCCTCTTAGAAGGAAGTTTGTTTTAAAAAAGTCAACTGGAAGTTGACTATGTGGTTAGAAGGCTCTAATTTGAATTCTGATGGTTCGGTTAGCTTTGGGGGATGATTTTTGACTTAGGAGTGCGATCAGAATAAAATTTGGAGGTCCGGTGTAGAAATAGGCTTGAATTGGCTAAGGTGGAATTTTGGCGAATTTTGGTTGATAGGTGAGATTTTGATCTGAGGGTCAGAATGCAATTTCGAGAGTTTAATTAGCTTTTTTGGGTGATTTTGGATATGTATGCAAATTTTCAGGTCAATCGGACGTCGTTTGGTAGGGTTTTTGATCGAATGTGAGATTCAGAAGTTTCAGTTAAACTTAAGCTTGACTCCGTCGTGATTTGATGATTTTTGTGTTAATGGACGTGTTTTGATGACTGGAAAAAGTTTGTATGATGTTTTGGGATAGGATGGTATTTTTGGTTGAGGTCCCGAGAGCCTCGGGGTGATTTCGGTTGTTCAAACGGACCCTTTTTGGTTTGTAAAGACATCAGATTTTCTGCTGTTGGTGTTGCAGACATTTGTGCATCGCATTCACATGGTGTGGAACGTGAACACGTACAGAACTTTTGGGAGCCTGGAAGTTTTGCCTTTGCGTTCGCGAAAGAGATGCCGCAATCGCGTAGCTGTGGAACCTAGTGTTTCGCGTTCGCGTTTGGTGTTCCGTGTTTACGAATGAGGATTTAGAGTCAGTGTAGTTCTATTATACGCGTTCGCGTGTGTTTGTGTTGCGTTCGCGTTGAGTCAAGGCTATTGGGCATCGCATTCGCATGGCTGAGGACGCGTTCACGTAGAGTATTTTTAAATTTTAACATTGTTAGACTTCGCGTTCATGTGACTAGGGTCGCGAACGCGATAAAGAAAGTGCTCGACGAACAGAAGGGTTTTATAACATTCCTCCGCGAGCTAAAAATATTTTTACCATTGTTGAGCATATTTGGGCAATTTTGACGCGGGATTAAGAGGATTTCAACTAGGGTTCGATTGAAGTTAAGTTTTATGAGTCAAATACGTTATTTTATTGAAGATTTATCATTGAAATCTCTGAAAATTGGGTGAAAATTGGAGAAGTTAGGGCTTGGTTTTTGGTAATGTAAAATTGGAATTTGAAGGGGCAATTGAACTCCGATTTTGATAAATCTTATATGTATGGACTCGTTGCGAGACGAGCATCCCGAAAATGTAAATTTTGTAATTTTTCGACAAGTGGGCCCAGGGCTCAGGTTTTGCCAACTTCGTATTTTTTGGTGTTTTTTGAGTTATTTGGATTGGGTTATGTTCTATTAGCCTATTAATGCATATAATCAGTCTACCTACGCAACATTGTAGAGAGACGTTCGACTCCACGTGTCCGCTGAGCCCAAACTATGTGATTGAATAAATCCTCCTGCGGATTCGTTGTGGTTTTGATTAGATTAGGCACCGAGGAGGTTGATTCAACAGAGAAAGGCTTAGCGGACTAGTCTCGTAGCCGGTTCGAGGTGAGTAATAGATATGGATGATGACTTGAGGGTTTGAAACCCCGGTATATCACACTGTGACGCTATATTGAGGTGAGACACGTACTGTACGGTGAGTGCAGGGTCGATTGTGATTAGGGACTACGGCTTAGTCCGCCCGATTGATGTTGTACTATATTGTTGGCTGTAAATGAGCTGGTCAACCTCCTTCTCGGATGGTAATGAATATATTTGGGCTATGTGCCGGTTATCTGGATCCTGTGGGGATTGTTATTATTGTTTCTATGATATATAGTATGTTTTTATGATATCAGTCTTGAGCTAAACACTGTCTAGAAATGACTGGCAAAATTCTAAGGTTTTGAACTCCTAATTTTATAATTACTGATAAACGGAACTAAAATGGAATGTTTGACTGTGCATGTGTGGCTTGCATGCATATAGCTGGACTGATAGTGGATCGGGCTGCACGCCACAGCATATGTTACTATGATATTGCGCTTGGGCTGTAGGAGCACCTCCGGAGTCTGAACCCCCACAGTGAGCGCGGGTACCCAAATAGATTGGGCTGCACGCTACAGTGGTCATGTGCATTTGCATTGCATTCATGCATTGATACTTATCTGCTCTATCTGTTAATAATTATTGGTGTTACACTATTAAATGTATAGAAATATTATTGTAGCTTTACTTTGTCGTATATTGGGATTTCTTGCCTTCAATGTCATTATACATGTCTATTACCGCTGAGTTGGAAGTACTCACTTTACTCTTTTCACCATGTGTGCAGATCCAAGTACTTCAGGAGCTAGCTGAATTTACTGTTGTTCTTTAGAGTTATCATCCGGAGTTGTTGAGGTAGCTGCCTGACGTCCGCAAGACCCGACTCCTCCCCTATTCCCCGTTATTTGACTTTTTCTGCTTACTTCAGACTATGTTGTATTACAACATTATTATACTATTCTGGTAGAGGCTCTAGACTCATGCCCCCAGATCTTTGGGAGGTTGCTTTGTATTATTGATATCCGAGTTGTTTTATATTTATCAGCTATATTTTGGTTTCTTTGCTGTTAATGATTATTAAATAAATTGTTTTGATCTTTATGCTCGGGTTGAGAGTATAATTGGTCGGGCTTGCTTAGCACTTGTGCTGGACGGCATCACGGTCGAGTTTTGGGCATGACAACCGATCCAGTATAATATACTGAAAATTCATACACCGGTGCTCCAATCTCCCGTATATTATACCGAACGTTTTTGCGTGTTGGATTTCCTATATAATATGCTTGAAGTTCATACACAGGTGCACCGATCTCTAGTATATTATTCTAGACTGATCCTTATTGCAACAAATAATGATTATTTTTCAATGACTTTGCAAACGCTCGCTATTTTTGAATGACCAATTCGAAAACTGGCTACCCCTAACTATCTTCACCATTTAATTTAGTATAATATACTATGGCAAATTAGTTACAAAGTTATATCGATAACTGGTCGAATAGCCAAAACCATAATCATATATTAACATTACATTATATATTGTACGAAAAATGGTTAAATATACCCCTCTGCTTTCAAATATTGTTTACATGTACCTTTCGTAATACTATTGGGCTATCCATACCCCTACCGTCATACTATTGGGTTATTTACACCCCTATTATCATACTTTAAAACAAAAATATCTTTATTTTTGGATGGAGTGCCAAGTGGCAACACCTGATTAAAATGACATTTCTTCTATTTTACCCGACCCGTTTTTCAGAAAACCCACAACCCAACCCCTATTTTCATTTTTCCAGTATTTTTTTAAAACATTTCAGCTTTTAAAAAATGAAAATATTTTGCTAAAAAACAAAAATATTTTTTCCCGTTTTTACAAATTTGATTTTCCAGTTTTTACAAAATAAAAGTCTTTTAAAAAATAAAGAAAATAAAAAAAATAAAAACAAAAATATTTTGTTGAGAATAATTATTTCAATTAAAAAAACTATTTTGTTGAATTTTTTTTTCAGTTTTTAAAGAACGAGAATATTTTGTTAAAAAACGAATTGTTTTTTCTATTTTTATAAAAAAAGAATCAGCTTTTACAAGTTTGTTTTCCCAGTTTTTACAAAAAGAAAATCTTTAAAAATGTTGAAAAAAGCGAAAATAGTTTGTTGGAAATATATTTTTCAATTTTTAAAAAATTAATTAAAAAGGAATTTTTTTTCTGTTTTTACAAAAAAAAATTCAATTTTTACAAAATAATATTCTTTTAAAAAACTAAAAAAAGAAAGTTTCAAAAACGAAAATATTTTGTTGAAAATAACTTTTCTAGTTTTCAAAAAAAACGAAAATGTTTTGTTAAAAATGAATTTTTTTTTTCTATTTTTACAAAAAAATTATTTTTACAAGTTTATTTTTACAGTTTTTACCAATAAAAAATCTTTTAAAAACTGAAAAAATGAAGAGAAAAACATTTTTCAAAAGTGAAAATAGCTAGTTGAAAATATTTTCTAGTTTTGAAAAAGCGAATATTTTTTTTGAAAAACTGAAAATATTTTTTCAGCTTTTACAAATATGTTTTTATAAAAAAAATATTTTGTTAAAAAAATAATTTTGCATTTGTTCTAAAGTTTTACAAGACAAAATTCTTTAAAAACTAAAAAATTAAAATATGGTTCACATTGTGGGTTTTTTTGTAAAACGGGTTGGGTAAAAAAAAAGAAATAAGTCATTTAATCTGGTGCTGCCACATGGTATTCCATCTATAATAGAGGTATTTTTGTTCCAAAGTAAGACGGTAAGGGTATGGATAGCTCAATAGTATAATGAAGGGTATATGTAAACAATATTGAAAAGGCAAAATACCTTAGTACCCCCCTAAACTATTTGAGAATTATTACTTTCCTCCCTAAACTATTTTTGGTTCGAATTACCCCCTCAACTTGGCCTTTTGAGAATAATTACCCCCTAAATGCTTATGTGGCAAAAAGTGTGGGTACACTCACCTGCCATGTGGATTTTTCTGTCCATGTGGCATTTTCGTGAATTTTTTTTCTTTTTAAGAATATTATTTTTTAGATAATTTTTTTAAATACAATTTATAATAAAAGTTGGACATAACGACATTAGTTATGCTAAATATTTTTATTTGTACAAAAATAATAAAATTTTAGTTAATCTTTTTTTGAATATTACTTGAAAATAAAAATTTATACAATTGAAATAAATAGTCAAGACATCTAAAAAGTTATAAAAATACATAGTTGAAATAAATAATCATTGAATCAAAGAAGAAATAAAAAGAGTGTACAATTGTAGTTGTAATTTCTTGTAATTGTATACTCTTTTTATTTATTCTTTTGCGATGCAATGACAATTTATTTCAACTGTGTATTTTTACTCTTTTTTAGGTAAAATCCGTAAAACAAAATTGGAGCACCGTAATTTAGAGATATATAAAAAATTATAGCCAAAATAATTAATTTCAAACTATATTTTATAAATTTTTAGATGCATTGACTATTTATTTTAATTGTATAAATCTTTATTTTCGGGTCAAATTCAAAAAAAGATTAACTAAAATTTTATTATTTTTGAAGAAATAAAAATATTTAGCCTAACTAATGTCGTTCTATCCAAATTTTATTATAAATTGTATTCAAAAAAGATTATTTAAAAAATAATATTCTTAAAAAGATAAAAATTCTTTTTTATTTTTTCACGAAAATGCCACATGGACAGAAAAATCCACATGGCAGATGAGTGTACCCACACTTTTTGCCACATAAGCATTTAGGGGGTAATTATTCTCAAAAGGCCAAGTTGAGGGGGTAATTCGAACCAGAGATAGTTTAAGGAAGAAAGTAATAATTCTCAAATAGTTTAGGGGGTACTAAGGTATTTTGCCTATTGAAAATAAAGAGGTATATTTAGTCCACTTCCATATACTGTACAAAAGTATAACAATGTGCAACCTAACTGTAACAATGTCTGCACTATTTTTGCAAATAATATACTCCTATGTTTTTCATTGTCCTTTGCCTTAATTTACGGGTCTTGTGTCATTGTCCATTCGGTTTCAAGCACAGTGTAGAGCTACTATGGAGTGTAAAAAGGACATAGAATATGTCAGGCGGAGGCAAGGAGGGGCAAGAGTGAACACCCTTCGTCGAAAAATTATATTGGGTATATAAGATAAAATCTATTTTTTAATTTTATATATTATGTTTTGAACACTCTTGACACAAGACGAATGTTTGGCTTAGTGGTTAAGGGTGTTCAAAATGTGTAGAAGATTACAGGTTCGATTTTTGTGAGTTGCAATTCAAATTTTTTTGAACACTCTTAGTATATATCCTGCCTCCGCCACTCAATATGTGATCTTCCAACCATATTTGATACTATATATTTCCATGGATGGCGACTTTGTCCTCTCCCTTACTGTTCCTTATTAGTCCGAAATTCCCTTGTCAGCTTCATTTGTTAAGATCGTCCCTCTCAACATTACTGTGCAATTTTCAATCACCAACACTTTGCACTTCGCATATCAAGTTGCATAAAAATGAGCAAACTAAAGAACAGTAAATATACTGTCAGCGCCATTAGTTTACTGTTTTAATTATCTTTCCTAACATGCCCCAAAGGTTGGTAAAGTGCGGTGGCAAAGGTTGTGCGCGGGCTGTGAGGACTCTCAGCCACATGGATAGTTAAATGTGTTCATCGGCGTCAAATAAAATTTTCAAGGACGTTCAAGTTTAAAAGAATTAAAAAAATTCTCGATAAAAAGTATTCAATATATATTATATACCTCTAAAACGTAATAATTTACATCCGTACATAGTGTAATTTATCAACGAAGGGTGGTCAGTGTTTGACTCGAAAAATACAAGAATCCCTTTGAACAAATTAATTAAAAGAAGAAGGGGTAAATCTTAGCTGAGTATAATAAGTACTAGATTGAGCAAAAGGAGATATGATCGATAATATATTTTACGTTTCAAATGTTATGTTCCTTACAAAGTTCTGTCCCCCTTCTACAAGGCCCTTCATCTCCCGTAAATACTAAGAGAGACTCTCCTAGGTTGTTAGAGACAAATTATCGAGAATATTCCTAATTTTCCCTAACGTGCTTACAATATTACAAGGGTCATACATCCTCCTCTTTTATAATAATGTCCTTTCTTTTGGGACGTTGGTTTGGCGTGGCATGCCCATTTGTCATGTTCGTTGGTCGTGATTGGTCAAATTTGGACTCATACAGTTAGTCCCTCCGCTTGTCATGGTTGCGAATGAACGCGTCCCTGATGGGTAGACTTTACACACTCTCTTGAAGGAATTTGACCCATTGGAACGTCACGATCTGGCCAATGGGGGGCGATCATCATGTTTAGCAAAATGACAGGTGATACTTCTCACTGGAAAGTGATGTCAGCTCCACGTGCATCATTATTATGTAGGTTTTCCAGACAAGGATTTGACGGCATGATGCTTCGATTCTTGTGCAACTCTGAGACGTGCCACCTCAATTCTGGCGCCACCCAACCATATAAATGGGTGGGGATTTGTATTTCTGAAGAACTTTGGCCATTCCTCTCTCGAAAACCTCTTTCACTCTACTTCGTTTGCTCCCATATCCTCTTGTTTCTTACTTCATTCTATGCCTGAAGCTTCTACCTTCTTCTTCCTTGTTGTCTTGTTGGTACTCCTTCAATCGATATTATGCCGAAATCTTTTCTTCCTCATGAAGAGGTTTTTGAGGCTGTTTTGTCATCCTCGGTGCCACCCTCTGACAACGGGGATGTGGTGGTAGAACAGGGTGATAGCCCTCTTAATGTGTGGGATTTACTACCGAGATATCCCTCATCTCGAAGTAACTTCCTTAAGGACCCTTCTCCTACTCCGAGCTCCGTGCTTTCTGAGACTGATCAAGTCCATCTCGACACCCTTCGTATAAAGTATGGCATTCCCGCCAATGTAGATATTGTTCTAGAGGGAGGGGATTATGTGGATGTACATATACAAGGATACAACGCTTTCTACGAGAATCCCTTCATGATTGGCTACACTCTTCCTCTCTTCACTCTAGCATAGGAGATTTGTAGATTTTATTAGGTCTGCCCAGCGCGGCTCACTCCGTATACGCTCAAGGTACTTCTACTACTGACCAAGTATACAGAATTGGCGTAGTGTGACATTTCTATCCACCACCTTCTGCACCTATTTATGCCTAGCTTTCTTAGGGGTACCATAGTGCATTAGAGACTTCGTGGTACGAAAGGTCTCGTGGTTAAAACGGATGAACAAGCAAGCCGTAAGTTTTGGCATAAGTATTTCTTTGTCAAGACTGAGCACGTCGTTTCTGCTCCTGCCGGGTTCCCGGAGCGGAGGAACGAGTAACATAAGTGTCATTGCTCATTTTATTCTCTTTTTTTTGCGTTTGTTGGAAAGCTCATTTTCATGTCGTTTTGTAGCGATGGGTCGTCCGCCTCGCCCTATTGCGAGCCTCTGGGATTGGGTAGCCCGTCTGTTACCCTATGTAGAAGAATCTTGAACTTGGTCCGCCTTTATAAAGCGATACTACCCTAAAGTTTCTTCTGGTAATTGTTGCACTTTATTACTCTGTTGGTTGTTTGAGTGTATTTTAATTGTATGATCCTTTATGATGACAAGTCGAAGAGCTTCCAAGCATAGGGCGCCAGTTCCTGCCTTTAGGCAAGTTGGTGATGCTGCGGATATGCAATTTATCTTGAGCGAGTGTGTTGGGGATGATAATCCTCAACCTATGTATTTGGGAGATTCATCTCGAGTTGTGGCCACGAGAGAAGAACCCTCCTCCGCCCCAGCCCCGTGTTTGCTGGGTGAATTGTTTGATGGGGGCGAGCCATTAGAGAGAAAAAGGAGAAGGCTAGAGCCGGGAAAGAGTATGGCCACAGATGTTGATGGCAGCTGGGCATCTCGAACAGCCCCGGTGCTCGTGTTTATGGTTGATGCCATTTTGTCAAGGCGATCTCCCTGAGTGGAAGGAGTTAATCTAGGGGCCGGCTCAGTGCACCCCATTGAGAGCAAGGCATTGTCTAAGCTCGGGTGACACCGTGTTGGGGGTGACGACTCGGGTTATGATGTCAACCCAGAAGAAGTTAATGAATTAGTGAGTCGTCATACCCATGTGGAGGTAAGGACAGACAGATCTAACTGTCATGTAGTCGTTCCAGGGTGTGACAACATACTAATAAATAGCGAGCAGGTGGCGTTGGCCCTAGATTCCCTATGTGCCTCTCCTGAAAGCGAGATGCTTGGGGCGATGAACGACATGGAGTTATCTTGGAAGGTCGATGGTATAACCCCGCAGGTGTCTGCCTTTCCTTCTTTACTTCCCTATCTTTTTCGTGTCATCGGATTGGTATTAATCCTCACACTGTAATTTTTTTCTAACTTTTGCCATTTCCTTTTGTCAGACCCTCGTCCTGGAGGTGGAGAGAGATCGTCGAGAGGGAAGAAGGACGGGTCTATATAAGAAAATATCGTCCAAGTATCAGCAGTATCATACTAAGCATCAGACGATGTCTTATATTTATTGCCAGGACCTTGAGTTTCAGGTGTTCCATAAAGGGCTTAAGTAGCAAGAGGCCCAATTGGAACGCCAAATAAAGGAGATGAGGAAGAGAGATGAAGAGCTTGTGAGGATCGTTGCCCGTAACAGTGAGTTGGAGACTGCTCTTAAGGAAAAGGAGAATGAGCTCGAATTCAGCAACGAGGTAATAATTGAGAATGCTGATTTACAGTCATGGGTTACAGACTTGACCGCTGAGTTAAATGTTAGGACAACAGTGATAGATGGGCTTAAGGGCGAGCTGAAAGTTAGCGCCGATAAGCTGGCGGCAACCATTTCTAAATTGGTGTCTTTTGAAAATGCCCTTCATATTTCTAGGTTGTAACTGACAGGGGAGAGGGAAACCTCTGGTCGTCGGGTTGCAAAACATGAAGGGCATACAGGGAATTAGAGGCGGAGCAAGTTGCACTGTATGGTCAAATAGCCTCACTGAGGGCGGATAAGGCGAGTTGATGCTCTCAACCTTCCACGTCTCATCCTACAGCCGACCCAATCATGCCTCATTGTCAATATTAGTTGTGGATTCATGCTGAAGCCCGACTGGATGTGTATAGGGCTTTTCTTATTGAGGGAAGGGTGACTGAGGAGGATCTTGAGGCCTTTCATACCGCAACAAATACGGCTGGTGAGGCCTGTGTGTAGGAACCTTATACTCCCGATGGGGGCGATATCAACTCCGACGATACAGGCCACATGGCTTTGGATTCATGGTACAAGGATGTTTATCCTGCTGGGGACAATGGTCAGACTTAGTTTGTATATACTTTTTTTTGGGGATTTTTGTCGTACTTGGACCTGTTATAAAGGAAAATATAAATGATGTTTTGATGAAATGTGCAAATTACTTTTGTTGGCTAATTTTCTTCTGTATCTATCGCATCTATCATGTACACGAATATTATTTTGTACGGTCGTCGAAGTCGAGTTCCATAGTGGTTCAAACAAGGTTAAACTTATGTCATCATCGATAGCCTTGTCCATTAGGACGTTTCTTCGACTGTCGTCGAAGTAGGATCCCATCATGGTTTGAACTAGGTCGAATTTAAGTTGTCATCGATGGCCTTGTCCATTAAGTTTTTGCTTCGACTGCGATCAAAGTAGGATCCCCTCGTGGTTCAACTAGGTCGAACCTATGTTGACATCGATGGCCTTGGCCATTGGGATGTTGCTTCGACTGTCGTCAAAGTAGGATCCGATCGTGGCTCGAACTAGGTCGAATATATGTTGTCGTTGATGGCCTTGTCCATTGGGTTATTTCTTCGACTATCGTCAAAGTAGGATACCGTACTAGTTCGAACTAGTTCGAGCGTATGTTGTCATTGATGGTCTTGGACATTGGGATGTTACTTCGACTATCATCGAAGTAAGATCCCGTCGCGGTTTGAACCAGGTCGAATCTATGTCATCGTCGATGGGATTGCCTATGTTGTCGTCGATGACCTTGGTCATTGGGATATTGCTTCGACTCTCGCTGAAGTAGGATCCCATCGTAGTTTGAACTAGGTCGAAGGTATGTTGTCATCGATGGCCTTTGCCATTGGGTTGTTGCTTCGACTGTCATCGAAGTAGGATCCCGTCGTGGTTCGAACTAGGTCATACCTATATTGTCATCGATGGTCTTAGACATCTCCAATGGGGACACGGTCGTGCTCCCGTAGGGAGGCATGATTTTGTTTATGCAATGGAGATAAGATCACATATTTGCTCTGCACATATAATGGAGAATTGATTAAGTTTTTGTGAGAATCACATGTCGATTCCACACATACAATAGAGGTTCCCTTGTACATATATTTAGTCTATTCATTACTTCGCCCTAGAGAACTTGTTCACGGGTCGAGGTAATGAACAACACTCTAACCCTTGATGCGTTTCCCTTTAAAAACCTCTCTAGGAAAACCCGATTGGGACAAAAACTGGATGAGGGGAAAAAGAGTGCGACTTAGGCGACGCCGATTTTCAGAAGTGGAAATACTTGAGATAGGCGACATTCCAGTTGTTTTGGAGTATCTTTCCCTCCACTGTTTCTAACTGGAATGCTTAGTTGCTTGCCGTGGCTATGATTTTGCATGGTCCGTCCCAATTTGTTCCCAGTTCTTTTTCATTGGGATCTTTGGAAGCTTGTGTCTTAGCCTTGAAGACGTTGTCTCCAACTTTGAGCAGTCGCACTTGGCTTTCTTGTTGTAGTATCTTTCTACTTGTTGCCTCTGAGCTACCATTCTTACATGGACCCTATCTCTCTGTTCTTCGACTTCATCTAGGTCATGTAGCCTACTTCCATCACTACTTGTTTGTTCTCGTGGGAGTACCTTAAACTCGGTTCCCTGACCTCAACGAGTATAACTGCATCGGTCCCATAAACTTGTAATATGGTGTTTCTCATGTGCTAGCTTTCGGCATGGTGCGGTATGCCCATAATACTTCTGGTAACAGTTTAGGCCATAAACCTTTAGCTTCCTCAAGCTTCTTTTTAATATGTTCAGTATTATTTTGTTGAAGGATTCGGCTTGACCGTTGGCGGTTGGGTGGTATGGCATGGAGAGTATTCGTTTGATATGTCAATTTCAAAAAACCTGATCGTTCTTCTATTGATGAACTGAGGACCGTTGACGCGACTGATTTTTTTTAGGATGCCAAAATGAAATATGATGTTTTTACATATGAAAGTGATGCCCCCTTGCTCACGTATCCGAGTATACGCACCTGCTTCTACCTATTTAGAGAAGTAGTCAGTTAAAACTAAGAGGAAACGCACTTTATCCATTTCCCACTTTATGAATGTCCATGGAAAATTGACGGAGTAAAGAAGTTCCCCTGCTTGATGTATCATAGGGGCATATATTTAACATTGTTCACACTTTCTGACGTAGCCGGCATCTTCTTTTTTCATGGTAGGCCAGTAGTACCCGACGCGAATAACATATTAGGTGAGGGAACGATTTCTCGTATGGGTGCTACAATGCCTTTCATGTACTTCTACCAGTACCTGTCCGATTTGATGCGGTCCAAGGCATTAGGCCAAGGGGCCGCCGAATGTTCTTTCGTAGAGACACCATTCACTTGGTTGTACCATGCTGCCTGTACCTAGAGTTTTTTGGCTTATTTTTTGTCTTGTAGTAGTGTTCCATCGTGAAAATAGACTACGAAGCGGTTATGTTAGTCCCAAGTGAATTTTATAGAGTGTACCTCGATGTGGTCTATCGCGGAATGAAGGAGGGTGACCACGTTTTTTGTGTTGATATTCTTAGTAGTCGCAGCTAGTTTAGCAAGGCTGTCTACTTCGATATTCTTTGTCTTGGGTATTTGGTCGAGGCGGTCGTCGAACTCTGGTAATAATTTGAGGAATTCCAACTAATATCTTTGTAGTATTGCTCTCTAATTTGGAAAGTCCCGGTGACCTGATTCACCACGAGTTGGGGGTGGCAATGGACGATGAGTCGACGAGCACCATATTTGATGACTAACTTCAAACCTGCAATCACAGCCTCAAACTCGGCTTCATTGTTAGTCATCTTGGAGCATCGTATGGACTGGCGAATAACTTCACTTATTGGGACTCTAAGAACGAGTCACAGTCCCAATCCCGAGGCGTTAGATGCACCATCGGTGTAGAGGATCGAGAGGTCGGTACATGTAGAAGTGTGTAGTGTTTCCTATTCTACCTCGGGCAATATCTTCACGCTACAATTAGCGACAAATTCTACGAGTACCTGCGAATTAATGGAATTCGTGATTGGTATGTTATATCATTATCGCTTAGATCGATAGCCTATTTGGAAAGCCTACCTGATAGTTCGAGTTTGTCCAGCATACCCCTTAGGGGAAACGTCATCACTACTTTTATGAGGTGATATTGCAAGTACGGTCTAACCTTTCAGAAGCTATGACCAATGTCAAAGCTAATTTTTCCAAGTGAGGGCACCTTGTCTCGACATCAATCGAAGTTTCACTGATATATTAAATCGAGGATTATGCACCTTTATTTTTGCGGACCAGGACCACGCTTAGTGCGACTTCGGAAATGGCTAAATACATCAGTAGGAATTCGCCCGGGTCCTCTTTGACGAGTTGTGGGGGTGAGGATAGATATGTTTTTAGCTTTCTCAGGGCGTCGACGCATTCATCGTTCTATTACAGCCTGTGATCCTCCCTTAGTACGTTTAAGAATGTATGGCATCTATACGAGGATCGCGAAATAAATATTGATAAGGAGGCTATGAACCCTGTCAATTTCTGCACCTGTTTTTTGATAGTCAATGTCTCTGATATAGCATCGATTACTTTGATTTGATCTAGGTTGACCTCAATTCCCCTTTATATTTGGAAGGCTTCTTTCAAGTGACCAGTATGGTCCTCTTTCTTTGTCGACTTTACCAGCATATCATCGACCTAGACCTCCACGGTCTTACCGAGTTGCTCTTTGAACATCTTAGTGACTAACCTCTAATATGTGGCCCCTGCATTCTTGAGCCCGAAAGGCATTTCCTTATAATAGTACGTACCTTGATAGGTGATGTAGGTGGTCTTTTCTTAGTTTTCTTCAACCATCAGAATCTCGTTATAGTCGGAGTAAGCATCTAAGAAGCTTAGCAATTCATGTCCTGTTGTTGCATCGATGAGATGGTCGATGTGAGGTAACGGGAAGGAGTCATTTGGGCATGCTTTGTTGAGATCGGTGAAGTCCACGCACATCTGCCATTTCCCATTTTTCTTCTTGACCATGAACACGTTGGCGACCCATTAGGGATATTTTAACTCCTCGATGGAACCGTTGGTGAGTAGTTTATCGACCTCCTTGCTAACTGCCTCATTTATTACGGCATTGAATTTTCTCCTTATCTGCTGAACTGGTGGATGGAGTGGGTCAGCGTTCAGCTTGTGGGTGGCTATGTCCCTTGGGATGCCTGGCATATATGAGTGGGAGAAAGAAAACAAGTTAGAATTGTTATTTAAAAACTCATGATACTTACCTGGCTCTAAGAGGTTGTCCCCGATGTAAGCATTTTTTATGCTGTCGGTGTTGTCCAATTGGACGGGGTCGAGCTCTTCTACGGTTGCCTTGCAAGCATCTACAATGTTAGGGTCCTTGATGGCTTTGGACTGTATGTCAGATTTGGCACCCGACGTGGTTGATTGTATGCTTCTGCACTTGCCCCTATTAGTTGCTTTGTGTGTGTATAGTCTTGGGAGATCCGGTAGCACTCTTGGGCAGTGTGTGGCTCACCTCGGATACTGTGTATACCACATGGGGTGGGAAATTTTACTACTTAGTAGAAGTTTGAAGGGACGACATGCATGGCGTGTATCCATGGTTGTCTTTTAATGGTGTTGTAAGTCGTTTCCTTGTTCATGACATGGAATGTCGTTTCCAAGGTGACCCTTCTCGCCAAAATAGGTAACACTATTTCTATGGACGTCTGATCTACTGCATTGTTAAAACCTGTTAGTGTTATGCAACGCGGGATTTTCTTATCCTCAAGCCCCATTTGCATGAGGACTCACGTGTGGACAATATACGTGCCCCTTCTGTCGTCTATCATGATTCATTTTACGTCAGTATCAGTGATGCGCAAAGTTATAACGAAAGCATCGTAGTGAGGGAAAGACAAACCCTGTGTATCTGACTTATAGTAGACGATACTATCTTTGAGGCCATCATATTGTTCATGGGTGACTGTCCTCTAGAGTTTGTGCGTGGTGGTGAACTTCACATGGTTGATCACTGTATCGTCGACGCCGTTGATGATCATTTGTATGGTACATGTTGGCCAAGGTGGATTTGGAGGTCTTTGAGATAGGTCGCGCCCTTGAGAGAAATTGGCTCTTCCTTTATTGCTTAGCAATTCCTTCAGATACCCCTGGTTCATCATCCTAACTACTTCTTGTCGCAGACCTATGCAATCCTCGATCTTGTGTCCTCTTTCTTGGTGGAATTCGCAGAGGATGTTGTCTCTCCTGTCAAATGGGCTGATTTTATTTTTTGCGACCACTATACCTTCGTGCCCAGCTTCTCCTATTCATATACTATCTCTGAAGAGGATACACAAAAATTATGAGCAGAAAGTACTGGAGGCATAGCTCTTTTATTTCGGAGGGGGGTAGTGTGTCGTGACACGACGTCTGTGTGTCGTGGAGGGGGAGGGTTGCATGTATGAATTTAGGGCTGGTGCCTTTTTCGATTGAAAAATGGCGGCTTATCTCTTTGCCCCTCATTGCGTCGGTCTCCCCTTGTCTCGACATGGACTAACGTTTGTTGATACCCAATTTTTACCCAAAGTTTTTATACCCAAAATTTCCAGAATAGCATATATGTGCATATATAAGCACACCCAAAGGTTTTGGCATTTCTTTAATTTTTAAATCAATTGATTGCCTATTTTAGTATAATAAAATCCAGTAATTATTTTCCAAAAATTATCATTTTAGGGGAACTTATTATTTTATTCTCATATTTATTCAAAGATTTAATTAAGGTGATTTTTCCATAGTTTTACGAATTTATTTGGTATTTTTAAAGTTAAATTGAATATAATAGCAATTATAGCCTATTTTGTAACTGATAGCATTTTATAATTATAAATTAATCCAAACATTTTTAAATTAATATTTATATGATACTTGTTTACCTAGTAATTTTAATTTACTTTTAAAATATTTAATGCTATTTTTATAAAAAACAAAATGGAAAAGTGACTATTTACAATCTAGCCTCAATTGTATTTCATTTTCAGCCAATTTGACACCACAATTTAACCACGAACTCAGCCCAAATTACCCAGCCCAATTACCACTTTAACCCGACTCAGCACCTATTCAATCGATCCAGCCCATAACGCCTTCCAATCTTGGCCAAGGGCCTCCGTTACTTCTTTCCTTAATAATCCCAACAACCCCCTAAGCCCTATCATTTATCACAACACGCCGCCTCTGAATCCCCCTCCTCTCTCAACTCTCTCTCAACTCGCCTCAAACTCTAGCTGCCGCTTCTCACTAAAATCCTAATCCATGGCTTCCCAGGCTCACCAGAGGCCTATACCAGCCTCTCAAGGCTTCTGCGTTCTCGTTTCTAAGGTCCTATTACCAGATCATGAAAGGGTTTGGACCAATAATTAAGGAGTCATCCACTCGAATTTCAACATGTTTAATAACCTTTATACATACCTACTTGCATCCTTTATGTTAAATTATCTTGTATGTTTGCTTGCTTTAAAGTCGCAATTGTAACATGGTCGGGAACCACACTAGTGGATCTTGAGGGGTGCCTAACACATTGCCCTCACGATAATTTCTAGCCCTTACCCCAATGTTCGAATTGCTGTTGTTTAGCGACGCTAACCCAATGTTCACCACTAAAATCACATCCACTTGCATATCAGCCTATCTCGAATTACCAAGCACCCACACCCTCCTATCAAAATCTACCTCCTGACTACCAATCCTCTCCAACTCTCACATGTAAATCCACCTCACCCAAATACTCTCAACCAGCACCTGTTTATCAATCTTATAATTGTTAGGAATATTTATGCACGCTTACTTTCTAAAGAATGCAACATCTCAGAATCATCACTTGTTCGTAATTGTTATCCGCACACAACCTCCCCAGTAGTCATGATATCGTAATCAGCTATCAGCTAAGAACTATCACTATTATCCGTCCATTTACACTCTTACATTGAATAAGGCTACCTTTTTGCCGTACAAGACCAAGCACTGTCTCCATCTACATTTTTGCATTGCATAAGGCTACTTTTATACCTTTTAAGACTAAGCACTATCTCCATCTGCATTTATTTTGCATTGCATAAGGCTATCTTCCTGTCTTTTGAGACTAAGCAGTGTCTTCATCTGCATTTTGTGCATTGCATAAGGCTACCTTTCTGCCTTTTGAGATTAAGAACTGTCTCCATCTGAATTTTTTCATTGTATAAGGCTACCTTTCTGCCTTTCGAGACTAAGCACTGTCTCCATCTGAATTTTTTGCATTGCATAAGGCTACCTTTCTTCCTTTCGAGACTAAGCACTGTCTCCATCTGCATTTTTGCATTGCATAAAGCTACCTTTCTACCTTTCGAGACTAAGCACTGTCTCCATATGCATTCTACATTGCATAAGGCTACCTTTTTGCCTTTTGGGACTAAGCACTATCTCCATCATGGATTTTCTTGCATTGCATAAGGCTACCTTTCTGCCTTCCGAGGTTAAGCTATACCTCCACCTGTATGGATGAAGTACTGCCACCTCTATTTGCATCGGCTGAAATATTGCCATTTTATCTCTCTTGCATGGCTGAAATATCGCAAAATTTTACTTACCTCTTGCAATCGGCTGAAATATCGCCAAACTTTATTTAAATTCTACATTGACTGAAAGATCGCCAGTTCGTATTTAAATCTCCATCATCATTTATAAATTTGCTTTCTGTCGGCTGAAATATCTCCATTTTACTTTTTACATCGACTAAAACATCGCTACTTTATTTAAATTTATGTCGGCTGAAATATCGCCATTTACATTTTTGCATCGGTTGAAACATCGACTGTTTTATTTAAATTTCTATCGATTGAAATATCGCCATTTACATTTTTGCATCAGCTAAAACATTATTGCTTTATTTTAATTTTTGTCGGCTGAAATATCGCTATTTACATTTTTTGCATCGGCTGAAATACCACCAAATCTTGCATTTCATGGGCTGAAATATCGCCAAACTATCTGAGGGCATCATTATTCGGAGGCATCATCTTCATAGCCCGAGAACACCATGCCATGGCCCTAGGACCTACTTTATATCCTGGACATCATTATTCAAAGGCATCATGATTCGGAGGTACCATTATCATAGCATGAGAACATCATTTCATAGCATGCGAATTCTTTATTTTGCGCTTCATTGCCCAGGACATCTTGGTCCGAGGATGTCATCTTAACCGTCCAAAGACAACATTCATGCAAAAGGGAACATGCATCATGTTTAAATTTATGCATGATATACGCCATATTACTCACCTGCAGGTACGCCAACTAGCAATGACTGTCTCAGCAGGAGCTATCCCGCTCAAGTTCCCGCAGCCGATCAAGCTTCAAAATACCTCTTGACATATAAGCATTGTGTCTGTCTTTTGAATATCCATCCGTATGTTCTGTCAATAGTTCTTGAACTACATATGGCCTGATTACTGTAAAACCAAGGATATGTGGGCAGCTCAGAAACTCGAGCCCGGTCAAATTCTTTTCAAATTATCACTTCCGGTCAAAATTAACCATCATATCTTTACCCGACAACTCTTTTATCCTCCCCGGGTAAAGAGGGGCAGCTGTTGATACCTGATTTTTCCCCTAATGTTTTATACCCAAAATATTTCCAGAATAGCATATATGTGCATATATAAGCACAACTAAAGGTTTTGGCATTTCTTTAATTTTTAAACTAATTGATTGCCTATTTTAGTACAATAAAATTCATTAATTATTTTCCAAAAATTATAATTTTAGTGGAATAGCATATTTTATTCTCATATTTATATCAAAATGTAATTAAGGTGAGTTTTGCATATTTTTACAAATTTATTTGGTATTTTTAAAGTTAAATTGTATATAATCGCAATTATAGCCTATTTTGTAATTGATAGCATTTTATAATTATAAAATTAACCTCGGTATTTTTAAATTAATATTTATATAATATTTAATTACCAGTACTTTCAATTTGCTTTTAAGATCGTTATTGCTATTTTTCTTAAAAAACAAAATGGAAAAAGTGGCTATTTACAATCTCGCCTCAATTTTATTTCATTTTCAGCCAATTTGGCACCATAATTTAACCCCAACTCAGCTCAAATTACCCAGCCCAATTACCACTTTAACCTGACCCAACACTTATTTAATCGACCCATCCCATAACCCCTTTCAATCTCGGCCAACGGCCTCCGTTACATCTTTCCTTATTAATCCCAACAACCCCCTAAACCCTATCATTTCTGACAACACGCCGTCTATGAATCCTCCTCTCTCTCAACTCTATCTCAACTCACCTCAAACTCTAGCCACCGCCTCTCACTGAAACCCTAATCCATGGCTTCCCAGGCTCATCGGAGGCGTATACCAGCCTCTCAAGGCTTCTACATTCTCGTTTCTAAGGTCCTATGACCAGATCATGAAGGGTTTGGACCAAGCCTTTGCTCGATGACTGTTCTCCAATCGTCTTCAAGCTTTGTCCGGCCAATCATGGCTATTCGAGTTCGACCTTCGACTCTCCTGCTCATATCGATGGTTTCCAAAGACTTTCTCGTTACATGAGTTTCTTACGAAACCCTAATCTCTAAGGTACCTTCGATTTATTTTCAGATCTTCTCCGAATCTATGTGTGTGAACTTTCTATGCATATTTCTTGAATTTTCTTTAATTTTTCTTTCAAAAACTCTTTATTCTTTAACTAGGGTTTCATGCTAAGTTATTTCAAATCTCTTCTCTAATTCTCGACATGTTTTATTGTGTTTTTTTTGTGTTGTTTTCTATCTAAGTTAGAATGTTAAAAACCCCAATTTTGGGGATTTTGTTTTAGTTTCTTATTCTCTTTGTTAATATTCGTTTGATTTACCTTATTTTTTCTATTTGAGTTAGCATATTGAAAATCCTACTTTTGGGGTTTATCCGAGATTCTGAATTTATTTATTTGTTTATCTGCTTATCTCCCCTAAACTCGATTGATTTCAAAAACCCTAGTTTCTTTGGGGACTATTCGATGTCTTTGAAGTTATTTGTGCAACTCGTATGTTGAAATTGCTCAATGCGATTCCTTTACTTCAACTCTCCTTTTCTTCATGTGACTCTTTTGGTTCTGGGTTCTTGCTACTTGTCAAACTCAATTATGGTTTTCACTCGACTCTTTGCATGGTTCTGAGCTTCTTCTCTATTATTAAACACTGAAACTTGACTATCATGCTTTGAATGTTTTTTTTTGAGCTACTGCTATATGTTGTTATTTTGACATAGCTTGACCTCACATGTCTATTACTTGTGCATTGATTCATATACTGAGTCCCTTTTGTGATTGATTTTTCAAACTCCTAATTGATTTCAAAACTTTTCCTTTCATGAAATTCTGATTTTTTACTCGTCTGTCATGGGTTAATTGATTCTCTTTCTTTTTTTGGCCTTACTAAATCCGTTCCAAAAATAAGTACAATCCTGTACTTAGACTTAAACAACTACGGTATGATTTTACAGCTCCTTTTATGACAACAACCATTCTGCTTACAGACTGATTTTCTTTCCTTATCTTGATCCTGTTAGTATCCATTTGAACAATAATCCCTTGAAAAAAAGGAAAGTCTTGTGTAAATTGATTCTGATTGTGATCATACCCATATGTGTGTTAAAAGCTATACTTGTTACCTTATTCTTTACTCATTTCAAAACTATATATTCCTATACTCATCTCTTTCAAAAGGAACAAACACACACGACATATGCTCTAGTCTTTTTCCTGAAATCACACTCACACGCATAAGTTACTCCTGCTATTTTTATTGTGGCTTGTTACAAGATTCCTTCTCTCTTTGCTTTCTGAAACTGGTATGTACTTATTTATTTCTAGTCTCAACTCCAATATGTTTATTCATCAGTTATTATGTCCATGTTTACTTTAATGTCTGAAAAATTTAGTCTTTGTGGAATGTGCTTATGTCCTGCTCACTTCTTGTAATGAATCCCATCTGTATGTCCCTTTACGTGCTTTAAGTTATGGTTCATAAACATGGAAATATTTGAAGTTATTGTCCATGGATATGAACTGGACCCTTTGGTCAATAAGCTTTTTAGTTTCCCATCCCTATTCCCTTATTATGTGTGATGAGTAACAGCTTTAGTCTGACAGTATTCAAGTTACTGCCCAGGCTATAGAGCTCGACCTTCAATAGGTCTTTACTCTCTAATATTTAGACTACATACTTGGTCAGGGGTGTGCCAATCTACTTTATGGCTGGGCATGACCACCAGCCTATCGGGGTATTCCCTACCCGCTTTTTTATTGCACTTTCACTCATTCTTTAAATTTAAGTTCTGCCCCTCTATTGTGAGCCTTGCCTTGGGACCCCTGAGCTCCCTATAAAGTTGGACACCTGAGGGTTGGCCCTTCCACACTGCACTTTAATTTTTCCGATTAGCATCTTTGGTGTATGCACTGCCTGAGGTTCCTGAAATCCATCGGATCTCTGAAACACCCTAGATAAGAGAAGGCATGGAAATATGGATCTCGGAAGTGCCTCAATCTCATATTGTTAGACACTAAGTTTGAATAAGGCTGTTCAGATGTAGCTGATGATTCCTGATGTATTTTTAATTTCAAATTTATTTCTTTAGGGCCGTAATAATTTGTATAAACTCAGGGGATTTAGTAAAAAGAGGAGGGGTTTTACTTTTATGCACTAAGGGTAGAAAATATGCCTATAGGGACTTATTTATCATTTGTGCAACTCCACACATAGAAAATATGCCTATAGGGATTCATTTATGATTATTGCAAATCCACACATAGAAAACATGTCTATATGATTCGACACTTGATTTGTGTAATAAAGCATTTAGATACCATGCCTATAGGGAATTGCATTGTTGCATATAATAACATCATTAGGATTAAACAATTAAGCATGTAGAAAATATGCCTATAGGAATTCATACTTCTGCATACAATAATGTCATGAGGCAAATAACTAGTTCTAACAACAGAGTTGCATATAATACCATTTCTATAGTACTCATGTCTAAATGGCTTAAATAAGTTAACGCATATAGAACATGCCTATAGGAACTTCGAGCCTAAGCCGTCTTCACTCATGCAAAATGCCATTCACTTTTTTAAAAAAAGATTAGCATTTACTAAAATAACGGTTCTTTTTCTAGACAAATTTGCATTTTTTGAAACTTATGTAATTTCTTTTTACCCAAATTAACATGCACGTCTTTTGAAGTTTAATTCTTTTTCTGTTAAACCTTTTCAAAATAGTACATTATTTTTCTGAAACTCCTTTCACTCCTTTTGCTTTGTAACTCTATTTTATCATCCGTTTCATGTCTTAAAATCAGTAATTCTATCCAACAGTAGACAAAATGATTAATTAATCAATTAGATCGACTTTAGTCAACTGCATTCGAGTGAACCTAATAGAGACTTTCTGTCTCAAAATATGTATTGAACCAGTCCGCTCATCGCTTTATTTAATTAAGACCAAACCATTATGTGTAAGACATGCTAGACTCCATGGAGTTTATCTGATTTAAGGAGGCTTATTTGAGCCCTACTTGCTTATTTGTCCCTTTTTTTTGCATTACGTATTTTGATTGACGTCTTAGTATTTTATCCTTTGAAAACTCCTAAAAGGCCTCAAACCCCTCTCCATTTATGACTAGTCGTCCAATTGCCTCTGGGACTGATATGATTGGGACATGTAATAGCATGCACTAAGTAACGATACTATTCCACTCTTTAATACCTTAATGGGGTGGGGAAGGGTAGACATGGAGATGATGATCACACGATAACACTATGCGTACAATTGGGTACCAGTGTTGTGTGGATGATCCTTGTATTTTACAAGCCTAGGACCACTTTTTCCTTACATAATTATTTTTAGATTGTTAATTCTGAATTCTTTAAAATTCTGCATTTTATTTAATCACTGAAATTCCCCTATTGATTTTTTCACTCCCCTTTTTCTTTAAAACTTTCCGCTCATTCACTTCCTTGTTTGATAATTGGTGTTCATTACTTGATCCCATTTTTCTGAATTTAGACATTCTTGCCAATAATTAAGGAGTCATCTATTTGAATTTCAGCATGTTTAATAACCTTTATGTATACCTACATGCAACCTTTATGTGAAATTATCCTGTATGTTTGCTTGCTTTAAAGTCACAATTGTAACATGGCCGAGAACCACACTAGTGGATCTTGAGGGGTGCCTGACACCTTCCCCTCAAGATAATTTCTAGCCCTTAACATGAACTCTGGTTCTTCATCTCAAATTCTTTCTTAAAGTGTCCTAATTCACTATAATTATTAGGTGGCGACTCGCAAAATCCAAAACCCAATTCCCAAACAGGAATAGAGTTGTATTTCCCAAAATGTCGTAAACCCGATTCCTCGCTTTTAGAGAGGGAAAAAAAGGGCGTCAATAACGTCAATCGTTGAAGTTGACCATTTAGGTCTTCCTCGTCTGCCCTTACCTTGGCACAGTAGGCATTGTGAATTTCTTCCCATTTGGTTGGGGGGTATTTCATGAGTCTACACAGCAATTTCTTGGTCGCCTTCAATTCGTTCCTTTTTAACCCATTTTGAAAGGCTGCTAATGTCATCCCTTCTGACACAGTCGACAGGCTCATCCTTACTCTATTGAATCAGGCCAGGAAATCCTAAAGTCCTTTGCCCGCTGCTTGCCTGATGGTGAAGATATCGTTGACCCTAGCTTCAGCTTTCTTCGCTCGCTGCTTGCTTGATTGTGAAGATATCGTTGAGCCTAGCTTCAGCTTTCGTCCCCCCTGCATGAGCGGTGACGAACTTATCAGCCATATCTTCGGACAATATATTGATTTTGCTGGCAGCTGGGAGTACTATGTCGATGCTCCTCCTGTCAGAGTCTCACCAAACATTTCTAGAAGCACATATGGTACATGTTCCTTCGACATATCATTGTCTTTTTTTAACCACGATAACATAATGGATAAGATGATCCTCCGAGTCTGTGGTCCTGTCGTATAATCTTAAGTATGGTGGCATCTTGAAGGCTTTTAGAATGGTTTAGGGACTGACCCCATCGCAGTATGGTTTTTCGACAAATCGGACCACATCGCATTTTGGTAATAATTTAGGAGCGCCCAGTATTTTGTCGACCCTTTCCTGATGCTCCTTCATTTGATCACAGAGTGTTTTATTCTCGTTTTTCATCTCGTCCATTTTCTTTAAGATAGCTATGAGTGCATCATCACCTGCATTGGTGATAGTGAGGGTGTTATCCATTCGGGTATAGTTGGCTCATAGGTGGTAGCTGCGATTTCTGTAGATGGAAAGTTTTTGACATCTCCTTGAGAATGTCTTTCAAGATGTTTCTCAAAGCACTCGTCAACCATTCTTCTAGCAGCTTTTTGGCTGATCGTGGCGCTTCCCTCACCGTGGTGTTGAGGTTCCCCTATCGCGCAAGATTTTTTGATCTCCGTGTGGATGAGGTGAGATTTCCCCCTCCACTGTAGTTCCATGTGTTGTATTCTTAGTGTCTTCTCTACCAGCTTCATTAAGGGAGCTTATGAGGTTGTTTGAGACATCTACAACCGTTTTCAGCCTCGCTTCCCCTTTATCAGCTATTGTTGGTTCTTATGGAGTATGAGGATAGATAGTTAATCATCTTCTAGGATCTAGATAAACAAATATGGTTTCATCTATAGAAATCCCCACAGACAGCGCCAAATTATTTGACTCAAAAGATACAAGAGTCCCTTTGAACAAATCAGTTAAAAGAAGAAGGGGTAAATCTTAGCTGAGTATAATAAGTGCTAGATTGAGCAAAAGGAAGATATGATCGATAATATATTTCACATTTCAGATGTTATGTTCCTTACAAAGTTCTGTCCCCTTTCTACAAGGCCCTTTATCTCCCTTATATACTAAGAGAGACTCTCCTAGGTTGTCACAGACAAACTATCGCGAATATTCGATAGAATATTCCTAATGTTTCCTACATGCTTACAATATTACAAAGGTTGTACATTCTCCTCTTTTATAATAAAGACTTTTCTTCTGGGACGTTGGCTAGCCTGCCCATTTGTTGTATTTTCCATAGGTCATGGTTGGTCAAGTTTGGACCCATATAGTTACTTGACCACCCTTATGACCATGTGGCTTCGTCACTGTCCGAGTGGCTTTCCATATGGGAGACTTGTGATCGATTCCCCTCACCAGCAGTAGTGGTGCTCATAAAAACCCGAAAAACCAAACCAAACTAAAAACTAAACCAAACCGACTAAAAAAACTGATACTTTTTGGTTTCGTTTGATTTTAGTTTTGAATTTTAAAAACCGATCAAATTTGGTTTAATTTTGGTTTTAATAAAAAAAAACTGAACCAAACCGACATAGTAGTAGCTATTTCAAATTTATTATTACACCTATATATATGTATATTATTATACAGAGCTCCAAAAAAATTACGGTAAATATTAATAGTTTTCACTTTTGATATAGTTCTTTACCTTTACATCCTAGTTTGATTGGTAGTTTTCTTTTGTTTAGTGTAAGAATCCATTTCGTGTTAATATAACATATTTTTAATTAAGTCCTTAAATTATCCATTACTATTTGATTCAACTATCATCAATATATTTTAGTAAATAATATATTTCTCTAAAGGTAATTGATTTGATTTTATATTGAAAATGTGATCGCCAGAATATGTGTTTGGAGTGTATGTCTTACATTTAAGAAAAAAATCAATAAATAACCAAAAAAAAACTGAAAAACTGAACTATGAACACCCCTAACCAGTAGCCTCCTCATTGAGAGCTCGTCGCATATGGCATGTCTAGTTCGGTTTATATCTCTTGTGTGATTTGTGAACAACATACAGTGAGCAGATTACCCAATATGCACCCAAAGAGTAGCGGCTGCAGATTATTTTTTGTATACCTATTTATTTAGTTTTCACGTATAAAAAAAAATATTTGATCCTAGAGAACACACTGTATTGGTATGACGGCAATACCATACTGTAAGATATTTTTATTCATGTGGACTTGATTATAAGGAAAGCTTCTTATTCTTCTTCAATTTGTTTCTAGTTAATTTTTCCAAATTTGGTTTTTCTTTTTCAATTTCGGATGTGTAGCCGATTTCTGGATCAAAATGGAGTGCGCAATTACATCGTGAACAGAAGAATAAAAGGTTTGGTACCGTCCAAGACTTGTAACAAAGACGAACACAAAACTGACATTTTTCATAATACTGTTGTCTAATGAATTGACCTATCATATTTAACACTATGCCGATTTAAGTACGATGATTAGTTTGACCAACTCCTCCTTGAAAAACAAAGCGTCTATCTAATTATGCATAATCTAAAATTCTATTTGGACCGATAGAAACTTCCTGACTATATATGTTCTTTCTTAAATACTTCCTATTGTATTCGTTCTAAGTTATAACACCATACCAATAGAATCTGTTTTGAGTGTTTTTGACTAACACTTACCAATGAACAATCAAATCAGTGTTTGCTTTTGACATTCTTAATATGTTGCAAATTTGTAACTACTTTATTTTGAAGGAACATAACTGTTTGGCTCAAAAGTTATTGGTTACTTTACAAGCTAGAAACAACAAAAGGATATGAAAGGGGTAAATCATAATCAAATATAATGAACCTAAATATGAGATCAGTATAATTATAATGTAGAGATACTTGCAAGAATGAAGAAATTTAAAGATAATCGCTTATAACAGTTAAGAGAGAAAAATAGAGAGAGAATGAGAGAAATTGTATTATTAGATAATAACACATGGTCTGTTACAACAAGGAAGTCTCCCTTTATATAGAGGTGAGGCCTCCGCACTAAAACTGTAATCCGCCGGGGGGTAGTTGATGCCTTTTTAAAGGGGACGTCCAAATATGAACGACATCGTTCGTATCCTTATGCCAAAAATGCACCCTCGTTATATGAGGTGTATGAGAAGAGTCGTGCCCTTATCGCTAGTGAGCGTGGGGAGAGCTGCGTTCGGCCCCAAATGGCCAAGCCATATTTGGCCTTATACAGTTAGTCCCTCTGCCCGTTGGAAGCATACGTGATGTAGGTCTTCAATGGGCGAAAATGTTGATCTGCCGTGGCATCATTAATGCGTTGACACGTAGTCTACTTTTTGGACTGACGCCACTGTCGGCATGCGTCATGATTATAACTGCTCCGAAGATGAATCAGGGGGCGATTTGAAGTTTTGGTTTCCTACCCCTTTTTTGACGTCGACCTCTTCGATTTTTGTGTATTAGGGCCCTATAAATATGGGGAGGGTTTAATTTCTGTTATCTTTTGAACTTCCGAGACTCTCACCTTCTTTTTCGTCTTCTGTAAGGGAGACTAGTATCTTTGGTTTTAAACCTTTCGAGTCTTCTTTGAAGTCAATTTCTTTAGTTGTTGATGTACTCATTCATAGATAAACACTTCTTATGGCAAGATGAGGGCAACAAGATAGGGCGATAGAGATAAATCCTCTTGTAGGGTTCCGCCATCATCGGATGGTGGGAAAAAGACCCAAAGACCCCTCGTCCCCCTCACTGTGGACAACTTACTTCCCCGAGAGCTTCATGCTCGAAGGGATTTTCCTACAAGATGCCCAACTCCTGCATGAAATCGCTTCGAGTTACTTGATTTACATTTGGACAGCATGTGGGAGGCGTGCCGAATCCCTGATGCAGTGGTCATGGAGGCGGTCAAGGGGGATTTTGCTAACATACACCAATCGGGTTTCTGTGCTTTTTGTGAATACCCATTTTTGATCGGGTGTGGCCTCCTAGTTTACCCTTTGGCGGAGGAGCTTTGCCATTTCTATAATGTATGCCCGGCTCAGCTTACTTTGTATACATGGAAAATGTGTCGCATATTGACCACTTACGCTAATCGGGCGGACTTGACATCTCGGTCCACCACCTGCTGCAGTTGTTTAGCCCTTGTTTTATGAGGGGATAGATGCTGCAGTTGAAGAGTCGTAGCGCAAAAGGCCTGGTCGTCAGGGCGAACGACAAGCCCTATCTCCACTTTTGGATCAAATATTTCTATGTCCGGATGGCGGACCTGGTGGCGACCCCAGGAGGGTTCCCAGAGACGTGGAATCCAGAACGTGAGTGCTTTTATGCATATTTAATATTTCTCGCAACTTCTGTTTGTTCAGTCTTTGTGACTTATTTGCTCTCCCCTTTTTTTCAACTAGGATTTCTCTACCCCGACCTGTAACAGATATAAGGTCTTGGGTGGAGAGAGTGATTGCTTTCGCGAAGGAGTTCCATACGTGGTCGGCATTCATCACCTGATATGGCCCGTTAGATATTATGCCGACCTCTATTTTGAAAATTCTATTTTTAAGTGTTTGTCGCTTGACTTACTTTATTTTGGTAGTTCGGAGTGCCCCCCGAAGGAGAAGAAGGCAGAATGTTGCAGCCCCCTCGACGGCGAGGACTAAATCTGAGGATGAGTATCTGCCTCAGGAACCTTCGGGCGAGGATGTTCCTGAGGTTGCTCAACCTTAGGGCGAGAGTGTGACCCAAGAGCTCTATAGTAAGGAAGTTCTTGAGTCTGCTCAGCCTGAGGGCGAATATGCAACCGAGGAGCCCTCTAGCGAGGATGTTCCTGAGGCTGCTCGGCCTGAGGTCGTGTCAGTGGTCGAATCCACGAGCGAGACGAATCGTTTGCCTCCATCTCCTAGTGCCGAAGAGGAGGCTTACAAAGGCGAAGAGCCGCATGAGTGGAAGAGACGTTGATTGCTTCTTGGCAAGGGAATTGCCATAAAGCGTAGGAGAATGAATATACGTCGTCTCGAGTCAAGGCTGATCTTAATGGGCTATGCCATTTGCTCAGGGAGGCCGGCCCCTCAGAGGGGGGTTATACTTGCTATCTCTCCCCCAATTGTCGAAGGAGGTGACACATAGGTTGCTGCTGAGGCGGTAGCTGACGAGGGGAGGGCAGGTCCTAAGCGGGCCACAACGAGTAAGGACGTGCCATAGGGGGATCACACTCAAGTGGAGATAGCGACGGTTGGGCCTAATCGTCGAATCATGAACCCGAACTAATATAACCTATTGCTGGAGAGTGAGCAGGCCACGATGCACATAAATTTACTTTACGCGGCTGCTAAGAGCGAAACTCTAAAAGACGACTGCGACATTGACTTATCCCGATGAGTCGCCGGTGCAGCTCTTCAGGTATGCTTTACTTTTCTTGTTTTTCATAACGAACCTTAGGTGTATGCTGACTTGTGTTGTGTTTTTTTAGACCCTCATTTTGGAAGTGGAGAGGGGTCGGCATGCTCAAAACAAGTCCGCCACCCTTAGGAAGGTTGTAAAAAAGTATAAAGAGTGTCGCGCTAAGAACCAGACGTTCGCAGACATGAATGCCCAGGTCCTACAATTTTAGGTTTTTTGTACAGGCCTAGAGCAGTCGGAAGCTTAGTTGTGGGAGCGTATGACTCACATGGAGCAAGTAGATTAAAATTTAATGACAGCCCTGGCTCGAAATACGGATCTGGAGAACCTTCTTCGGTCGAAGGAAGATGAGTTGGAGATTATCCGTGCGGCAATAGCAGAGGCCGCTGAATTGTGTGCCAAAGTTGATGCTCTATCTGCCGAGCTCAACGCCAGGGCGGCTGAAGTTGACGCTCTTAGGCAAGCAGCAGCGACCGAGTTGGTCGACGACGTGTATTTTGAGACACACGATATGTGGATGTACGCCAAAGCTAAGCTGGCAGTGTTTGAAGATTTACATGTCACTAAACGGGCTACTGAGGTAGAGGTTGAGGACCAACATCGTTTGGTTCAAGTTGTCCAGGAAGCTTGTGGGTATATCTCCGATTCTCCGGACCCGGCGGGCTATACCTTTGAAGACATGAACCATCTGGCTACTGGGTCCTGGATTTGTATGGCATTTCAAGCTGAAGATGGTGGTGGACAAGGTGAAGGGCCAGATTGTGACGGCGAATAGGGTGGCGGCGACTAGGATGTGTATTTATTTTGCTGCTGTAATTTTGTAGCCATGTGAATAGGATCCTCTATAAATGTATGCTTTTCTTTTTGGAGGAAATGAAATTTATTCTTTTAATATACATATATTTTTTTTTCTTATTTTGTTTTGTGTGCTTGTCGTAGTAGTATACGTAGTATCGATTATTGTCAATTTGATTTGTCATAGTCGAGATGGGTCAACTTATTGTGACAATGGCCGTAGCCATTTACCTGTTTTGAAATGGTTGTAATTGTTTAGTGATCTCGATCGTATCGAGTTGATTTATCGTAATTGAAATGAGTTGACTTACTATGACAATGGCCTTAGCCATTTGTTCATTTTGAGATGGTCGTAATCATTTAGTGATCTCAACCATGTCGAGTTGATTTATCGTTATCGAACTAAGTCAACTTACTATGATAATGACCTTAGCCATTTATACATTAGAGATGGTTGTAGCCTTTCATACATTGTAGATGGTCGTAGCCTTTTGTATGTTATAGATGGCCGTAGCCTTTCATACATTGTAGATGGCCATAGCCTTTCATACATGGGAGATGGCTGTGGCCTTTCATACGTTGTAGATGGCCATAGCTTTACATACATTGGAAATGGTCGTAGCCTTTCATACATTGGAGATGGCCGTAGCTTTTCATACATTGGAGATGATCGTAGCCTTTCATACATTGGAGATGGTCATAGCCTTTCATATATTGGAGCTGGCAGTAGCCTTTCAAACATTAGAGATGACCATAGCCTTTCATACATTGAAGATGTCTGTAGCCTTTCACATATTCGAGATGGTCGTAGCCTTTCATACATTGGAGATGGTCGTAGACATTCATAGATGGTCGTTGGTCAAGTCTTTTTGGCATGCCTGTTGTGCTGGCTTGAAGAGTAACTGGCATGTCAAGCTTATCTTGTCAGCATTTCCGAGCATCTCCTTCGTTACCTCATTAAAAACCTTCCCGAGAAAACCCAATTAGGACAAAACTCGGGTAAGGGAAAAAAAGTACAACTCAGGGGGGGGGGGGGTACTTGAGGTGAGAGATATTCCAATTGTTTTGGAGCGTCTTCCCTACTATTGTCTCAAGTTGAAATGACCTTTTATCTGCTACCACAGTAATCTTATATGGTGCGTCCCAATTGGTGCCCAATTTTACTTCGCTTGGGTCTCTAGATGCCAAGGTTTAAGGACGTAGTCACCTACTTTGAATGGTCCGATTTTATCCCTCTTGTTATAGTATCTTTCGATTTGCTGTTTCTGGGCTGCCATCCTGATGTGGGCCATTTCTCTCCTTTCCTCGGCTTCATCGAGGTCTTGGAGATGGTTCGAGTCGTTTTCCACTATGCTCGTGTCTGAATACCTCAAGCTTGGTTCGCCTACTTCTACCGGTATGACAACATCGATCCCGTAAACCAGTGAGTACGGCATTTCTCCCGTGGAAGATTTAAGGGTGGTCCTATCCGCCTATAGTACCTCTAGTAGCAGTTTCGACCATAGCCGTTTGGCGTCTTGAAATTTTTTTTCAATATATTCAGTATCGTCTTGTTGGATGACTCTGCTTGACCATTGGTGGCGGGATAATATGGTGTGGAGAGTATTCGTTTGATGTGCCATTTATCAAAAAATTCGATCATTTTCTGAACGAAGAACTGTCGCCCGTTGTCGCAGGTAATCTCTTTAGGAATGCCGAAACGGCAGATGATGTTCTTCCATATGAAGGCGATGAACTCATGATCGCGTATTTAGTCATATGCACCTGATTCCACCCACTTTGAGAAATATCCAGTTAAAACTAATAGAAAACGTACCTTTCCTTGTCCGGAAGGTAACAGGCCGACTATGTCCATTCTCCACTTGATGAAGGGCCAGGGGAAGGTGACCGAGTGGTGGGTCTCTCCCGGTTGGTGTATCATGGGGGCGGACTTTTAGCATATTTTGCATCGACGGACATACTTTGCAGTGTCTTTTTTGCATTATAGGCCAGTAATATGCGGCTCGTATTAGACAACGCACGATTGCGTGGTTGAAAGTATGGGCGCCGCAATGGCCTTCGTGTACTTCTTCCAGTACTGGTGTTGTTTGATTAGGGCCTAGGCACTTGGCCAGTGGTCCTCCAAAGGTCCTTTTGTAGAGCTCGTGGTTTATCATGCAATGTCTGGCGGCCTGTACATGGAGCTTCTTTGCACTTTTTTATTAGGAGGGAGAGTTCCTTCCTGCAAGTAAGATAAAAACTGGTTGCGTCAGTCCCAGGTTAAGTTTAACGAGAGTACCTTTGCATAATTTAGTGGTGAGTGGAAGAGGGTGATGCCGCTTTCTTTGTCGAAGCTCGTGGTTGCTGTAGCCAGTTTTGCTAGGCCGTCCGCTTCTGTATTTTGTGCTCTAGGGACCTGCTCAAAGCGGCACTCGTCAAGTTGGGACATCAATCTATGGACTTCTGCCTGGTACTTTTGCAATATTTGTTCCTTGATTTGGTAAGTCCCAGTGATTTGATTTACCACAAGCTGAGAGTTGTAGTGGAGGTCAAGTCGGTGGGTCTCATATTTGATGGCAAATCTTATACCTGCAATAACGGTTTCGTATTCTGCCTCGTTGTTAGTCATTTTGGGGCATCATATGGACTGGAGAATGACTTCACCTATGGGGACTTCGAGGACGAGTCCCAGTCCCGATCCTGAGGCATTAGCGGCTCCATCCGTGTAGAGAGCCTATAGGTCGGTATTAGAGGTGGAGTGTAGAGCTTCCCTTTCTGCCTCTGGTAGATTTTTGCGCTAAAGTCGGCCACGAAGTCGGAAAGGACTTGTGACTTGTTGGAGGTTCTTGGGTTATACGAGATATCATGTTTGCTGAGCTCTATAGCCTATCTAGCAAGTCGGCCTGATAAATCAGGCTTATGTAGTATGCTTTTTAAGGGGAACGTGGCCACCACTTTAATGGGGTGGCATTGGAAATAGGGTCTGAGCTTTCTTGAAGCTGTGACCTGTGCCAGAGCTAATTTTTTGAGGTGTGGGTACCGTGTTTTGACATCTACCGGGGTCTTGCTAATATAATAGATAATGGATTGTGTACCTTTTGTTTCACGAACCAATACTGCACAAACGACGACTTCTAATACGGTCAGGTATATCAGTAGGGGCTCGCCTGGATCCGCTTTGGCTAGTAGTGGTGGTGACGACAGATATGTTTTTAGTTCTCAAAGGGCTTTGACGCATTCCTCGTTCCACTAAAATCTGTTGTCCTTTCTTAGCACGGTGAAATTTTTTTGGCATATGTTAGAGGATCGCGAGATGAATCTGGAAAGGGCGGCTATTCGGCCCATCTATTTTTGCACCTGCTTTTCACTATTTAGAACTTCGGGTATTGTGGCGATTGCCTTGATTTGGTTAGGGTTGATTTCGATGCCTTGTTGGGATAAAAGGAACCCTAGAAACTTCCCTGATGCTACGCCGAAAGCACATTTTTTGGGATTGAGTTTCATTCTTACTTTTTTAGTATTTTGAAGCCTCTTTTATGTGGTCGATGTGATCCTCCTTTTTTGCAGATTTCACCAGTATGTCGTTGATGTAGACTTCCATGGTCCTGTCGAGTTGTTCTTTGAACATCTTCGTAACCAGTCTTTGATATGTGGCCCCTGCATTTCTTATCCCAAAGGGCATCACTTTGTAGCTGTAGGTTCCTTGGTGGGTGATGAAGGTCGTCTTCTCCTGATCTTCCGCGGCCATCAGGATCTTATTATAACCGTAATATGCGTCTAAGAAACTTAGCAGTTTGTGTCCAGTGGTGGTGTCGATCAACTGGTCGATGTTGTGAAGGGGTAAGGAGTCCTAGGGCATGCTTTATTCAGGTCGGTGAAATCTACGCACATTCTCCACTTCCCGTTTTTCTTATTGACCATGACGATGTTGGCAACTAACTGAGGATATTTTGACTCCCTAATAGAGCCTTTGGAGAGTAGTTTGTCTAGTTCATTGCGGACCACATCATTGATTGCGGAATTGAACTTTCTTCTTATTTGCCGTATCAGAGGATGCATCAGGTCGACATTTAGCTTATGGGTGGTGATATCTAGCAAAATCCCCGGAATATCTGCATGGGAAAAGGAAAATAGGTCTACATGGTTAGTTAAGAATTCATGGTACTTACTTGGATCGGCGAGGCCATGCCTGATGTAAGGTTTCTTTGGGGGATTGTTGCTATCCATTTGGATAGGATTGAGATCTTCGATCGTCACTTTGCAAGCTTCCACGATGTCAGGATCTTTGATGGTATCCACCATCAGGTCAATTTTAGTCCCCGACATGGCTAATTGTTATTTCTCCACGCACTATCCCATTAGTTGTCGAGTGTGAGCGCAGTCTTGGGTTCTTTTATAGCACTCTTATGCAGTGCGTGGTTCCCCTTGATGTTGAATATCCCCCATAGGGTAGGGAATTTGACTAGCCGGTACAAGCTCGAGGGGACTGCTCACATGAAGTGTATCCACGAGTGCCATATAATGACGATGTGTGCCATCTCTTGGTCCATTACGTTAAAAGTTGTTTCCAACATGACCCCTCCCGTGAGGACGGGCATGGTTACATCTTTGGACGTACGTTCCACTGTATTGTTAAAATCGGTTAGTGTTATGCAGCGGGGTATTATCCTATCCTCGAGTCCCATCTGTGTAAGGACTCTCGAGTGGATGATACAGGCACCGCTTCCATCATCGATCATGACTCTCTTGACATCCGTATCAATAATGCGTAAAGTAATGACTAAAGCATCGTAATGAGAAAAACACAAATTGTCAGTATTAGACTTATCGAAGGTGATACTTCCTTTATAGTCGTCATTACGTTCGTGGGAGATGGTCCGTTTTAGCCTATGAGTGTTGGCGAATTTGACATGGTTGATTGTTGAGTCGTTGTCATCGCCAATGATCATGTTTACTGTCCACGTCGGGGAAGGCGGCTTTGGTGGTCTGCGGGATTGCTCTCGTCCGCGTGCAAAGTTGATCTTTCTTTTGTCGCTGAGTATCTCTTTCTGGTATCCTTGGTTTAGCATTCTGATGACCTCTTATCGCAAGCCTATGCAATCTTTGGTCTTGTGTCCCCGTTACTGATGGAATTCGCACAGGATGTTCGATTTCCTTGTGGCGGAATCTGACTTCATCTTCTAAGGCCATTGAACCTTGGTGCCAAGCTTCTCTAGTGCGTACACTATTTCTAAAAGAGAGATGTAAAACTTAAGTGATGATAATAAAGGTGGCGTACCTCTTTCATTTTGGAGCGGGGCGATGTACCATTGTAATGCATCCATGTGTAGGGACGGCGGATGGGAGGATCTCATATATGGCTGATGTTGTTCTCAGTTGGAACGTAGGGAATGTTCCGACATCCCTTGTGGCATTGGTCTTTCTTTGTTTCTAATTGTATAGTTGTTAAACGTTGGGTTGTCCCGTTGAGGTCGTCTTCGTCTGCTTGTACTTTAGCACAGTCAGCATTGTGGATTTCCTCCCATGTCATGGGGCGATACTTTATGAGGTGGTTTAGTAGCTTCTTAGTTGCTCTCGAACCGTCCCTGCTTTGTCCGTTCTAGAAGACAGCGACTGCCATCCCTTCTGACACATGTCGAAGGATTACTCTTACACTGTTGAATCTGGCGAGGAAGTCCCTGAGCCCTTCACCTGTGGTTTTCCTGACGGCGAAGATGTCGTTAACCCTTGGCTCTGCCTTCTTTTCACCCGCATGGGCGGTGACAAATTTATCCGCCATTTCCTCGAATGTTGATATTGCCTTGGCACGCAGTTGGGAGTACTATGTCAAGGCCCCTCCGATTAATATCTCACCGTACTTTTACAGCAGTACTGATGGTACCTGCTCTTTTGATAGGTCGTTACCTTTTACGATAGTGACATAATGAATCAGATGATCCTCGGGATCAGTGGTCCTATCGTATACCCTTAAGTAATGGGGTATCTTGAAAGTTTTCGGGATGGAGTAGGGGTCAACTTCTTCAGAGTATGGCTGCTTTACGAACCTTCCCATGTCGCATTTTGGTAACAACTTAGGGGCTCCGGGGATTTTGTCGACCCTCTCCTGGTTCTCCATCATCTGGTCGTGAAGAGCCTTGTTTTCACTGTCCATTTTTTCCATCTTCCTCAGGATGGCGGTCAGCGTGTCATCATGGGTCTGTATTTCGACGGGTTGGTTTTTTACTTTTATCCCTTCTTGTTTGCCCGTGGAAGTGGTGACACCCGTCATTGGTATTGCTTTGAAGTTACCTTGTGGTGGTTTTTCGACTAAGCCACTAAGGGTGCTTGTTACCCACTATTCTAGCAATTTACTGACCACCGAGGGTGCCTCTTTGACAGCGGATGTGGAAGCTCCTTTGTCATGCAAGGTCGTTGGATCTTCGGAGGGGGAAGGGGAGGTCTTTTCTTCTGGTGCGGTGTCGGGGGTTGTATTGGTGACAACGTCGTTGCCGACCTCATTGAGAGAGCCCAGAAGATTGGTTATGACTCCTATTACTGCTTTGGATCTGGCGTTAATTTCGGCCATTTTTTGTTTTCTCGGGATATATAGGAGATGGTTGGCTGATCTTTAGGTGGATACTATGATTTTGATTCTCGAAATCCCCACAGATAGCACAAAATTGTTTGGCTCAAAAGTTATTGGTTACTTTACAAGCTAGAAACAATCAAAGGATATGAAAGGGATAAACCGTAATCAAATATGATGAACCTAAATATGAGATCAGTGTAATTATAATGTAGAGATACTTGCAAGAATGAAGATATCAAAGATAATCGCTATCACAATTGAGAGAGAAAAATAGAGAGAGAATGAGAGAAATTGTATTATTAGATAATAACACATGGTCTGTTACAACCGGGAAGCCTCCCTTTTTATAGAGGTGAGGTCTCCGTACTAAAACTATAATCCGCCTGGGGGTAGTTGATGCCCTTTCAAAGGGGACGTCCAAATATGAATGACATCGTTCGTATCCTTACGCCCAAACTACACCCTCATAGTAGGAGGCGTATGAGAGGAGTCGTGCCCTTATCGCTAGTGAGCGTGGGGAGAGCTATGTTCGGCCCCAAATGGCCAAGCCATATTTGGCCCTATACAATAACCATCCTTTTGAGTTGAAAAGGCATGCTCCATTTCATATTTATTCAAACAACAGACACTTATTTCTATTTTTAAATAGGTAGATTTTTGGGTATTCGTCTCCGCAATAGCTAAAAGTACCTAATCTCTTAAATTTAATATAACCGGCGAAACTATAATATATGGTAATTCATGTATAGTGTATGGAATCAAATTTGACCCTATACGTCTCTACGCCAAATGTTACACCCAGTAAGCGTATATCCATTACAATAAGGGCACGACTCGGACGTGATGGCAAAGACGACGCTATTTAGAACTAGGCGTCCTCGCTAGGAGGACGTCAACCACGTTCGATACTTTTATTACCATTTTAAGGAAGGACACTCCCTATATAAAGGGGACCTTCCCATTGTAAAGGCTATCGATATTATTATTGGATAATACAACTCTCTCATTCTCTCTTATTCTCTCTCTATCTCGTACTTCTGACGAACAACTTTTCTTGAGTTCAAAATATCATTTTAAAGTATTAGATCTACAACAGGTTATCATTCTTACATCTCTAGGCCTATTATATTGATTACGATTTACCCTCACACATTTTTGATTGTTTTTTAGCTTAAAAATACACTTTTAACTTTTGAGCCAAACAATTTGGCGCCGTCTGTGGGGATTTCGAGAATCAAAATCATAGTATCTACCTAGAGATCAACCAACTACCTTTCTCTGCATAGCACGAAAACAAAAGATGGCTGAAAATAACACCAGATCAAAGTTATAGTGGGGGTCACAACCAACCTTCTTGGTCCTCTCAACAAGGCCAGTGACGATGCCATCATTAATGCAACCCCCAGCATCGCACCAGGTGTAGAGATCTCATCCTCCTCATCCTAAGATCTAACCATCTTACACGATAAAGGAGCTTCCATGTCTACTGTTAAGGAAGCACCCTCGGTGGTTAGAAAGCTACTGGAAGAATGGCTGACAAGCACCCTAAGTAGCTTGGTTGAGAAATCACCACAAGGCAATATCAGGTCTGTGCCAACCGTAAGCGTCACTACTACCATGGCCGAACATGAACATAAATGAGTAAATAGCCGACTTATCGAGGCACCGACCAATGTTGGTACGCTAACTGCCATCCTAAAAAAGATGGAAGAAATGGAAACAAAAACAAAGCACTCTACGACCAGATGAAAGAACACTAGGAGGGGGTCGACAAAATCCCCGGAGCTCATAAGTTGCTACTAAAACGCTACGTGGGGAGGTTCCTAGAGCAGCCATACACTGAAGAAGCTGCCCTTACTCTATCCCAAAAACCTTCAAGATGCCTCCCTACTTGAGGGTGTACGGAGGAACCACAGATTCAGAGGATCATCTGATCCACTATGTCACTAATGTAAAGGGCAACGATCTATCAAAAGAACAGGTACCGTCGGTGCTGCTAAAGATGTTTGGCGAGACGTTGACAGATGGGGCCTTTACATGGTATTCTCAGTTGCCAGCTTAGGCAATATCAACATTCGAGGAAATGGCGAATAAGTTCATCACCGCCTATGCGAGTACGAAGAAAGCGGAAGCAGGGGTCAATGACATCTTCGTCGTTAGACAAACCACAGGAAAAGGGCTCAGAGACTTTCAAGCTAGGTTTAACAGGGTGAGGATAAGTCTATCGAATGTATCAGAAGGTATGACAGTCACCGCTTTCCAGAACGGGCTAAGCAGGGACGGCTCGAGGGCGACCAAGAAGCTGCTAAGCCGCCTTATTCCCCTAAAATATGGGAGGAAATCCACAATGCCTATTATGCCGAGGTACGAGTGGGTGAGGATGATCTCAATGGGATGACTCAATGGCTAATGATAATACACTCATAAACAAGGAGAGATCGACGCAATGAGGGACGCCGAGAATAACTCCCACACTCTAACAGAGACTGACATCAGTCGTATACTAGATCCTCTCATCCAGCGCCCAAACATACGGACGCATTCGACATGTCGCCCCACTCCAAAACGAAAATGGTATGCCCTCTTATTATCTGCACATAACATTTTGTGTGTCTCCCTCAGAAATAGTGTATGCACTGGAGAAGCTAGGCACCAAGGTGCAATGGCCGCAGAAGATGAAATCAGACCCCGCCATAAGGAAATAAAACATCCTGTGCGAGTTCTATTCGGAATAGGGACACAAAATCTAAGATAGCATAGGCTTACGGCAAGAAGTAGTCAGGATACTGAACTAGGGATACCTGAAGGAGTTACTCAGCGAAAAAGGAAAAATCAACTTTGTGTGCGGATGGGAACAACACCGTAGGCTGCCAAAGCCGCCTTCGCCAACACGTACGATAAACATGATCGTCGATGGTAGAAATGACTCAATGATCAACCACATCAAATTCGCCACTACGTACAGACTAAAGCAGACCATCTCCCATGAATGGTATGATGACTTCGAAGGTAATATCGCCTTTGATAAGTCTGATGCCGATGGTTTTTCTTTCACTCACTATGATGCTGTAGTTATTACTTTACGGATCGCTGATACGAATGTCAAAAGAGTCATGATCGATGACAGAAATGGTGCTTGTATTATGCACCCAAGGGTTCATGCACAAATGGGACTCGAGGATAGAGTAATACTACGCTGCATAACACTAACTAGTTTTAACAATACAGTGGAACGGACATCCAGAGAAATAACCCTGCCCGTCTTAGCGGGAGGAATCATGCAGGAAATGACTTTTCTTGTGATGAACCAAGAGATGGTGTACAAAGTCATCATAGGACGCCCATGGATACACGCCATGAAAGCAGTTCATTCAAGCCTTTACTAGGTGGTCAAATTCCCTACCCCATAGGGACTATTCAACATTAGGGGAGAGCCACAAAATAACTCAAGATTGCTCCCACACCCAACAACTAAAAGGGGAAAGTCCGGAGGCATAGCAAGTAGCCATGTCAGGGAATAAAATCGACCCGATAGCATATTCCATCAAAGCTACCGACGTCATGGAAGCATGTAAAGCTACGGTAGAAGACCTCAACCCAATCTAATTTGACGATACCAACCCAACAAAGAAAGCCTACATCGTCCATGGCCTCACCGACCCAAGTAAGTATCATGAATTCCTAACTAACCATGCATATCTATTTGCTTTCTCCCATTCAAATATGCCAGGGATTCTGCAAGATATCGCCACCTACAAGCTGAACGTCGATCCATTGCATCCGCCCGTGCGACAAATGAGAAGGACATTTATTGCCGCAATCATTGAAGTGGTCATCAAGGAAGTGGACAAACTACTTATCAACGGCTCCATCAGGGAATCAAAGTACCCCCAATGGGTCGTCAATGTCATCATGGTTAAAAAGAAAAACTAGAAGAGGAGGATATGCGTAGATTTCACTGATCTAAAAAAAGCATGCCCGAAGGATTCATTCCACTACTTCACATCGACCAATTGATCAATGCCACTGTAGGACATGAACTGTTAAGTTTCCTAGACACTTACTCCGGCTACAATCAAATCACGATGGCAAAGGAAGATCAGAAAAAGATGTCACACCTCCTTTTTCATTACACCCGTAAAGGCATAAAGGAGTTTTTTCAATTAAAGGACAATTGGAACGGAATTTATTACTACAATTCAGAGTCCCCACTTGGGAGATTAATGGTGTCCCATCTCACCGGTTGAATCCCGAACCGAGGAAATCATTGACTCTGTTTAACAGTCCGTGAACCAGAAATCCAAGTAAGGAATTATGCTAACTTGGGAGAAAGTGTCAGGCATTCCTGGATTCCATAGTTCTAGCACGGTCGCTCAACTGTTGTGGTTGATTTTATCTGATTTCAAAACATGTTCTAACTTATGTGCCCTTTTATTAGTAACCCGCTTTTATTATTATTAGTTTTTTATTAAAATAAGATTCGCAACGTCGTAAAAATGCATCTCGAACCACATCGCACCAGTGCACCCGTGATTTTTGACATATTTCGACTTCGTTGAAATTTAGATTTGGGTCATATAAATGTGCAGCCGCATTTTGAAAGGTAATATTATTAAAATGCGCACCTAAAGCAACTACGCATTTATTATCTTTGGGAAAGATCGTGATATTCACTAAACGATCATCCCGAGTTTCTAAGTATTTTGTATAAGAATTTATCGAGGGCCCTGCAATTTTATTTGTTTTGCTTAGCGAGGCTCGTCTCATTTGTTATTAAAGGCCAACTTAAAATAAACTATATTTTTCTACTTAATTTGTCTCTAATAATAAAGCCATCCTAATTAATTAACTTAGCAATCTTAATAATTAACCTCTTCTTAATTGTATTCAAATTCCAGCCATCTTTGGGCTTGAATATAAGCCGTATGACAAGGCCATAAGAAATGGCAACCTGCGGATCGCTTGGGCTCAAGTCCTGAGTCGTGTGCCGGGTTATTCAAGCCAATGGGCTGACAACAAGTTACACAATCAGATGGATCAAACCCAATGGCTATTGGCACTATGCTGTTAAAAATTATAATAATTATAATAATATACAAATGCCCAAACTAATGATACTTTAATCTTGCGAATTAACAGTTTCAGCATTCCATTTATTTATCTACTCCAAGTCTTTTGACTTCCAAATATAACTTAAACGAGACTCAAAGGCAATACTAATATCAGGTTCTTGTTACTAGACCAGTACTGATAACTTCCAGATATTATTTGGATTTAATTCAAGTTCATGTTACTAGACCAATACTCTAGTAATTCCTTCCTTTAACATAATCCATGCAATCGAAATTGAAACTTAATATGCATAAGCCCTAGTCGGTACTTTTCTACTCTTTCAATAAGATGTTAATGTACCTAATGAGCACAGTAACTAGAATGTACCTAGTGATTACACAATAATAAATTACATTATGCTAAAGTATAAGAATGAATAATAGTTCATCAGTCCACATTAATTATAAACACAGCTCAGCTTCAATACACTTCTCGAGGATTAAAACTAAGAAACACACTTCAAATTTAACTTCAATTCACTCCAAATGTTTGAGTTACACTAGATTGAGTTCAATAGTATACTGTTGTGACGACCCGGCCCGTCGTCACGGGAATTACCACCCCGTTATATTATAATTACATGGTTTATGCTTTTATATCAGTGTTAGAGTCTATTGGGTGAGTTAAGAGTGATTTGGATTGAAAATGAGGCATATAGCCTTTTTGAAGGAAACTTGAATAAGGAAAGTCAACCCGGAGTTGACTATTTGGTTAGAGGGCTCGGAATTGGATTCTAATGATTTGGTTAGTTTTGGGAGGTGATTTGTGACTTAGGGGAGCAATCGGAATTGAATTTGGAGGTCCGGTGTAGAAATAGGCTTGAATTGCCTAAGGTTGAATTTTGGCGAAATCCGAACGGTAGGTGAGATTTTGATCCGGGGGTCGGAATGGAATTCCGACAGTTGCAGTAGCTCCGTTAGGTGATTTTGGATGTGCCTACAAAATTTCAGGTCATTCGGGCGTCGTTTGGTCGGGGTTTTGATTGATTGTGCAATTCGGAAGTTTTGGAGGAATTTAGGCTTGAATCCTTGTGTAATTGGTGATTTTAATATTTAGGATGGTGTTTTTATGATAGGAACAAGTTCGTATCGTGTTTTGGGGTATGTTAGTGATTTTCGTTGGGGTCCCGGGGGCCTCGGGGTGTTTTCGGATGGCTAAACGGGAGAAAATGTGGAAAATTGCAGGTTTTGACTCTGGTTCTGTTGTTTTCGCTCTTGCGGAAATGGGGGCGCAGGAGCGAGTCCGCAGGAGCGGACGAGGGGGCGCAGGAGCGCTTGGCATCGCAGAAGCGGAATCCTTTCCGCTGAAGCGGCGTCGCTGGTGCGAGTGCGTGACCACAGAAGCGGCCCAGGGCCATGAGGTGAAGGACCGCAGAAGCGGAAGGGTAGCCGCATAGGCCAGTCCGCAGAGGCGGGCGCCGTTTCGCAGAAACGGGAAACCCCGTAGGAGCGAAAGAATTTCCGCAGAAGCGGACGCGCAGGGGCGGTCCATGGATCGCAGGAGCGGGATTTGGCCAAATAGACTTGGGTTCGCAGAAGCGACCAATTGGTCGCAGAAGCGGTTCCGCAGGGGCGGAAAATGGTCCGCAGAAGCGAAAATCGCAGTGAGTTAATTGTATCGAAGTTAGAAAATTTCAGAAACATTTCACACATTTGGGTCTCGGCTTTAGAGGCGATTTGGGCGATTTTGAAGAGAAACTCAAGGGAAATCATCGGGTAATCAACTATGGACTTAAACTATGATTAGTATTGATAATATTATGCAATTATATCATGAAAATGGAGGAATTTGGGGTGATTCATGGAAGATTTAACCCTAGGCTTGAACTTTAGAAAATCAAGGTTTTGAATGGGCAAATGGAGTCCGATTTTGGTAAATTTTACATGCCTAGACTCGTATTGAGATGAGGATTCCGAATATGTGACTTTTGTAGTTTTTCGACAAGTGTACCGAAAGTCGGGTTTTGACAACTTTGGGAATTTTGATGTAAATTGAGTGGTATTGATTGGTTGTCATCCCATTGGCCTAATTTGTTGTATTTCTACTGTATTTGATCAGATTCTACGCGTGCGGAGCTTGGTTCTCGTGGCAAGGGAATTGCGGAGTAGTCGTCGCGCCGTATTGAGGTGAGTAATAGATGTGGGTGATGACCAGCGGGTTCGAAACCCCGGTATACCACTTTGTGACGCTGTATAGCGGCGAGACACGTACTCTCTTGTGAGTGCGGGGTCGATTGGGATTGGGGACTATAACTTAGTCCGACTTGTTGATACTCTGTATTATGATATTAGGCTATTCTTGAGCCGTCGAACCTCCTTCTCGGATGGTTGCATATTATATATTGTGATAATGGCCACTCTTGAGCCGAAGAACCCCCTCCTTGGGCAGTTGAGTATACTTGTGGGCCATGAGCCAGTTATTGGATCCCGCGAGGATCGTTATCACTGTCTTACCATATTGACATGCTAGTTCACTACTAGTCCGCAGCTATTTCTGTTATCAAGTTATTTCCAAATCTCTGGAACTTGATATTTCTGTTTTCAACCGAAAAATGATAAAAGATGTTTCAAACTACTTTTGAGCCTGCGAGGCTGTGATTGCATATTAGCTGACTAGTAGTGGATCGGGCTGCGCGCCGCAGCAGTATATATGTTGGATCGGACTGCACGCCGCAGTGATATTGTGCTTGGGCTGTAGGAGCCCCTCCGGAGTCTGAACCCCACAGTGAGCACGGGTACCCAAATTGGATCGGGCTACGCGCCGTAGCGGTCATATCATACATTGCATTGCATTTAGCTACATCTGCTAGTTGTTATACTGTTTTGTTGGTACTTGTTGGTACAGGTACAGTTGATATTAATTCTGTGACAGGGTATTTGACTACAGCTTTACATAGTGCTTTATTGCGGATTTCTTATCTCGCTGTCTTACCCTTGTTTATTACCACTGAGTCTGGCAGTACTCATTTTACTCCCTGCACCTTGTGTGCAGATCCAGGTACCTCTCAGCAGTGATCCAGTAGTCGTGCGAGGCGACATTTGTGGATATTCGAGGTAGCTGCAGAGTCCGCAGGACCCGATATTCCTTCTTACTGTCTCTTGATTTTGTATTGACTTTTCTTTTCGCATTGGCATCTTGTAAACCATTATACACTCATGTTCAGTAGAGGCTCATGACTCTTGACCCTTCGGTCTATGGGAGTTGATGTATTATGGGACTTGGTTCCCCGTTATCGTTATATGTATCGCTGTTATTTCGTGAATTAATATGCTTAAATGGGCTAAAGAGAGCTTCTAGCTCCGTGGTTTATATTGATTGGTCAGGCTGGCTTAGCAATGTGCTGGGCGCCATCACGACCGGATTTTGGGGGTCGTGACAAGTTGGTATCAGAGCCTAGGTTTACTAGGCCTCACGAGTCTTGAGCCGGTTAGTAGAGTCTTGTGGATCGGTACGGGGACGCCTGTACTTATCCTCGGGAGGCTGCGAACCTTTAGGAAACACTTCACATTTCTTGGAATTCTTATCGTGCGTACTTGATTCAATTTGAGATATAATTTTTGAAATTCCTTCCACACGTCTGTGTACGCATCGAGCGCTTAGTAATATAATTGCCTTATGGCTTGTGATTTCCCCGAACGAGGGGAGAGATATAATCTCTGTGAGTTCATGTTGGGCCAGTCGGGATGACTTGAGGCTGGACCTTGTTTATGACTTGAGCATTGAGGTGCTGATTTTGTTATTGGTGGCAATAGATAATGTACTAAGGGTTTGAAATCCCGTATTTTTGCACTATACAGTGCTGTACTAAGATGGAATACGCATCATGTGACGAGCGTGGTGGTATTGTGACTGGGTATTTGGACTTGATCCTTCCCAATTGATAAATTAATGTGTAAAGTGACTGAGACTGGGCTTATATCTATGTACTTGGGCTAGTAGCCATGCTTGGGGCCTTGTGTTGATCTGTAGAGTATTAGGGAGGCTTACTAATGGATGAGCTGTTAAATTTTCGACTCTTGTCTAATCTGTTGTGTAGCCCCGAGCTATGGGCGTGGTAAATATTTATCATATCTCGTAATTGGAAGGTAAAATGACTTATGTGTAGTGGAACAAGTTTAAACTCAGGAAGACTAAAGTGATTTTGCTATGTGTATCCTCGTGGAAGGTATTGTAATGAAATGCTAAATTGAGAAGAAGTAGGAGGGTTTATCCTCATGTGTAATTGAAAGGTATTTGATATGTGTTATGATTCGAGCAGGTACAGCGCAGGTTCAAGTATAAATTATGATAATATGATTCGTATAGTATTGAGATTTAATGTTGTTGAAATACATTGTGATATCTTGTTGAGTTGTGGATGTATTGTTAGAATGGTTTGGTGATTCTCCTGGCAGGTGGATAGGCCAATTTACAAAGGAAACTCTGCCGAAATTTTTGGAAAATTTGGGACTTAGAAAGATTTCTGTCACCTAAAAAGAGTGGGTTTATTGGTGGTGCATGTATATATGCAAGAATTGCAGGAGAGCTAAGGTCTCTAATGATTCGAGTCTCTGTCAAGGCTTGTAAATAACTTGAGTTTAATCTCATATTAACATTTCGGCATCACTTGAGTAATAATGATATGAGTGGTTGAAAGTGCTTTGATGTATGACTCCGAGCTAAGTTGGGGAGGTTGTTATTGATTAACTGATTGCACTGTTGTGTGCTATGTGGGCACTGTCTTTAAGTATGTTGGGAAAATTCTGACAAGGTTATGGTGCTACAATAATGGCTAATATTAAATTAAGAATGGATCAGAAAGGAAACTGGGTAAATGGATCAACTTGTTAATAAACCGAAACGGTATGATAAGGAATACGATTAATTCCTCGTATATGTTTGAAGTAATGAGTCTCGCAGATATTGTGCAATAAAGCTTTTGAGTGCTGGCAGTTGTGTAACTCGATATGGGTATAAGGACTGAGTCCTGACAGTTTAACTTATGCAATGTAATTGGGAGAAAGAGTTTATGATGTGTTTTACCGTGGTTTGAAAATGAGTGTATTTTTCCTATTGGTATGCAAGGCTTGGAATGTGTAATGAGTTTTCTCTATATGGGATCATGAAAGCCCTTGACTAGTTGAGTGCGCCGATGTTTGCGGCGTAGGAAAGGAATATGAATTTCCATGTTATCTTAGTGTGGTATGGTATATGCGATGTGTTATGGAAAGTTGATAATGGCATATTCAAGGTTTTGAGATCAATTCATATTATATGGGGAGTCATTAAAATCCTCAAGCAGCATGGGCAGCTGCAGATAATCTGAGAATCAATCTTCCTGGTGATTTAGGAGAATGGTACTGCTATACTAGTATTTCGGCAGAGTCTATGGTCAAAAGGGCCAGGTAAATAAACTGATAATATCTAGCGGTATGGTGGTATACTCCTGTTGGATCGACTGTAATAATTAAGTCGTTGATGACATAGTGAAATTTATGAATGGCTTTCTTGGTATGAATGGACGCTTGAGGTGCGTTATGTAATCGCACGTTGAAGTACGGAATCAGGCATAGTGATTCCTGTGTTATGTATGCGTTGGAGACTAGAAGTTCTCGTAACCCGCCTACGCAGCGGTGGTATATCGTGTGTATCGGCACAGTGTAGCGGTTATCGGAAATTGGAAGCTCTAGTGGCAATCTCGTTACTTGATATGATGAATTTGAATAATGATATACGATTGCTGATTGGTTTTCATAAGCCAGGTTGTCCAGACTAATGTGATATGGACTATGTCAGAAACATGTCGCAAACTGCATGGCAGAGCGCATCAGATCATGCTCCAGCAGGGTGGATGTACCCTAGTGCTAGCGGACGACTGGTAGGTATTGCTTTGTTAGTTGGGCCTTCGTGGCGGATGTCAATGTAGAGGTATCTACCATTGATTCAGTTCCGGTATTGAGGAACTTTGTCGGATGAGTTTCATGTGACCGAGCTCGAGGCCATATATACATGTTTGTTGCAATGAGCAACTTGAGTCGATGTGCATTCCCTTTTGCTAGATTTATGCGTGGATCGGGTGGCACGCCGCCACGGGTATGGTATCTGGATCGGGTGGCACGCCGCCACGGGTATGTCATTGGAGCGGGTTGCACGCCGCAACAGTGTAATGTGAAAATAGAGTTAGTTACATATTACCTGGTATATAATACTTCCTAGTTTCTGAGGAAGAGTCTGTATTGAGTATCGCTTGGCGAATGTCACATCGGTTGTGTTCTTTCAGGATTTGATAGCATACGTTAATTGTTTCACCGTGGGTGAGGTTGATTGCTCGGGTTCAGACCTAAATATATGCGGGGCTGATCGTTTTGAGCTTGGTAAATTGAGGTGCTTCATGAGTAATAATGTTTGGATAGAATCATGAATCGTGACAAGGCCACGTGATGTTATGACCTTTCGAGAAGGAGTCATGTACTCTATTTCTATAATGCGAGACGCGATCTCAGTTCTATGTTATGATGGCACAAAGGAATTGAATTACAGCTCTCTTGTTGAAGATAGTTGTCATGATTTGAGTATGTTCGGATGTCTCTATTGGAGCCTATGTTGTGCTCGTCGGGGCTTAGGCCGGTGTTGAGGTGACATATCACCAACGCATGTGTTATAATCGAAATGATCATTTGAGTCATTATGGAAAGCGAGCATATGTGATTCCAGTGGGTTAGAAAGGTAATACCGAGATTTGGGTCCGAAATCTATTGTGGTATTAGTTAAAAGTGAAATGGATTCATGAATGGTTGACCTGAGAGATGGGTTCGATATATCGCGTGTTCAATTGCCGTGGACATGATATGAAGGTGTTGGAAAAAGACTCTATCTAATGAAAAAGGTTTTTCAGTTGGTATTTGGTTATCGTGAGAAATTATTGTGATTAGAGACTATTGTCTCGAGTGATTGGGTTGTTTGATACATCATATGATCTCACCAGGAGTGGTGAGTGTGGGTTATTGCAGTGGATTCTAGTGTATCCTGAGTATAGGCATGGGATTAACAATTGGTATATAATTTCAGAAAGTGCAATGTGGTTTATGGTTCAGATGGTCTGTGAGATTTCAGCTATATGGTGTTTTCGGACTTATGAGAGATAGGCTGACGTGTGATCGCCCGAATATATGCTTGGTAAGGTCATTTAGCTATTGAGTTGCTTCTAGTACCACTTTGGGTCCGCTCGAGGACGAGCGTTTGTTTAAGTTGGGGAGAATGTGACGACCCGGCCCGTCGTCACGGGAATTACCACCCCGTTATGTTGTAATTACATGGTTTATGCTTTTATATTAGTGTTAGAGTCTATCGGGTGAGTTAGGAGTGATTTGGATTGAAAATGAGGCATATAGCCTTTTTGAAGGAAACTTGAATAAGGAAAGTCAACCCGGGGTTGACTATTTGGTTAGAGGGCTCGGAATTGGATTCTGATGATTTGGTTAGTTTCGGGAGGTGATTTGTGACTTAGGGGAGCAATCGGAATTGAATTTGGAGGTCCGGTGTAGAAATAGGCTTGAATTGCCTAAGGTTGAATTTTGGTGAAATCCGAACGGTAGGTGAGATTTTGATCCGGGGGTCGGAATGGAATTCCGATAGTTGCAGTAGCTCCGTTAAGTGATTTTGGATGTGCCTGCAAAATTTCAGGTCATTCGGGCGTCGTTTGGTCGGGTTTTTGATTTATTGTGCAATTCGGAAGTTTTGGAGGAATTTAGGCTTGAATCCGTGTGTAATTGGTGATTTTAATGTTTAGGATGGTGTTTTTATGATATGAACAAGTTCGTATCGTGTTTTGGGGTATGTTGGTGGTTTTTGTTGGGGTCCCGGGGGCCTCGGGATGTTTTCGGATGGCTAAACGGGAGAAAATGTGGAAAATTGCAGGTTTTGACTCTGGTTCTGTTGTTTTCGCTCCTGCGGAAATGGGGGCGCAGGAGCGAGTCCACAGGAGCAGACGAGGGGGCGCAGGAGCGCTCGGCATCACAGAAGCGGAATCCTTTCCGCTGAAGCGGCGTCGCTGGTGCGAGTGCGTGACCGCAGAAGCGGCCCAGGGCCATGAGGTGAAGGACCGCAGAAGCGGAAGGGTAGCCGCTTAGGCGAGTCCGCAGAGGCGGGCGCCGTTTCGCAGAAATGGGAAACCCCGCAGGAGCGAAAGAATTTCGGCAGAAGCGGACACGCAGGGGCGGTCCATGGATCGCAGGAGCGGGATTTGGCCAAATAGACTTGGGTTCACAGAAGCGACCAATTGGTTGCAGAAGCGGTTCCGCAGGGGCGGAAAATATCCGCAGAAGCGAAAATCGCAGTGAGTTAATTGTATCGAAGTTAGAAAATTTCAGAAACATTTCACACATTTGGGTCTCGGCTTTAGAGGCGATTTGGGCGATTTTGAAGAGAAACTCAAGGAAATCATCAGGTAATCAACTATGGACTTAAACTATGATTAGTATTGATAATATTATGCAATTATATCATGAAAATGGAGGAATTTGGGGTGATTCATGGAAGATTTAACCCTAGGCTTGAACTTTAGAAAATCAAGGTTTTGAATGGGCAAATGGAGTCCGATTTTGGTAAATTTTACATGCCTAGACTTGTATTGAGATGAGGATTCCGAATATGTGACTTTTGTAATTTTTCGACAAGCGTACCAAAAGTCGGGTTTTGACAACTTTGGGAATTTTGATGTAAATTGAGTGGTATTGATTGGTTGTCATCCCATTGGCCTAATTTGTTGTATTTCTACTATATTTGATCAGATTCTACGCGTGCTGAGCTTGATTCTCGTGGCAAGGGCATTGTGGTGTAGTCATCGCGCCGTATTGAGGTGAGTAATAGATGTGGGTGATGACCAGCGGGTTTGAAACCCCGGTATACCACTTTGTGACGCTGTATATCGGTGAGACACGTACTCTCTTGTGAGTGCGGGGTCGATTGTGATTGGGGACTATAACTTAGTCCGACTTGTTGATACTTGTATTATGATATTAGGCTATTCTTGAGCCGTCGAACCTCCTTCTCGGATGGTTGCATATTATATATTGTGATAATGGCCACTCTTGAGCCGAGGAACCCCCTTCTTGGGCGGTTGAGTATACTTGTGGGCCATGAGCCGGTTATTGGATCCCGCGAGGATCGTTATCATTGTCTTATCATATTGACATGCTAGTTTACTACTAGTCCGCAGCTATTTCTGTTATCATGTTATTTCCAAATCTCTGGAACTTGATATTTCTGTTTTCAACTAAAAAATGATAAAAGATGTTTCAAACTACTTTTGAGCCTGCGAGGCTGTGATTGCATATTAGCTGACTAGTAGTGGATCGGGCTGCACGCCGCAGCAGCATATATGTTGGATCGGACTGCACGCCGCAGTGATATTGTGCTTGGGCTGTAGGAGCCCCTCCGGAGTCTGAACCCCACAGTGAGCACGGGTACCCAAATTGGATCGGGCTACGCGCCGTAGCGGTCATATCATGCATTGCATTGTACTTAGCTACATCTGCTAGCTGTTATACTGTTTTGATGGTACTTGTTGGTATAGGTACAGTTGATATTGATTCTGTGACAGGGTATTTGATTACAGCTTTACATAGTGCTTTATTGCGGATTTCTTATCTGCGCTGTCTTACCCTTGTTTATTACCACTGAGTCTGGCGGTACTCATTTTACTCCCTGCACCTTGTGTGCAGATCCAGGTACCTCTCAGCAGTGATCCAGTGGCTGTGCGAGGCGACATTTGTGGATATTCGAGGTAGCTGCAGAGTCCGCAGGACCCGATATTCCTTCTTACTGTCTCTTGATTTTGTATTGACTTTTCTTTCCGCACTTGGCATCTTGTAAACCTTTATACACTCATGTTCAGTAGAGGCTTATGACTCTTGACCCTTCGGTCTATGGGAATTGATGTATTATGGGACTTGGTTCCCCGTTTTCGTTATATGTATCGCTGTTATTTCGTGAATTAATATGCTTAAATGGGCTAAAGAGAGCTTCTAGCTCCGTGGTTGATATTGATTGGTCAGGCTGGCTTAGCAATGTGCTGGGCGCCATCACGACCGGATTTGAGGTCGTGACAACTGTATACCTGGACAAAATGAAGGAGGAGGAGGATGAGTCAGTGGCAATAACAACAAAGATCCAACAAAATGACCAGCAATACAGGAATGATTTCAAAGGATTTTTGATAGGAAACAACACAACAACAACAATAATTTTCAACTTTAATCAAGAAGGAACCAAATGGCAACCCAGGATGACACTAAATTGACGCAAATATAAACCATCACACCCTTGAACTTTCAGCAATCCAAAATACACCACAATACAATTGTTAAGACCCAAATTCAATCGAAATTAATCCAAAATACTTCTGAAACTCCAACAGAACAAAACATGACCAAACACCAACTTAATTAGACTCAAAATTACTCGAAATAACCTATGAACTTCAGCTATTAGAATGAGAGTTAAGAGAAACTAATCAACCGAAGAACTTGAGATTAAACTTCAAAAATCAATGGAACAGTACTGTTTATTGGTTTTTAATATCACTTTTTCTGTTGTTTTTGAATTTTTTGAATGTTTAAATTTCAAAACTAGATCTGAAAATTAAAGATAGATTTGAGGCTGAAAACTTCTTTATGAAGGCAGAAAGTGTTGCCCTTTATAAGCATGAAAAAGGGATAGCAGTTTCTAGAACTTTTTATTCATTTTTTCTCCTAAATTAGCCTCATATCCTTCTCCAAATAACACCTGAAATCCCTCTTCACTCTTCACATGTGACCCCCCCCCCCCTCAATGTTCTCTATGTTTAATCTCTCAAACACCCCCCACCCCCAATTCCCTGATATTACCCTGAACCTATGGGCCAAATTGAAACAACATTTTATCTCCACTATGGGCCTAGATATTATAGCCCAGTTTCCCAATTTCAAGTCATCAATCAAACGAACCTTAGGGTCTGAATAGGGTTATCCAAGCCCACACAAAACAGAATAATAAAAGCCTAAAAAGAAAAATCAAAATTTTCTATCTCCAATCTACTTAATTACTTAATCAATATTAAATGACAGGATTAAAAAAAGACAATTATTACCAATTTGATCAAACAACAATCAATTATTACTAAGTGAACCAACCTAGGCAAAATTCGTACTAAGGGGAGGCAAAGGATAAGTACGAAACTTGACTTATAACTAAAAGAATTTAGAGATGAAACAACCAGAAGAAGAAATAAATGAAAGAAAAAGAGACTTACCACATTGACTTGAACATAAAAACTCGAGTTCCTGACTTAGACGCAATCCTAAGAATGGTTGTCTACTCCCCGTGCAAAATGATGTGCACGTACACGAAAAATTGACTTTGCATGAACACTTCTGGCCTTGGCTTTAATGGCACAGACCTTATATTTAGTATTTGAGTAATTCAAATGGAGCTTTGAAGGAGGTGGACTGTCATTTTGAGATGGGGAGAACGAATGGACTCAAGAATATTAGTTTAAGGTCATTTGGAAATGGTGCCGCCACCGGAAAAAATAAGGGCGGCGGCTAGGGTTTTGACGATTTGAGGGATTCTAGTAGGGTTTAAGTGAAACGAAGGGTGGATTTGTCATGAGGGGAAGAAGACGGTGCTTTCATGTAAACTTGGAGATCGTTGGTACCGGCCGCCAGTGATAATGGCTGACTCGCTCAAAGGCGGCGTTATCCGATGAGGGAGAGGCGAGAAAGGGTTCATTAGGTCCTAGGTTAATCTGGAGTATCGGACATTTTTATTTTAGATAGGCTAAATAAACGTGACCGTTGGATGAAAAATAGAAGAAGGGCCCGAATTAGGTTTAATCAAACAGGGTCGTTTGGAAGGGTGTTGATGTGGACCCGGTAGAATAGGGATTGGGCTGAAATTGGGGCGATTTGGGTGAAATGCGTTTGGGCCTAATCATTGAATCAGGGATTGGTCCAAAATATTTATTTCCCTTTTTGTTTTCCTTTTTATTTACTTCTTTTTGGCTTCTTTTCTTTTCTTCCTCTTTCTTTATTTTTTGTTTTTTTTTTCTGATTTTTATAAAGACCTAATATATTCTTTAAAAATTAAGCTAATTAATTCTAAAATTATTCCAAATCGATTACGTGACAATTAATAATTAAAAATATAAAGGTGGACTATTTTTGTTGTTTTCTTTATATTTTGTTCTAAAAACAAATTAATCCCTAATTAATTCTTAAATATGAAGTTAAATCCTAAATGCAAATGCCAAATGAATTTTTTTATTTTTAACACGAATTAAAATGCACAAATAAAATGCAAACAATTAACAGAAAATAACATAAAATTCACAAAATTGAAAAATAATGAAAAAGATCATTTTGTTTGAATTTTTGAGAATAATTCATATATAGTGCAAAAATCACGTGCTCACAGAAGTCAACTTTCATCACCCACCAAGGGACTTACTGCTACAAAGTGATGCCCTTCGGGTTCAAAAATGCGGGTGCTACTATGATGACCCTGCCCGTCGTCACAAGAATTACCACCATGTTACCCCTTCATTTATGTGTTTAATGTTTCTATATATGTGTTAGAATCTATTGGGTGAGTTAGGAGTGATTCTGGTTGAAAATGAGGCATATAGCCTTTTGAAATGAAGCTTGTTTATGAAAAGTCAACCTGGAGTTGACTATGCGGTGAGAAGGCTCGGAATCAAATTCTGATGATTTGGCTAGTTTTGGGAGATGATTTTTGACTTAGGGAAGCGATCGAAACTGAATTTGGAGGTCCGGTGTCGAAATAGGCTTGAATTGGCTAAGTTGGAATTTTGGCGAAATCCGATCGATAGGTGAGATTTTGATCCGGGAGTCGGAATGGAATACCGACAGTTGTAGTAGCTTCGTTAGGTGATTTTGGATATGTCTGCAAATTTTCAGGTCATTCGGACATCGTTTGGTCAGGTTTTTGATTGGATGTTGGTTTCGAAAGTTCTAGTTGAAACTTAGGCTTGAATTCACTTTGATTTGATGATTTTCGTGTTTAAGGGTGTGTTTTTATGATTGGAACAAGTTCGTATTGTGTTTTGGAGTAGGTTGGTGGTTTTCGTTGGGGTCACGGGGGGCTCGAGATGAATCCGGGGGTCCAAAAGGACCATTTTTGGCTAAATGAGTGATGAGGTCTGCTGTCATGAGTGCAACTGACATTTACTCATCGCGATCGCAATAGCAGTTACGCGATCACATAGAGTACTAGAGAGCTCAGGAATTTGTACCCTTCACGATTGCGAAGTATGGGATGCGATCGAGTAAGGTTAGGATTGGGTTCAATGAGATCACTGTAGCCAGTGTCGCGATCGCGTAGTGTTATTTAGCTGGGCATCGCGATCGCATCAGGGTCCATGCGATTTCATAGAAGGAAATGAGGACCCCTAGAATTTGTTCATCGTGATCGCAAGACAAGTGCTGCAATCGCATAGAGATAACTGGGCTGACAGAAGGGTTTAAACCAGAACATTTCAGTAGCGAACTAATAGCATATTTCCTCCATTTTTGAGTTCCTTGAGAGCTATGTAATGAGATTTGAAGGGGATTTCATCGGCAAAATATTGGAGGTGAGTTTTATGGTCTTAATACACGATTTCATCTTAGAATCTTCATTTAAATCACTGAAAATGGAAGGATTAATGGAGGATTTTTGCTCTAAGCCTGGGTTATGGTAAATTATCGATTTGAATGGGCAAACGAGGTCCGATTTTGATAAACTTTATATGTATGGACTCTTATTGAGATGAGGATTCCGAAAATGTAACTTTTGTAATTTTTTGAGAAGCGTACCCAAAGTCAGATTTTGGCAACTTTGTGGTTTTTGGTGTAATTCGAGTTGTTTCTGTTGGGTAATGTCCCTTTAGCCTATTTTGATGCATTTCTATTTATTTTGATCACATTATGCACCCGTGGAGGCCGATTCTCATGGCAAGGGCATTGCGAACTAGTCTTCAAGCCGAGTCGAGGTGAGTAATGGGTGTGAGTGATGACTAACGGGTTCGAAAACCCGGTATATCACTATGTGACGCTGTATTGAGGCCAGACACGTACTCTCCTGTGAGTGCGGGGTCGAACGTGATTGGGGACTATGGCTTAGTCCGACCTGATGATACTATGCTGTGTTGTTGGCTATTATTGAGCCGGTGAACCTCCTACTTGGACGGTTGTGGATATCTTTGGGCTATGAGTCAGTTATTGGGATCTCGCGAGGATCGATGCTATTATTTCTATGATATTGGCATGCTATTTTGATACCAGTCCTAAGCTATTACTATCTAAAATGGTTTTCTAAACTCTAGAATTTCTGAAACACTGTTTTTACTGAAAATGATAAAAAGAGATTTCAAATACTATTTTTGAGCCAGTGAGGATGCATTGCATTATAGCTAACTGGTAGCGGATCGGGCTGCGCACCGCAGCATATCATGATATTTTGCTTGGACCGTAGAAGCCCCTCTAGAGTCTGAACCCCCACAGTGAGCATGGGTACCCAAATGGATTGGGATACGCACCGTAGCTGTCATATTCATGCATTGCATTGCATTTAGCTATACCTATTATTCTGATAGCTGATATTGCTGGTTTCTGATATTGCTCATGTTGGTAATTGATATAGAATTTTGTTGTATAGCTTTACTTAGTGTTATATTGGTTTTTGTTACCTTCGTGGTCTTACCCTTGCTTATTACCACTGAGTTGGAAGTACTCACACTACTCCCTGCACCTTGTGTGCAGATCTAGGTACATCACAACAGAGCTGATTCTATTGCTTCTCAGGGGTTACATTTGGACAGTCGAGGTAGCTGCCAGCGTCCGCAGGACCTGACTCTCTAGTTTATCCTTAACTGCTTAGTCTATTCTACACTTGTGCACAGTTGTATACACTATCACAGCTTATAAATTCTGGTAGAGGCTCATGGCTTATGACTCCTGATTCGGTGGGAGGTTTATACTAGTTTTGGGATGTCTAATCCCGATGTGTTGGATATTATTTTCATTATACTGTCATTATTTATGCTTAAAAAGGGTAAAGTGTGAGCTGATAACTCTGTGTTATAGTTGATTGGTCAGGCTTGCCTAGCATTGTGCTGGGCGCCATCACGATCGGGTTTTAGGGTCATGATAGCTACATACCAGCAATTAGTCACCAAGATGTTCGAAGAGCAGCTCGGTAAGACTATGGAAGTCTATATCAATGATATGCTGGTAAAGTCGACGAGAAAAGAAGATCACATCGACCACCTGAAAGAAGCCTTCGAAATATTGAGAAGGTACGAGATGAAGCTTAACCCCTAGAAATGTGCCTTCGACATAGCCTCAAGAAAGTTCTTAGGATTTTTCGTATCACAACGAGGTATCGAAATTAACCTAGACCAAATCAAGGCGAAAGACGTGATACCTGAGGTACTGAACAACAAAAAACAGGTGCAAAAGATAACGGGGTGAATAGTTGCCCTATCTAGATTCATCTTACGATCCTCCGATAGGTGACATAAATTTTTCAATGTACTGAGGAAGGACAATGGATTAAAATGGAAAGAAGAATGTGTCTAAGCCTTGAGAAAACTGAAGGCGTACATGTCCTCACCTCCACTACTAACCAAAGCAAATCCGGGCGAGCCCCTGTTGGTATACCTAGCCGTATCTGAGGTCGCTGTTAGTGCAGTATTGGTTTGCAAGACAAAAGGTACGTAATCCCCTATTTATTATATTAGCAAGACCCTAGTGGACGCCGAAACACGGTATCCACACCTTGAAAAATTAGCCCTGATGCTGGTCGTAGCTTCATGGAAGCTCAGACCCTATTTTCAATGCCACCCCATAAAAGTAGTGACAACCTTCCCCTTGAGAAGCATCCTACATAAGCCTGAGTTATGAGGCAGGCTCGCCAGGTGGGCCATAGAGCTCAGCGAGCATGATATCTCATATCTCCCAAGAACCGCCATCAAGTCACAGGTCACCGTCGACTACGTGGCCGAATTCAGTGTAGAGATACTGCCAGAGGCGGAACAAGAGGCACATCGTGCCCCCTCCAACACTAATGAATGGGATCTTTACACTAACAGTGCCGCTAATGCCCCGAGATCGACACTGGGACTTGTCCTCAAAGTTCCCACGAGCAAAATAATTCGCCAGTCCATACGTTATCACAAATATAAAATTATCCATCAAGTATAGACCTCGACGACTCGTTCTCCATTGTGACTCCCAGCTCGTGGTGAACCAGGTCACTGGGACTTACCAAATCAATGAGCAGAGATTGCAAAGGTACCAGATGAAGATCCATATATTAATGACCGAGCTCGACGAGTGCCACTTTTAGCAGGTTCCTAGGGTGCGGAACGCAGAGGCAGATGGCCTAGCAAAACTAGCCGCAGCGACTAAAAACATCGACAAAGAAAGCGTGGTCACCTTTCTTCATTCAGCCATTAATCATACTGAGGTACTCATCTTAAATTTGACTTGGGATTGGAACAACCTGTTTGTGTCCTACTTAAAAGAAGGGACACTCCCACCTAACAAAAAATAAGCCAAGAAGCTTCGCACACAAGCCGCCCGATATTGCCAGATAAACCACGAGCTCTACAAAAGGACCTTTGGCGGACCCCTAGCTAAGTGCCTAGGTCCTCACCAAATAACACTAGTACTCAAAGAAGTGCACGAAGGCCACTGCGACATCCACATAGGTAATCGCGCCCTCATGTGCTTCTTAATACGAACCGGCTACTATTGGCCAACTATAAAGAAAGATGCGGCAAAGTATGTCCGCTGATGCGAACATTGCCAAATGTTCGCCCCCATGATACACCAACCAGGAGAGCCTCTCTACTCGGTCACTTCCCCGTGGCCTTTTATCAAATGGGGAATGGATATAGTCGGCCCACTACTAGCAGGGCTAGGAAAGGTACGATTTCTGTTAGTTTTAACTGACTATTTTTCCAAGTGGATGGAAGCAAGTGTGTACGCCCAACTACGTGAACAGGAAGTCATCGCTTTCATATGGAAGAATATCATCTGCCGATTCAGCATCTCCAATGAAATCACCTGCGATAACAGACAGCAGTTCATCAACCAGAAAACAACTGAATTCTTCGACAAATGGCATATTAAGCGAATACTCTCCATGCCATACCACCCCTCTATCAACGGCCAAGCAGAATCGTCCATCAAAACGATACTAAACATACTGAAGAAGATGCTCAAAGACGCCAAAGGACTATGGCTTGAGTTACTACCAGAAGTACTATAGGCACTCCGAACCACACGCAAATCCTCTACAGGAGAGACACCATACTCACTGGTCTACGGAACCGACGCTGTTATACCGGTCGAAGTCGGCGAACCAAGACTTATGTATTCGAATACAAGTAGAGCAAAATATGACATGAACTGTCTTTCAGACCTTGATGAGGCCTAGGAAAGAAGAGAAATGGCTCTCATTAGAATGGTGGCCCAAAAACAACAAGTTGAAAGGTACTACAACAAGAGGGCCAAGATACGACCACTCAAAGTGGGTGACTACGTCCTCAAATTCAAAACATTAGCGTCAAAATACCCAAGCGAAGGAAAATTGGGCACCAATTGGGACGAATCGTATAAAAGCTCATCATTAGCAGATAAAGGGGCATTCCAGTTAGAGAGAATGGAAGGAAAAATGATCCAAAACAATTGGAACGTCGCCCACATCAAGTATTTCCATTTCAAAAAGGTGCCTCATGAGTCGTACTCTTTTCCCTTACCCGAGTTTTGTCTCAATTAGGTTTTCTTGGGGAGGTTTTTAACAAGGCAGCTGAGGGGACGCCTGGATATACTCACGAGACAATTTTATCATACGAGTCACTCCGTACGCCCTTCCGACTTACATGACAAAGGGACTGGACTAGCATGATATCCAATTTATGAAAGTCTACGGTCATCTCCAATGTGTGAAAGGCTACGGCCATCTCCAATGTATGTAAGGCTATGACCATCTCCAATATATGAAAGGCTACGACCATGACCAATGTATGAAAGGCTATGGTCATCTCCAATGTATGAAAGGCCATAGCCATCTCCAATGTATGAAAGGCTACGACCATCTCCAATATATGAAAGGCTACGACCATCTCCAATTTATGAAAGGCTACGACCATCTCCAATTTATGAAAGGCTATGACCATCTCCAACATATGAAAGTCTACGGCCATTTCCAGTGTATGAAGGCTAAGGCCATCTCCAATATATGAAAAGCTACGTCCATCCTCAATGTATGAAAGGCTATGACCATCTCCTCTGTGTAAAAGGCTAAGGCCAGCGTTATCAATAAGTCAACCCAGCTCGATTATGACAAACAAGCTCAACTACAGTCGAAGTCACGTACATCGATACGACCATCTCCAATGTATAAATGGCTAAGGCCACCATCATCAATAAGTCGACCTATTTCGACTACAACAAACAAGCTCGACTACATTCGATGTCATGTACATGGCTACGACCATCTTCAATGTATAAATAACTAAGGCCACCACCGTTAATAAGTTGACCCAGCTCGACTACGACAAACAAGCTCGACTACAGTCAAAGTCACATAGATGGCTATGGCTATCTCCAACGTATAAATGGCTAAGGCCACCATCGTCAATAAGTCAACCCAGCTCGACTACGACAAAATAACTCAACACAGTTGAAGTCGCGTACATGGCTACGACCATCTCCAATGTATAAATGGCTAAGGCCACCATCGTCAATAAGTCGACCCAGATCGACTACAATAAACATACTCGACACAGTCGAAGTCACGTACATGGATACGACCATCTCCAATATGTAAACGACTAAGACCACCATCGTCAATAAGTCAACCCAGCTCGACTACGACAAACAAAATAACTCGACAATGGTCGAAGTTACCTACATAGCCAAGACCATCGACAATATCATGATTAAGGCAATTGTCACCATCGTTCGCCAACTCTGTTCGACTATGGCGCAAAACACGTAAGTAAGAGACAAGGAAACATTCAAGAAGCACACTAAAAACTCTACAAACAAACAAACAAGCATCCACTATGCTGAGTCGAAATAAAAAAATAAATGGTACAAAAAGAAACAACAAAAGAGTAACTTCTATTATCATCAAGAAAAATATACATGTACAATGGGATCTATTCACATCTCCATAAAATAGCAAAAACATTATAAACAAGTCCTAGCATGCCCTGCCATCCTGTCCGCCATCGCCCGTCGGTCCGTTATCTTTTCTGCTGCGGCCCTCATCTTGATAAGCTACAGAGATCGAGGACCCGAAAGCTAGATGATTAACATCTTCGGAATTATAGTCTGCCCGATCTGGGGAATCGGAACTATATCCACAGGCTTCTCAGGCAATCCGAGCTAAACATTGTTGGTCCTCTACCTCAGCCTCAGTGGCTCGGCCTACAGCATGCAACTCCTCAAACATAACTAGCTTGGCTTCGGACCTGGACACAGCAGCCTGCTTAAGAACCTCAATTTTATCCCCCTTGGCATTGAGATTGATGGTTAAGGCATCAATATCGGCACGTAAATTAGCGGCCTCCACCGCTACCATGACCAACCTCTAGTTCATCCTCCTTTGACTGGAGAAGAGACTCCAGTTCAATATTTTGAGCCTAGACATCCATCATCTAGTCATCCATAAACTCTAGTTGAACTACCATTCTCTTTAGCTGGGCCTCCGACTGCTCCAGGCCCTCACGAAAAAACTAAAACTACGGGTCCTAAGCGAATAAGTTCGCTAGCACTTGTTGCTTGGCGCAACACTTATGGTATTTCTTTGCCACCTTCTTAAAGGTGGCAGCCTTCTTCTGTGCTTGCCGGCCCCTCTCTATCTCAAAAATGAGGGCCATAAGAAGAGACAAAAAGAAGACAAATTAGCATGCACCAAAGTTCACTTTATAATACATAAAGAAAAAAAGAAATACACCTGCAAGGCCGCACCGGAAACCCTTTGAGATAGTTCCCTGTCGCTACCATCTTTCAACATCTCGCGCTCAGCAGCCGCACACAGTAGGGTCATATCTGTTGCATCCTACTCGCTATGTTGCAACATGTTATATCCGCTTGGGATCAAAATCCAGTGGTTAGACCCACCTGCCTTCATCCCCATGCGAGCTTGATCCCTTCTTGATGCATCCACACCTGCAGGGGCCATCTCAGGTTCTGCCCTCTCCTTATTATTTGCTTCCTCAGCAGTGGCCGACACGCCACCCTTCGGAACATGTATGGGGGCGGCATGGAGAATTACCCTCCCCTGGGGAGCCGACCTCCCTGAGCGGATGACATCATCCATCAAAACTGGCCTCGATATCGGACGGGGTTCACTCGCCCCCTCGTCCCGTAGGGATGGTGGTGAAGGAGGTGCTTCACTTGTCGACACAGCCACAGGAACAAGCTCAGGTTGAGGAACCTCAGGGATGCCATCACTAGGCGAGCCACAGGGTATGTACTCATCTCCAGAATTAGTCCCCACCCCAGACGAGGCAGCGACATTTTGCTTCCTCCTCTTAAGGCACTCCGACCTGCCAACATAAATAAGTCAGGTAACGAAACCTAATGAAACCTCCAGACTATTGTCAAAGAGTTACCAGGTGGTATATATCGATCACGGAATGTAGACGAGGTGCGGTACTCCTCCGCAAATGGAATCAACCTCTCCACCCACGAACTAATATTATCAATAATTGGGGTGGAGAATCCCTCTCTGAAAAAAAAGAGAGAAGGAAACAAAAGAAAGTCATAATGGCCATACGGCCAAGATCGCAAGTAGTACTGAATTCAAGTAAAAACATTTACATTCTGTATTCCACCTCTTCGGGAATCCTTCAGGATTCGACACCAGCTGCTCTTCCTGATGCAGAAAAATTTATACCAGAAGCGGTGGTTAGTCTTGGCGTCGGCCTTAACGACCAGGCCCTTTGTGCCACGGCTTTTTAGTTACAACATAGTACCCCTTAAGTAGCCAGGTCTGAATAACTACAAGAGGTGGTGAACCAAAACGCTGCATTCGTCCCTGGCCGCGTAGACGGTCATAATATGACACACCTTCCAAGTGTAGGGAATAAACTGAGCCGGACACACATTGTAAAATCGACAAAGCTCGTCCACTAGGGGGTAAACTGGGAGGCCATACCCGATCAAGAATGTATATTCATAAAATGTGCAATATCTCGGACGGTGCATGTTGGCATAGTCCATCTCCGCCGGCTTGCAGATCATCCAAATGTGATTGTAATAGCTTGTTGTGGTCCAAAGAAGGAGTCAGGCTCTTGGTCAAGAAATCTCTGCGAGTGTGTATCTCTTTTGGAAGGACATTATCTATGTTAAGAGGGATGGGGGGTTTCTCTACCTTTTTCATCATCACGCGAAGGTGGTGGAACCTTAGATGAGGTGTCACCCTTGGCCTTTTTGATGTTTTGTCCATGTTTCGCCATAATAATTTTTTGTATAAATCAATCTCAGACAATAAGAAGGGTGGTTTCAATAGAAATGAAAGAGTTTAGCACGAAGTAGCGATTTTTTGCAAGGAAGATAAAAAGGGTAGTAGAAATAATTAAGAAGTTTGAAAGATAAAAAAGATTGAACCTTCCTCCTATTTATAGGGCTAAGATACACAGAAATCGAAGAGGCATGATTCAAAATGGGTGCGGGAAACCAAACGTCAAATCATCTACTGAAATGCCTCAGGAGCAAGTATAATCATGACGTATGCCGGCGGTGACATCATTTTAAAAAGGAGACCACATGTCAATAGATCGACGACACCATATATTTCCTCTACTCACGTTATCACCCTCATAATAAGGTTAAAATTTCCAAAAATGAGGTCGAAGTTTCCGCCCATTGAAGACGTCTACTAAATACGCCTCCAATCAGCAGAGGGACTAACTGTATGGGGTCAAATTTGACCCTATACACCTCTACGCCAAAGGATACGCCCAGTAAGCGTATATCTGTATAAGGGCACAGCTCAGACGTGAGGGCAAAGGCGATGCTATTTAGAACTAGGCGTCCTCGCTAGGAGGATGTCAACCACATTTTATACTTTTATTACTATTTTAAGGGAGGCCCCTCCCTATATAAAGTGGACCTTCCCATTGTAAAGGCTATCGATATTATTATTGAATAATACAACTCTCTCATTCTCTCTTATTCTCTCTCTATATCTTAGTTCTGACGAATAATTTTACTTGAGTTCAAAATATCATTTTAAAGTATTAAATCTACAACATAGTTATCATTATTACATCTCTAGGCCTATTATATTTTATTACGATTTACACTCTCATATTTGATTATTTTCTAGCTTAAAAGTATACTTTTAAATTTTGAGCCAAACATATAGCATATGTATAACTATGAATAATTTGAATATTGAATCTGGCTAGTATTTGTATAACAATCCCTAATCAAAATCTGGATTCATGCATTCTAAGACCTCCTCTCCTTTGTCTCAGCATATATATAGCAATTATACATTGATACAAGCAGTATATATATTTGAAGGCGAAATATACTGTGTTGATTGAGAATTATAAATTATAGCAATTGAATTCACCCATCAATGAATTTAAGGTAGTTAGCTCGATAATTAATGTGGAGAATGGAAGCTATACCTTCACTATGTGGAAAGATTTAATTGAAGTATTAATAATATTACATTGTGATAAATGATAAAAAATACATGTTACTATTAATAATATTACATTGTGATAAATGATAAAAAATACATGTTACTAAGAATGCTTGCATATTATTTCTTATGTTAGTTGCAGGAGATTACGTTTTTAGAAATGCATAATATACTCATTACATATTTATTGTGGGTAGGAATGAATTTGGATGGAAGTTGGTAAGAATTGGATGATTTGATGCAAAAAAGAGTAGTGATGCAAGACTTGGAAGCGTGCCACAATTGGTGCGTTGCATGAAGGTTGACGCGGAATAGCCTAGGAGATGAACAAAAAACAGCGAAGCATGGAGGTTGGCACTAGAACTGGCATGCGAAGAACAAAGAAAAAGAACAAATAACTGGGAGCGTGCCAGAAGTCCCGCATTGCACCAACTCTGGCACGCGACTCAGCATGTCTATTTCAAATTAGAAGAGATCAAGGACACCCCACATCAATCCTTATTGATAAGAATACATCATAAAACGTCTTTTGAAAGGGGAGATATTTTTTTAGAGTAAGACAAAACCCAAGGAGGCAAGAACCTTAGGAGCAAGGAGGAAGATTCAACCACAAATTTTTCCTCTTCTTCTTCCTATTATTCATTGTTGGTTATGACTTTTAGAATTGTAGTTTTGCATAATATTATGACTAGCTAATTTATTATCTAGAGATTTGATGAAACCTCTTGGAGGATGAATTCTTGTTATGTTTTAATATAATTTTTCCCTTGCATATTCCTAGTTGTTCAACTATGTGCTTTTTTTAGTTAATTGAAGAGCTCTCTATTGATTGTGCCTATTTATTATATATTTTGTGAGAAAGAGTGTATATTTAGATTGTTGTTGAATAACGTCACTCCCAAAGTATATGATAGAACAATACGGTGGGTTTAAAAGCAGGATTAGAGATAACGAAGCTTTGACGTGATCATAGTAAGCAGTGAAAAAGTGCTAGCTAGAGTAATTCGAGAGAATATGATTAGTACATTATTGTAGTTTCTCGAGAGAGAACAAGTCGAGTGCTCATGATAAATAGGGAATATTTAGGCAAAATTATAGGAGACGTAGCTGGAAGGAATTCGACAATTGGGAAAATCATAACTCTAGACCTCTTTAATCTTGTCTCCAATCCTTAGTATCTTTAGTTGCTGATTTACTATTTTAATTTGTTATTTAATCAGATAAATAGAAGAATCCTAATATTCCATAGTGTAGAGGAGTTTTGCCAGTTTTACATCATCTGTCTGGATCAACTTACGTCGTATACTCTGAAGGTGCTGCGGTTACTGACTAAGTATGCAGAATTGGTCGGGTGTGAAGTCACACCACCTCCTGCTACTATTCAGTGCCTGCTACTTTAAGGGTGCCATGGTACATCTGTGAGGCCGTGGTACGAGAGGGTTAGTGTTCAAGACTGACGACCAGGCGAGTCATAAGTTTTCGTGTAAATATTATTTTGTTAGGACCGAACACTCCATCTTCAACCATGTCGGTTTCCTGGAGAGGTGGAATTCAAAACGTAAGTGTCTTATTTCTTTGCATTCTTTGTCGTTTGTGACCATCGTGATACTAACTTTTATATTGCATCTATTGCTCATCCACACTGGCCCATTGCCAACCTCAAGATATGGGTAATCGACCTGTTACCTCACGCGAAAGAGACTCGCACTTGGCCTATCTTTATGCAACGATATGGCCCCAAAGTCTCTTCAGGTAGATTTCCAATTTTTCTCGTGTAGAGTTTGCTACTCTGCTTACTTATCCCCCCTATTTTTCTAACAACGACATGTCTAGGCACTTCGAGGAAGAAGACGGGAGTCCCAATTTTCAAATGGACCGACGTCGCTTTGGATGCTCGAGATCTATTGGTCAGGTCTGTCCAATAGGATCTTTCTCCAGTCCTTTTACACGGAGACACCTCCACGAACATGATTATGTGGGAGCCAACACCATTGGCAGCGGCTTCTCAATCTACGGGTAAACCCTCCAATGGCGAGGAGTCACCAGAGAGAAAAAGGAGGAGGCTCGAGAAAGACAAGGCGGTGGAAACTGATGCTCGGGGGAGTGAGGTGCCTCGACCGATGCCCAGGCCTTCATTCATGATCGACACCATTCTCTTGGGGAGGTCAGCTTAGTAGAGGGGTGTGGTTCTAGGCGTCGGCTCCACGCGTGCTATCGGGGAAGGGTCATTGACTAATGTCGAGGATCCTGGTGACGAAGCAATAGAGTGGGGCTCCGACATTACACAGGAGGATGTTGATGAGTTCGTGGGTGGTCTTACCTATATGGAGATGACGACAGATGGCTCCGACCATCGTATTACTGTCACGCCCCAAATCGAGGGACATGACCGGCGCCTGACCGGGTTGCCCCAGTCAAGCGGACCTGGGTGCCTTTCATTCCCACGCGTTAACCCCGTGTTGATTGTTTCTCATTAACCAAATATTTTACCAATAATGACTGATTTCATAATGCATAAACATAACCATGTGATTGATTCACTAACAAGTTCATAATTTATATTTACAACGCCCCATACATATACATAGGCCACAATCCCACAGTTTACATGTCTATGGAGCCTCTAGAATACAAAAAGGGAAATACAATACTTGCCGGTAACAAGGCTCCGGCTATACCTTACAAAACCAAAATGAAATCTAAACCGAAGTGGCATGAACCACACAAGGCCCCGAGGAAGAAAGGGCTCACCAAAACGAGCAATGGAAGGAGAAGGATACTACTGCCGATGAGCTAAAGTGCCTGCTACTGATCCACCTACAATCATGACACGAATGTAGCGCCCCCGGCAAAAGGGACGTCAGTACACTTAAATTGTCTGGTATGTATGGACAAACTTTGTCCCAAGTAAACTCAAGCCATTAAATTACATTAAAACTAATCAAGCCAACCAACCATGTTTTCCACCTTTTACTCATTTCAGATAAGCCTCAACACAAGCACATTCAAGGTCAACAAATGGAACAACAACCAATCAACAACATAAATTGCAAGTAGTCAAACATAGAAGCAATCAGTGCTCCCCAGGTTGCAAACTCTCCTGTTGTCTCCTTTCACAATTTCACATTATTGATTTTTGTATAAATTTTCAATAGCGATTTCGATCGCTTTCCATCCTTATTGCCCCTGACCACCCTTATTACCTCGGCCACCCTTATCACCCCAACCCACACCTTATTTCCCCACGTTGCGGCGCGCAACACGACCCCGCCTTACAGTTGAAAACACAACAATTTCAATCAGCAGATAAGGTACTACACACAATTTCAACAAGTTCAAATAAGCAACTTACACATTGGTTCATGTTCTCAATTTATTCTCAAGCCAATATCGAAACCAAGTTACAAGTATTCCAAAATCGAAAATGCCCACATAATCATGTTCAACAATTTACCACCATTAAGGTGTTTCAAATTCCTTCCACAATAAGCCAAATATGCCATCACAATGGTTGTTCCCAATTCTTTACCAATCTCGATTACCTTTTTATCTTTCAATTCATATTTCATACCACACACAGTTCAACATCAATCAAATGCTCGACAAGGAAATCAAAGAATTACGTAAAATTTCTCAATTTGACACATGCCAAAACAATTCGCACACATTTGGGCGATTTTACAAGAATCAAAATTAGCCATACATACCTGGTGATGAGTTTTCTTCCGTTAACTTCCTACTTTATGCTTACCCACGCTATCTTACTCTTGCCAACCTTGTTCTTGAAGACTCTTACTTCTACTCACTTCTTTTTACTAAAAATCAAGTTCAATAATCATGCATGAGTGTAAAAATTCTATTTTTAAAAGCTATTATATGCAAACCTCTCTTTACCCAATTAAAACTGAAAATCAAAGAAAATATTTAGGGTTTTTACCTTTAAAAGATTGGGGAAGTTGAATCCTTGCCCTAAGATCCCTTGGAATTAAGATGGTTGGAACAATCTTTGAAGATGAAAGATTTCTCTCTCTAAAAACCCTCTCTTCTCTCTCTAATTTTGGTAAGATGATATGATAAAATGAAGAAGAAGTGTGTTATATTAAAGAGGAGATCGGGTCAAAATGTTACAAAAATCTGGGCCGGGGTCAATTATGCGGTGCATTATGCGACCGCAGAATCAACATGCGGTCCGCATAGTGACCGCAGAATTGCCCCAAATTTTACACAGGTTCTGTTAAGGAATGCGGCCAGAATGCGGTCCGCATGTTTGATCTGCGGTCGCAAAGTGCACCGCAGATTTGACATGCGATCGCATATCGACCGCACTTTTGACACGATTTTTGGGAAACTCTCCGGAACGTTTTGCGGCAAGAATGCGGTCCGCATGTCAGGTTTGCGATCGCATTCTTGACCGCATATTTGACATTTTCGGAAAAATTAGTTCTCTATATTTTTGAAACTTAAATCACTACCAAGGGTCCGAACCGCGGCGAGCTTGCATTCCTAACACATTATTCGGACCATGACACCACAGTTACTAGGTTTTATGCACAAAATTTTTACGGGGCCTTACATCCTCCCCCCCCTTAAGATCATTCGTCCTCGAATGAGGATTTTGAAATAAATGAGTTGGTTTTGAAAGACATGATATGCAACCATCAAAATTTTGACTAACTCTTATATTTTAGAAAAATTTCGCCGGAGTTTCCTTTGTATTATGGACATATCCACCTGTCAGAGGGCCCCCGAAACACATTACCAAATAATAATACACAAATACAACACCTTTCACAACTGGTATACACTTTCTTACCTCAACGAATGTACATATTCTACCACTTCAATGAATTCTCACCTTATTTAACCATTTTAACACACCATGTACACTTAACAAACCATTACCAATCTAAACTTACTATTAGTTGTTTATTAAACACGTAAATCTTTATAAGGCTTTCATTTATCAAGAACGGTTCAAGTGACCCAAGGTAACAACACATTTAACTCATTACAAAATGAAGGAGACTTTACTAATACTAAGAGGGAAACAACATAGGCAAGATGACGAGTTACTAGGAGTAGGAGGGTCACCTAATTTCTTCTAGGCTTGATCGAACAAATGGGGGTACTTTTCCTTCATCTCTTTTTCCGCTTCCCATGTGGCCTCCTCAACTTGTTGACTTCGCCACAATACTTTAACAGAGGCAACTTCCTTATTTCTCAACTTACGGACTTGCCTATCAAGAATGGCAACTGGAACTTCTTCATATGACAAATTTTCATTAACCTCTATAGCTTCGATTGGCATGATGGTGGATGGATCTCCAATCACTTTCTTCAACATGGACACATGGAATACCGGATGCACTGATGACATCTCAAGAGGCAACTCTAGCCTATAAGCAACTTGACCAATCCTTTGAACGATCCGATATGGCCCGACATACCTAGGACTCAATTTCCCTTTCTTTCCGAATCGCATGACTCCCTTCATAGGAGATACCCTCAAGAACACCCAATCATCAACTTGAAACTCCAAATCCCTTCGACGAACGTCTGCATAGGACTTTTGACGACTCTGTGCTGTTTTCATCCTCTCCTGAATAACCTTGACCTTTTCCATAGCTTCGTACACCACATCCTGGCCCTAGCAATTCCGCTTCACCTACCTCAAACCACCCGATTGGTGATCTACATCTTCTCCCGTACAATGCCTCAAACGGGGCCATTTGAATGCTAGCATGATAGCTGTTATTGTAAGCAAATTCTATCAGTGGCAAGTGTTCATCCCAATTACCTTTAAAATCTAAGACACAAGCCCGCAACATATCTTCAAGCGTCCGAATGGTCCGCTCGGCCTGTCCATCGGTCTGTGGATGGAAAGCTGTGCTGAGATTCACCTGAGTTCCCAAAACCTTGCTGAAACTTCTTCCAAAAGTTAGAGGTGAATTGAGCCCCGCGATATGAGATGATAGAAAGTGGAGTGCCATGAAGCCTTACTATCTCTTTGATGTACAATCTTGCATATTGCTCCGCGGTATCAGTGGACTTGACAGGCAGGAAGTGAGCTGATTTGGTGAGTCGATCCACTATCACCCATATTGAGTCAAACTTACGCTGAGTGCGAGGTAACCCTACCACGAAATCCATATTGATCATCTCCCATTTCCACCTTGGTATTTCTATAAGCTGAGTTAATCCACCGGGCCGTTGATGCTCGGCCTTCATTTGTTGACAGTTCGGACATTTAGCTACAAAGCCTGCCACATCCCTTTTCATACCATTCCACTAATAAATCTCCTTGAGATCGTGATACATTTTCGTTGAACCAGGGTGCACAGAATACCTGGAAGTATGAGCCTCTGCCATCACTCTTTCCCGAAGAATTCTACGCATTCCTAACACATTATTCGGACCATGACACCACAGTTACTAGGTTTTATGCACAAAGTTTTTACGGGGCCTTACAATTACTATCCGACATCTTGCAATTTACTGTTGAATAGAGAGTAGGCTGCTTCATCCCTTACCCTATTATGTGCCACCCCCGAGAGCAAGGCGCTCAATGAGGTAGGTGACGCGGAGCTGTCCTGTAGGGTGTCAGGCATGGCTTTGTAGGTATTCTTCATTCCATTTCTCCCTTCCGTATATTGCCCGACCACCTTGAGATGTACTTACTTCCACTTCTTCTCTTACAGACCCTTGTCTTGAAGGTGGAGAGGGGATGCCAAGAGCGGAAACAAACTGCCCTCTTTAAGAAGATGTTAAAGAAGTATCAGAGGTAACGCTCTAAGCATAATGCAGAAGTTGATCAGAGGTAGTCCAAGTTAGGACGTAGAGAAACTGAGCTGGAGGAAGCAAATAGCAAGTTGATTAAGACCGTAGACCGCAACAGCGGGTTCGAGGAGCTCATCAGGTCAAACGTCAATCTGCAACATAGGATGGCAGAGATGACTGCTGAACTCGATTCCAAAGTGGCGGAGATCAATAGGCTTTCAAGGCCTTCTGTTTCTCGCCCCTCGCCTGGTTGGATTGTGCACCGTAATGCTCATGAGATGTGGATTTTCTCGGAGGCCAAGCTCGAGGTATATAGAAAGCTTCATGTTGCGGGTTGGGAGGCTAAGGAAAAGGTCCATGCGTGGAGGGATGAGGCTCACACTGCTCGTGAGGTTTTCGGTTATGATCTCGACTATCCTGATGGGGAGGGGCTCACTTCTGAAGATGTTAACCACCATGACTATGGCCCCTAGTATGATGATGCTTACCACTCGGGGGTGATGGGAAATCTTGAAATGTATATTTTTTGGTTTTTATAGTGTATCGGAACCAGTCCGCGAGGGCGAATGAAACATGATTTTTTGTTATAATATAACTTTTACCTTTACTTCTTTGACTGTTTGTCGTAATGCTTAGCCTTCATAACAATTCTTTTTTTTGTTTGTCGAATTGTCGTGCCGCGGTTCGAATGAGGTCAATATGATATTGATGGCCTTAATCATAAGGATGTTAATTTGATTATTGTTGAAGTAGTATCCATCGTGGTTCGGAGGAGATCAAACTAATGTCGATGGCCTTAGCCATTAGGATGTTACTTCGACTATCATCGATTTAGTATCCGTTGTCATTCGAATGAGGTCATACCAATGTCGATGGCCTTAGCCATTAGGTTTTTACTTCGGCTGTCGTTGAAGTAGTATCCATTGTGGTTCGAATGAGGTCATAACAATGTCGATGGCCTTAGCCATTAGGATATTACTTCAGCTATCATTGAAGTAGTATCGGTCGTGGCTCGAACGAGACCGAACAAATGTTGATGGCGTTCGCCATTAGGATGTTGCTTAAGATGTTGTTGAAGTAGTATCCATCGTGGTTTTGACAAGGTCAAACTATTGTTGGTGGCCTTAGCCATTAGGATGTTACTTTATCGTTGAAGTAGTATCTGTCGTAGTTCAAACGAGATCGAACCAATATCAATGGCCTTTGCCAATAGGATGTTACTTTGGCTGTTGTCGAAATAGTATCCATCGTGGTTCAAACGAGATCACACCAATGTCAATGGCCTTAGCCAATAGGTTGTTACTTTGGCTGTCGTCGAAGAAGTGTCCAGCATGGTTCAATCAAGGTCGAACCAATGTCGATGGCCTTAGCCATTAGGATGTTACTTCGGTTGTCATCGAAGTGGTATATGTCGTGATTTGGATGAGGTCAAACCAATGTCGATGGACATAGCTATTAGGATGTTACTTCGGCTGTCGTCGAAGTAGTATTTGTCATGGTTTGAACTAGCTCAAACCAATGTCGATGGCGTTAGCCATTAGGATGTTACTTCGGCTATTATCGAAGTGGTATCCGTTGTGGTTCAGACAAGGTCGAAACAATGTGATCACTTCCTGTTTGTGTAATAGAGATTTCATTCAGTCAATGGAGAATTTTTGTTCATATAATAGAGAGTTCCGTTCATACAATGGAGAATTTCGTTCATTCAATGGAGAATTCTCTTCATACAATGGTGTATTTCGTTCATACAATGGAGAATAATGGAGAAATCTATGGTAGTCCGTTCACTATGTTGGCCTGCTGACCATGTCGGTTGGCCAATATAGTAAACTTGCGCTTCTCATTCCACTGGGTATCCCCATTGTTGCCTCGTTAAAAGCCCCTCCGAGAAAACCCAATTGGGACAAAACTTGGAGTGGGGAAAAAGAGTATGACTAGGGAGATGCCTTTTTAGAAGTGGAAGTGTTTGAGGTTGGCGACGTTCTAGTTGTTTGGGAGTGTTTTTCCCTTCATTGTCTCTAATTGGCCACGTTCCAGTTGTTTTGGAGTGTTTTTCTTTTCATTGTCTCTAATTAGAATTCTCATTTGTTCGCCACTGCTATGATTTTGTATGGTCCGTCCCAGTTGGTTCCTAATTTTTACCTTATTCGGGTCTTTCGATACCAATGTTTTGTCTTTGAGGACGTAGTCACCGACTCCAAGCAATCTTACCCTGGCTTTCTTGTTGTAATATCTTTCTGCTTGTTGTTTTTGGGCAACCATTCTTATATGTGCCATATCTTTTTGTTCTTCGGCTTCATCTTGGTCTTGTATTCTGCTGTCGTCATTGTCTGCTCCACTGCTGTGGGAGTATCACAAACTTGGTTCTCCGATCTCCAAAGGTATGACAGCATCAGTCGTGTAGACTAGTGAGTATGGAGTTTCTCCCGTGCTAGATTTGGGTGTAGCTTGTATGCCCATAATACTTCGGGCAATAATTCGGGCCACAACCCCTTGGCTTCTTCGAGCTTTTTTTTAATATGTTCAATATTGTTTTGTTGAAAGACTCGGCATGGAAATTAACGTTAGTGTGATATGGTGTAGACACTATCTGCTTGATGTGCCATTTCTTGAAGAATTCAGTTGTCTTTTTGCTGATGAGTTGGGGCCTATTATCGCAACTTATTTCTTTGGCGATGCCGAAACGACATATGATATTTTTCCATATGAATAAGATTACCTCTTGATCGCGTATTTATGCATACGCACCTGCTTCCACCCATTTAGAATAATAATCAGTTAAAACTAACAAAAAACATACCTTTCCTCGTCCTGCAGGTAAAGGGCTGATTATATCTACTCCCCATTTTATGAATGGCCATGGCGAAGTGACTGAATGGAGGAGTTCCCCTACCTGGTGTATCATGTTGGTGTACTTTTGGCATTGTTCACATTTTCGGACATAGTCCGCTGCCTCCTTCTTCGTGGTGGGTTATCACGCCCAACTATGCCTTATAAAAAGGACAATTCGGTCGTTGCAAATATAATCCAGTTTACAAGTCTGGAGTCAAATCCCACAAAGAATTAACTTATCAATTACCTTTGTTGGAATCACTAAATTCTTTATAATTAACTTCCCCAAACGTTGCAAACAATAGTTGATGGTATTTCTACTAACTAAGATTGAAAGTAAATAAATAAACAGTTGTAAACCAATATGCTTGAGTTGTAAATAATAATAAGAAGGTTCTAAGGTAGTGATTTCCCCTTTTGATGGAATCCCTTCCGGTTATGTTTCATATAGATTCACTAAAATATCTATATCAATCATGAGCACTCTTTTTACCGTAAATCTCTCCCGAGTAATCAAGATAATTTACTAGACACACTCTCCTGAATTATGCTAGATTACTTTGTTTATTACAGCTCACTTTAGATTACACCCAAGGCTTTGTTATCCCTAATGCCGCCTTTAAACCCATATTTATAGATCCCTCTTATACTTTGGGAGTGGTGTTGTTCAACAATTACCTAAATATGCACTCTCTTCCGAGTTATGCACACTAAATAGGCACAGCTAATTGGGGATTCTGTCAATTAAATACAATAAACATGTAAATCAATAGGAGAAGATAGCCGCAGACAGAAGTAGCGGCTATTGCTATTTCATTCCCTCCCACTCTTTTAGCTCTGAGGAAAAATGGTACTCCCATTAAGGCGCTATTTAGTCCGTAGGTTGTGCCACTGGTCTTCTTTCACTAATTGTCTCACCATTTTCTAGTAGTAGTAGTTCGCGCGAGGGAATCTCCTTTCGAACCCGCAGCTTCCGCCTTGACAGGGCGGTGCTCTGACCAATTGAAATACAATCCCAGGAAAAGTTTCTTATTGCGAAATGAATGGAATTCTAGAAGCTCTCATTCAAACACAAGGGAAAGATCATTTTCTTTTACCGAAAAAGATCGTTTTATCAGGTAATGGATCTTCTCTTCCCCCCAACAACTTCACTCCGGAGGAATCGCATATTCTTAAGCGAGAAGATCAGACTCTTTTTTTTGATATTTACTTAAAACTATACTGAACCACCTATCTATTCATTTTTTGGCGCTGTCCTGACACTGATGAGACTATCTGTCACGACCCGGATTTTTCCCCCAACATCAGGATCGTGATGGCGCCTACTCGTGGTAGCTAGGCAAGCCACTGTATTCATACTATCCTGTTTTTAATAATATCTCAATAATTAATTTATCAACAAAATTATAACTTTGATTAAATAAGTGCGGAAGACTTTATCGAAATCGAAATAACCAGTTTCAAGGTAAAGTCATACTGATATCCTCTACCCAAGACGTTGAGTCACCAACTCACGAACTACTACTGAATACTACACATAAAAGTCTGAAAGAAATATAACATAATCTGTTTGTCCCGGAACAAAGAGACTACAGCTAGTAACATAAGTAAAGAGAGAAACGTCGGGCCTACGGACGTCCGCAAGCTACCTCGGTCTCAAATATGATCAACTCCCACGCAAAAGATTTACTGCTGCTGCTCCTGATTGTAACCTGGACCTGTGCAAAAACGCACAGAAGTGTAGTATCAGCACAACCGACCCCATGTGCTGGTAAGTGCCTAGCCTATCCCGGCAAAGTAGTGACAAGCCTAGGACCGGACACCCACATAAACCTGTGCAGTTCCATATATATGTATACCACAAATAACAAGAATTAACCAAGTAATAACACAATAAGGAATATCTCAAAAGAACTCAACAATTAACAACAGTTAATAAGTTCACAAGGAAAACAAAGTATAATGGAAACACAAGTAATATCAAGTCAAGGAATAGCAAGTAGTTGCACGGCATCACCCTTCGTGCTTTTACTCTCATCCTCACCAAATAAGCAAATAAAGTGCACGGCATCACCCTTCGAGCTTTTACTCTCATCCTCACATCCATGGTACGGCATGATCCTTCGTACATGGTTCAATAACAAGGCACTAACAAGGCACGGCATGATCCTTCGTGCATAATCAATAACATGGCACGGCATTAACCTTCGTGCATAATCAACAATACATGGCACGGCATTAACCTTCGTGCATAATAAACAAAACGGGGCACGACATTAACCTTCCTGCATAAATAATAAATCAAGGCACGGCATCACCCTTCGTGCATTATCACTCTTCCTCACCCAAATAACAATCACAGTTAAGGGAAAAGAATGAAACAATAAATCATAAACCGTCCCAACAAGGGCAATCAACAATCATTTTCACAACAAGTCTCGACAAGGGAGAACAATAACACTTCTACAACCCGGCTAGGGTTCAACAATTTATATTCAAATATGTCCCACAACAAGTATTAACAACGACCAATTTCTGGAGTTTTAAAAATATTCTAAGGATGGAAAGTTCGCATTTGCGAACATTTGTTCGCATTTGCGAAGCCAAGGCAAATGCTGGGGGTTTCGGATTTGCGAAATAATGTTCGCATTTGCGAAGCCAGGAAACATATTGAAGGCCTCGCATTTGCGAGGTTAAGTTAGCAATTGCGAACTCTGGCCCAGGTCTGCCAGTATCGCATTTGCTAGATTTCCTTCGCATTTGCGAAGGTGAGCCTACTTGCCCAGGATCGCATTTGCGAACTTGGCTTGTTTCTGGCAGACATCGCATTTGCGATAAAGGGTTCGCATTTGCAAACCCAGCCTTGACCTGCCTTCTTCGCATTTGCGAGAAATTCTTCGCAAATGCGAAGCCAACAACTTGGTGAAAAACCAGCAGTGCAAAAATTCAAAAATTGATCCTACGGCCTATCAAATCTTTACCCGAGCCCCTTGGGCTCCCAACCAAACATGTACACAACTTCAAAAACACATTACAAATTTGTTCGTGCGATCACATCGCCAATATCACATCGTTTTCATCAAATCAAGCCTCAAGTTCATGATTTTCATACTTTTGGTTTTCAAAACTTTCAAACTTGGAACTCAAGGTCCAAAACATATCAAACGACATCCGAATGTCACCTAACTTTGAAGAAAGCACATATATAATATTTAAGACTTGTACCGGGCGTCGGAACCAAAATACGAGCCCGATACCAAGGTCAATTTATTCATTTTCCTTTAACAATTACATCAAAAATAATTTCACAGAAAAATTCATAACTTGGGCTCTAGGCCTCAGAATTCGACTCCGGACGCATGTCCAAGTCCCATATTTTCCTACGGACCTTTCGGGACCATCCAATCTAGGGTCCGGGTCCGTTTACCAAAAATGTTGACCGAAGTCAATGGTTCACGTCCAAGCAACGGTCGTAGTCAATATAACTTGGTTTAATAAGTCCAAGATCGATCCCACGGAGAATTAACCTACCAATTGCAACTTTCACAACCCCAAAAGTACTTCCGAATCAAGTTCCCAAACTTTGAATATATATTTGTGTGTTTTCGAACAACTACTTTGCAAGAATTAACGAATGCTTTAAACGAAAGAATTGAATGTTGAATGAAATAATATAGAGAAAGACTAAGGTATTGATTTCCCCTATTGATGGAATCCCTTATCGTTATGCTCTTACAAATTGTTAATATATTCTATCAATCATGAACGCTATGTGTATCGTAACCCTCTCCCGAGCAATTACAATAATTTACTAGTGCACTCTCCCGAGCTACCCTAGCTAGCTTTAATTTGAATAGTTCACTTTAGATTGCACCCAAGACTTCGTTATTCCTAACCCCGTCTTTACGCCTAAAATTATAGATTCCTCTAATAACCTAGGTGTGGTGTTGTTCAACAATAAACCTAAATATGCACTCTTTTCCAAGTTATGCACACTAAATAGGCACCGCTAATTGGGACGTCTACCAATTAACTACAATAAGAATGAAGTTGAACAAATAGAAATCTAAGTCGCAATTTGTAATCACATAGACGATAAATTCATCAATCAATAGGTTCCATCAAAACCTTAGAAAAGAATTTAGCTACTCATGCTTGAAGAAACAAAAAGAATAATAATTGAAATCATAAAGAATTGCTTGATATAAAATAATAAAGAAAGAGTTTGAGAGGAATCTCTCCTACTAAAACCTTGCAAAAGTATTGAAGAAATAAAGTACATGCCTCTATGGGGCAAACTAGGAGTTTATATAGAGGTTTTAGGGCTAAGAAAACAAATTAGAGTCCAATTAGGATAACTGCCGCTGGGACCTCCGCGGTTCGTTCGCGGCCGCGAACGGACCGCGAACAGTCAAACTTCAGAGGGCTTTGTTTTTCGCGGTTCATCCGCGACCGCGAGTGGACCGCGGATGAACAGTGCTTCTGTTTCTTTACTGCTTCGTCCAGCCCTCTTCACTTTAGCTCTTCTCTTGGCCTTTGCATCAACTTATGGCTTCAAAATGGCTTTTTAAGGCATCCAGTGCATCACATGTACCTGTAAAACACAATCAAACACTAATCAAAGCATTTTGTCCTTTTAACAACATTATTCTCATAATAAAGTGTGATTATTTAGGGCATAATTATAGTCAAATTCACCTATTATCAATACCCCACACTTAAACCTTTGCTCGTCCTCGAGCAACCTTTAATCACACCTTAGGCCAAAAAAAAAAAAATTTGTCTCCCCCAAAATATGTCACAAAAGCTATTATACATGAACAACCTAAGATATGCATACTCTTTACTTAACTGTAAATTCTCATGCCCGCACATTATTACTTACTCTACTTATTACCAAAATCTTGCAAATTTACCTTCTTCCTCTTGAATTACATGCCCTCACAAAAGTTATTGAGAGAAGTTCCCACACATTAACAATTCAAATACATGGAACTTATAGATATCGGAAAAATTCACTCACTCTCAACAAAGAACATTTATATGAATACAGACACACCATAGGCTTGCCCCTAGTGTAATACTCCACTAATCGAGTTATCCAATCATAGATCAAGAGGTCTTTAAGGGTTGTATTGTAGGCTATGGGAAGGGCAGGATACTTTTGGGTGTAGTGACTAGCCTCCCTAAGCACTTTTCTTTTCTCTTTCACCACTTTCCCTTTTAGTTTTCTCCCTTATGTCTCCCGAAAACATTTATTCACCTTTATTTTCTTTTAATCCCTATTTTTCTTTTGTTGGTGTAACTGGCCTTTGTAATTTTCATATATACATTGATATAGCTCTTTTTCTCATTGCTTTGCAACACATTTATCTTATTTTGGCCTGCTTACTATTTTCTACCATTCATTCTTGATTTTCCCTTTTCAATTTCCCTTCACCCCACACTTAAACTTTTGCATATTCATTACAATACAAGTGCTTCTAGGAGGTAAAGTAGAACAAATATAATAATTTGAAGAACATTCAAGGGTTATCAAAGAAATAGGCTTAAAGCTCAAAGGGGTTAACTAAGATATAATGTACGGGTGAATTCATGTCTATTGATATATGGGGTTACACAAAGAAATGCCTCTATCCTCTCTACAACCAAACAACTTCTATTTCGCTTTGCAAACACACAGGGCAAGTTCTAGGAATCATGTACAACATACAATGTAAGTAAAAACCTCACACACACATGGCATGCAACTCATTTGGAATCCGGTTTATCTACAAAATCCTATCAATGTTCAAGCAAGTATTATTGTGCAATTTAAGGCATATTGAGATTCTACAATCAAGTTTAGAAGATACATTCTCAAGTTCAATTTACGCTTTTGCTAATGTGCATATTCGGGGTTACATGTTGCCCTTTTACCTCTAATCCTAAGAAAAAAAGAAAGAAAAAAAATCTACCTAACCCGGTTCAATAAAAAAAACCTTGGAAAAGAACCGTGGTCAAAAGAAAAACCAAGGGGAGATGATACACTACCTAGAAAAAGAAAATAAAAGAAAGAAAAATTCATACGTGGACTACTTCCCTCAAGAGTACTTGTCCTAAATAGTCCGTCATAAGGAAGAGTCCTCTACTCATATTTTTGTACTTTTTTAAAATTTTCTATTTTTTTTGTGTTTTTAATCCGACTTAGACCCTTAAGAAACCCGTCGCCAAGTGTCTATCATCGGGCCAAGCCAACTATTTATATTAACAACTAAAACTAATATATACAACATATAATACAAGATAAGTCTCCCACCCCACACTTAAAATCATGCCATGTCCTTATGGCATAATAATACATGTATAACATAGAAGGGTGAGAAAACTTACCTGGTATCTACCCTGTGTCTAGCCAATTTATCACTTTCTTTTTCATCCTATCCTTCATATTCGGTTTTAGCCTTCTTTTACGTTTCCTGGAAGGTTTGTGCCCCTCTTCCTGGAGAATCTTGTGCATGCAGTATGCAAGGCTGATCCCTTTTATGTTTGCCATGGTCCAACCATTGGCAGCTTTACATTTCTTGAGTACCTGTAATAACTTTTGAGCCTGCACATCTAGCAAACCAGATGAAGTAATAACAGGTAAAGTGGAGTTAGGGCCTAGAAATTCATACCTGAGATGAGATGGTAGTGGTTTAAGCTCAAGCTTTGGTGGCTATTCTATGGATGGTTTTGCAGGGGGGGTCTCTCTTTTCTCTAAGTGTAGAGGCTCGAATTCAAGCTCTCTCTCCCAAAACCCCTTGCCTTCCAGCGATAGTACCCATTCTGCTAAACTTTCACCATTTACCTCTTCCAAGTTCATCGGGCATGCTTGAAGTGGATCTTCAGTGGTCAACTCTCCATCGTTTGTCTCCACTATCACATCAACCGCATCAATGAGAGAGCAATTTGCGAACTCACTAGGGCGCCTCATGGATTTTTGCACATTGAATATGATTTCCTCATCATTCAACCTCATCTTGAGTTCCCCAGTCTCACAATCAATTATGGCTCTCCCAGTAGCTAGGAATGGTCTTCCCAGGATTAGGGGAATTTCTTCGTCGACCCTGCAGTCAAGAATAACAAAATCGGCGGGAAACACGAACTTCCCAACCTGGATTAGCACATCATCTATAATACCAAATGGACGCTTAACCGTCTTGTCAGCAAGCTGTAAAAGCATAGAGGTGGGTCTGGCTCTCCCAATACCTAACCTCTTATAGATAACTAAGGGCATGAGATTAATGCTTGCCCCCAAATCACATAAAGCCTTAGTGAAGGCATAATTCCCTATAGTGCATGGGATGGTGAAGCTACCTGGATCGGATAGCTTCTCAGCAATGGGTCTGGAGACTACTGCACTACAAGTCTGTGTAAGTGTAACTGTGGCCAAGTCTTGGAAATCAAATTTCCGCGACATCAAATCCTTCATCATCTTAGCATTACCAGGCATTTCTTTTAAAGCTTCAATTAATGGAATGTTTACCTGGATTTGCTTGAGCATCTCGAAGAACTTTTTGTATTGCTCCTCTTTCTGATGTTTGGCCAACCTTTGGGGGAATGGTGGTGGAGGCCTCTTCTTCCCAGTGACTTGGGATTTTTCTTTTTCTATCACTTTTTCTTCAACCTGCTGCTCTACCTGTTCGGCTACTTTTTCCGCTCCCTGTTGTGCTTCTTTATTATCAGCAATTGGTTGGACTGTGGCTTTTGTCAATCCTGTGGATTCATCCAGTTCAATGTGCAATGGCGCAGGTGTCTCAGCCTGTCTGTCAATATTTTCACTTTCATTCTCAGCATCAAGATCTCTACCGCTTCTCAGAGTCACTGCCATTATTTGCTTTGGGATTTGGTCCTTCGGGTTCGTTTGAGTGTCTGCAGGTAATGTCCCTTGAGGTCGATTATTTAGTGACATAGCAATCTGCCCCATCTGCACTTCCATATTTTTGATTGCTGCATCATGTGCATCTATTCTCTCATTGGTTTTGGCATTTGACCCGATTACCTGTTGCATCATAGCTTTCAATTCTGCAAACCCATCGTCATGTCTACCCCCATGATGTGGTGGAGGTGGATAATATCCCTGCTACTGATTGCCGAAATTCTGAGGTCTAGGATATGGAGCCATGTTGTGTGGTGGCCTCATACCTGCTGCATTGAATTGTGGCTGGGGAGGTCTGTATTGCATTGGAGCCTGTTGGCCCCAGTTTTGATTACCTTGTCGCTGTCCTCCATAGTTAGCCACATAGTTCATATCTTCATGCTGATGATGATGTTCTTGGTCTGCAGCCCATGGATTACCTATGGGTTGGCTAATGCAAGATGTGCATAAACCACCATTGGTAGTATCCACAATGTGAACTTGCTGCTTAACCCCCGATTCTTCCATCTTCTTTGTCAGGATGCTCATCTGTGTCAATATAGTTGCCACGTTCTCCTCTAGAGTGTTGGATGGATTCAGAGATACAGAGTGTACCACTGGAGTGATAGGAGCATTCCTGGTTGTCCACCCGGAATTTTGAGCCATTTTGTCTAGCAAATTTTGGCCCTCTCTCCAAGTCTTGCTCGGAAAAGCCCCACCTGCTGAAGCATCTACAATATTTTTCATACTGTCTGAAAGTCCCATGTTGAACCTTTAACCCAACATCTGTTCAGGGATTCCATGGTGAGGACACATAACAAGCATGCCTTTGAATCTCCCCCAAGTTTCATGTAATGTTTCCAATGGTTTCTGTTTGAAGCTCACAATCTCATCAATTTGTTGAGTTGTTTTATTGGGTGGATGAAACTTGTTGTGGAATTGTTTGACTAACTCATCCCAAGTTGCAATGGAGTTTATTGGGAGTGAGTTTAGCCATATCTGTGCTGCTCCTGTAACTGAGAATGGAAAAAGTAGTAATCCGATAGCTTCCGGAGTTACATTCGGTTGCCTTTGTGTTTTGCATATTGATAGAAAGTTTTTGAGGTGCTGCTGTGGATCTTCAACCTGAGACCCAGAGAATAATCCCTTGTTTTGCAACAAGTGAAGCATGTTGTTAGTAATCTGGAAAGACTCAGCTTGAATTGCTGGCACAACGATGGCAGTTGCCAAATTATCCGCTGTGGGTTGTGCCCAGTCGAACAATGCACCTTCTTGTGCCTCCTGTGCCTCTTGCATGTTTAGCCCGGCTTGCTGGTTTTGAGCGTTCATGTCACCCATGTCGAAGTCTAGTTTGATTGGTTGTTGAGATTGTTGAATTTGTTTGATGGCTTTGTTACGTGCCCGGAAGGTTTGCTCGGGGTCTGAGAGTCCTTCAATTAGTTCTCCAGTCCTTGCAGATTTTCTAGGCATGCACCCGAATACCCAAATCAACAAACGTCAAAATATTCAATGTAGAGTGTAGAAAGAACCTGAATACACAAGAATCTTGAAGTTCGGCAATGGCAATTGATAATTCCGTTAATTCCCCGGCAACGGCGCCAAAATTGATTCACGTCCAAGCAACGGTCGTAGTCAATATAACTTGGTTTAATAAGTCCAAGATCGATCCCACAGAGAATTAACCTACCAATTGCAACTTTCACAACCCCAAAAGTACTTCCGAATCAAGTTCCCAAACTTTGAATATATATTTGTGTGTTTTCGAACAACTACTTTGCAAGAATTAACGAATGCTTTAAACGAAAGAATTGAATGTTGAATGAAATAATATAGAGAAAGACTAAGGTATTGATTTCCCCTATTGATGGAATCCCTTATCGTTATGCTCTTACAAATTGTTAATATATTCTATCAATCATGAACGCTATGTGTATCGTAACCCTCTCCCGAGCAATTACAATAATTTACTAGTGCACTCCCCCGAGCTACCCTAGCTAGCTTTAATTTGAATAGTTCACTTTAGATTGCACCCAAGACTTCGTTATTCCTAACCCCGTCTTTACGCCTAAAATTATAGATTCCTCTAATAACCTAGGTGTGGTGTTGTTCAACAATAAACCTAAATATGCACTCTTTTCCAAGTTATGCACACTAAATAGGCACCGCTAATTGGGACGTCTACCAATTAACTACAATAAGAATGAAGTTGAACAAATAGAAATCTAAGTCACAATTTGTAATCACATAGACGATAAATTCATCAATCAATAGGTTCCATCAAAACCTTAGAAAAGAATTTAGCTACTCATGCTTGAAGAAACAAAAAGAATAATAATTGAAATCATAAAGAATTGCTTGATATAAAATAATAAAGAAAGAGTTTGAGAGGAATCTCTCCTACTAAAACCTTGCAAAAGTATTGAAGAAATAAAGTACATGCCTCTATGGGGCAAACTAGGAGTTTATATAGAGGTTTTAGGGCTAAGAAAACAAATTAGAGTCCAATTAGGATAACTGCCGCTGGGACCTCCGCGGTTCGTTCGCGGCCGCGAACGGACCGCGAACAGTCAAACTTCAGAGGGCTTTGTTTTTCGCGGTTCATCCGCGACCGCGAGTGGACCGCGGATGAACAGTGCTTCTGTTTCTTTACTGCTTCGTCCAGCCCTCTTCACTTTAGCTCTTCTCTTGGCCTTTGCATCAACTTATGGCTTCAAAATGGCTTTTTAAGGCATCCAATGCATCACATGTACCTGTAAAACACAATCAAACACTAATCAAAGCATTTTGTCCTTTTAACAACATTATTCTCATAATAAAGTGTGATTATTTTGGGCATAATTATAGTCAAATTCACCTATTATCAGTCAACCATATCAATATTAATATCATTTTTATCCAAATTTCTCATAGAATTCATATTTTCTATCACAAAATCTTTCCGGCTACATGCTCGGATCATGCACGTAAATCGAGGCAACATACAATGAGGTTTTCAAGGCCTTAGAAGCTCGAAATGATTAATAAAATAAGTGATAACCCTTTGGGTCGTCACACTATCTTAATGACCGGTTTTCCCCTGGACATTCTGCTAAATCTAGTTGACAAGTTTCCTTTTTTCACTCTGTAAACAAAATAAGCCCTTAGTCAAGAGGTGATCGATCCGAAGAACCACTCCCAGATACGATTCTGCTCCTCAGATGAGTGGCTCTTGGCTTCTCTTGAAATTTAAAGATGCATATGGATACGAGCGCCTGTTGTGACAGCCGCCGACATCTGAACTGTGCAGATCTGCAAGACTCGGTCCTTCTTATTAAAAAAATAGAGATTAACCGGCAAACTATATGAACATAATCAAGAAGTTCATCCTTCAATAGGCTCCATCAAAACCTTAGACTAAAGTATTTAGCTACTTATAACAACTTGAAGATAAACTACGAAAATATTCATCATGTAAATTTGCATGAAAAACAAGAAATAAAGAACTATGATATTTTGGGTGATCACACACTTGTGTTTCTTGCCCAAAGTACTCTCCAAAAACAAATCTGACCTAATGTGGTCGAATTCCTACTTTTTATAAGGGTTTTACACCAAGTTTTCCCGACTTGACACTTTTGTCCCTGGCTTTTTCGCGTTCTACCGCGGTTACGCAGGACCGCAACCAAATAGGTCCTCCGAATCTATAGCTCTACTCTGCCATGGTCCTACTGTGGGTACGGCCTGACCGCGGTAGGCTTAGTTTTGCTCTGTTTTTGTATTTTCACTTGGTGCATTTTGTGGGCATTGTTTGATTGGCCTCCTTTTCTCCGTAATTGATCCTAAATTTGCTCCATCGACTTCTTTCATTGGATATCATATGCAAAGCATGAAAAACACTAATTACAGCATTTGGTTATAACTTTTTACAACAAAGCTACACAAAAATATGGTTCTTTAATGTCTAAAAATACAGGTCTCTATGTTCGCATTTGCGAACATGGGTGGGTTCGCAATTGCGAACCCCGACCAATTTCTGGAGTTTGAAAAATAAGCTAAGGATGGAAAGTTCGCATTTGCAAACATTTGTTCGCATTTGCGAAGCCAAGGCAAATGCTGGGGGTTTCGCATTTGCGAAATAATGTTCGCATTTGCGAACAAGCTAGGCTTCGGGGTTCTGTCGCAATTGCGACAAATGCTTCGCATTTGCGAAGCTAGGCAACATACCGAAGGCCTTGCATTTGCGAGGTTAAGTTCGCAATTGCGAACTCTGGCCCAGGTCTGCTAGTATCGCATTTGCTAGATTTCCTTCGCATTTGCGAAGGTGAGCCTACTTGCCCAGGATTGCATTTGCGACCCTTTGTTCGCATTTGCGAACTTGGCTTGTTTCTGGCAGACATCGCATTTGCGATAAAGGGTTCGCATTTGCGAACCCAGCCTTGACCTGCCTTCTTCGCATTTGCGAGAAATTCTTCGCAAATGCGAAGCCAACAGCTGGGTGAAAAACCAGCAGTGCAAAAATTCAGAAATTGATCCTACGGCCTATCAAATCTTTACCCGAGCCCCCGGGCTCCCAACCAAACATACACAAACTTCAAAAACACATTACGAACTTGTTCGTGCGATCACATCGCCAATATCACATCGTTTTCATCAAATCAAGCCTCAAGTTCATGATTTTCATACTTTTGGTTTCCAAAACTTTCAAACTTGGAACTCAAGGTCCAAAGCATATCAAACGACATCCGAATGTCACCAAACTTTGCAGAAAGCACATATATAATATTTAAGACTTGTACCGGGCGTCGGAACCAAAATACGAGCCCGATACCAAGGTCAATTAATTCATTTTCCTTTAACAATTACATCAAAAACAATTTCACGTAAAAATTCATAACTTGGGCTCTAGGCCTCAGAATTCGACTCCGGACGCATGTCCAAGTCCCATATTTTCCTACGGACTTTTCGGGACCATCCAATCTAGGGTCCGGGTTCGTTTACCAAAAATGTTGACCGAAGTCAACCATATCAATATTAATATCATTTTTATCCAAATTTCTCATAGAATTCATATTATCTATCACAAAATCTTTCCGGCTACATGCTCAGGATCGTGCACGTAAATCGAGGCAACATAGAATAAGGTTTTCAAGGCCTCCGAAGCTCGAAATGATTAATAAAATAAGTGATGACCCTTTGGGTCGTCACAATCTCCACCTCTAAAACAACCGTTCGTCCTCGAACGGACAAAAGAAAGAAGTACCGAGTCAGGAAACAAGTGTGGGTAGCGGCTCCGCATATCAGACTCGGACTCCCAGGTCGATGCCTCGGGAGGCTGACCTCTCCACTGAACACGCACAGAAGGATAACTCTTCGACCTCAACTGTCGAACCTGCCGGTCTAGAATGGCCACCGGCTCCTCCTCGTAAGATAGATCATTGTCCAATTGGACAGTGCTGAAGTCTAACACATGTGTGGGATCGCCGTGGTATCTCCGAAGCATAGATACATGAAAACCTGGATGCACGGCTGATAAGCTAGGAGGCAAAGCTAGTCTGTAAGCCACCCCTCCCACTCTGTCTAGAATCTTAAATGGACCAATATACCTAGGGATGAGCTTGCCCTTCTTCCCGAACCTTATCATGCCCTTCATAGGCGACACTCGGAGCAATACTCGTTCACCAACCATGAAATCTACATCTCGAACCTTACGATCCGCATAAGTCTTCTGCATGGACTGAGTTGAACGCAATCTCTCCTGAATAGTCTTGACCTTATCCAAGGCCTCCTGAACTAAGTCTGTACCCAACAACCGAGCCTCTCCCGGTTCAAACCATCCAACCGGTGATCGACATCGCCTACCATACAACGCCTCATACGGGGCCATCTGGATGCTAGACTGGTAGCTGTTATTGTAGGCGAACTCTGCTAATGGCAGAAACTGGTCCCACGAGCCTCCAAAATCAATAACACAGGCTCGAAACATGTCCTCTAGAATCTGTATAGTCCTCTCGGACTGGCCATCCGTCTAAGGATGAAATGTTGTACTCAAATGAATCTGGGTGCCTAACACCTGCTGGACCGCTCTCCAGAACCGCGAGGTAAACTACGTACCCCGATAAGAGATAATAGATACTGGCACCCCATGAAGACGAACAATCTCCCTAATGTAAACCTCCGCTAACCTCTCCGACGAGTAGGAGACAGATACTGGAATAAAGTGTGCTGACTTGGTCAACCTATCAACAATGACCCAAATAGCATCAAATTTCCTCCGAGTCAAAGGAAGTCCAGTAACGAAGTCCATAGTGATCCGCTCCCATTTCCACTCGGGAATCTCAATCCTCTGGAATACACCACTAGGTCTCTGGTGCTCATATTTCACCTGCTGACAATTTAGACACCGAGCGACATACGCAATAATATCTTTCTTCATTCTACGCCACCAATAGTGTTGCCGCAAGTCCTGATATATCTTCGCGGCGCCCGGCTGAATGGAATACCGCGAACTGTGGGCCTCCGCTAAGATCAACTCTCGAATCCCTTCGACATTGGGCACACAAACTCGACCCTGCAATTTCAATACCTCATCATCATCTAGATTTACCTGTGTGGCACCTCCCCGCTGTACTGTATCTCTCAAATCATGCAAATGAGGATCACCAAATTGCCTCTCACGGATACACTCTAATAAAGAAGAACGAGCGACCGTGCAGGCTAACACCCTGCTGGGCTCAGAAATATCTAATCTCACGAACCGATTGGCTAAGGCCTGGACATCTAGTGCTAATGGTCTCTGACTGACCGAAATGAATGCAAGACTACCCATGCTGGCAGACTTTCTACTCAATGCATCGGCCACCACATTGGCCTTACCTGGGTGATATAAGATAGTAACATCATAGTCTTTTAGCAATTCTAACCATCTCCGCTGTCGTAGATTCAACTCCTTTTTCTTGAACAAGTACTGTAGACTTTTGTGATCAGTGTATACCTCACACGTCACACCATATAGATAATGCCTCCAGATCATCAAGGCATGAACCACTGCTGCTAACTCAAGATCATGAACTGGATAATTCTTCTCATGTATTTTTAAATGTCTCGAAGCATAAGCGATAACCTTACCATACTGCATCAATACTGCTCTAAGCCCTGTACAAGATGCGTCACAATACATTGTATAAGGCCCTGCACCCGTAGGTAGTATCAACACTGGTGCGGTGGTCAAGGCTGTCTTGAGCTTCTGAAAGCTCGCCTTACACTCCTCTGACCACTGGAACTAGACACCCTTCTGGGTTAACCTGGTCATCGGGGCTGCAATAGAAAAAACCCCTCTACAAATCGACGGTAGTAACCTGCTAATCCCAAGAAACTCCGGATCTCAGTCACTGAAGCTGGTCGAGGCCAATTCTGGACTGCCTCAATCTTCTTTGGGTCTACCTGAATACCTTCCACTGATACAATATGACCCAGAAATGCTACCGAACTCAACCAGAACTCACATTTAGAAAATTTGGCATATAGTTGTTTATCTTTCAGAGTCTGAAGAACCACTCTGAGGTGATGCTCGTGCTCTTCCTGGCTGCGGGAGTATACCAGGATGTCATCTATAAAGACTATCACGAACAGATCTAAGTAAGGCCTGAATACCCGATTCATCAACTCCATGAATGCTGCTGTGGCATTGGTCAACCCGAAGGACATGACCAAGAACTCATAATGCCCATATCTAGTGCGAAAGGCTGTCTTGGGAATGTCAGCCACCCTGATCTTCAGCGGATGGTAGCCTGACCTCAAGTCTATCTTTGAGAATACCCTCGCTCCCTGGAGCTGGTCAAACAAATCATCAATCATCGGCAGTGGATACTTATTCTTTATTGTCACTTTGTTCAATTGCCGGTAATCAATACACATCCGCATCGAGCCATCTTTCTTCTTTACAAATAATACAGGTGCTCCCAGGGGGAAACACTGGGCCTGATAAAGCCCTTCTCAAGAAGGTCTTGCAACTGATCTTTCAATTCTTTTAATTCCGGCGGGGCCATACGATAGGGTGGAATAGAGATGGGCTGAGTGCCCGGTGCCAGATCAATACAGAAATCAATATCCCTGTCGGGTGGCATGCCCGGCAGGTCTGAAGGAAAACCTCAGGAAACTCCCGTACAATAGGGACTGACTCAATAGAAGGAACCTCCGCGCTGGAATCACGAACATAAGCCAGATAAGCTAGACACCCCTTCTCGACCATGCGTCGAGCCTTAACATAGGAAATAACAGTGCGAATGGAGTGGCTTGAGGTACCTTTCCACTCTATTGGGGGTGATTCTGGCAAGGCCAAGGTCACAGTCTTAGCATGACAATCTAGAATAGCATGGTATGGGGACAACCAGTCCATCCCCAATATGACATCAAAATCCACCATATCCAAAAGCAACAGATCAACACGAGTCTCAAGACCCCCAAATATAACTACGCACGAACGATGCACCCGGTCGACTACAATGGAGTCACCCACCGGTGTAGCCATATAAACTGGAATATCCAGAGCATAGCTGGGCACGGCCAAATACGGTGCAAAGTAGGAAGCCACATATGAATATGTAGATCCAGGGTCAAATAATACTGAAGCACCTCTGCCACACACAAGAATGGTACCTATAATCATGGTATCTGATGCCTCTGCCTCTGGCCTGGCTGGCAAAGTATAGAATCGGGGATCTGCACCTCCCCTCTGAGCTATGTCTCTAGGACGACCATCAACTGGCTGACCTCTACCTCTGGCTGGACGGTCTCCACCTCTACGGTCTCGACCTCCACCTCTATAATCTCTACCCCCGCCTCTGGCTGGCTGGGCAGGCTGAGGGTCAGCTGGGGCCTGAATCATAGGACGAGGACCCCGCTGCCGAGAGTTGCCCGTTGCTCGAGGGCAGTTCCTGATAAAATGACCTGGGTCACCACAACCGTAACAACTCTTAGACTGATAGGGCTGCTAGCCCTGACGACCTGAATGGCCTCCACGAACACTCTGAAGAGGCTGAGCATTAATAGGAGACTGATCTGAATAATGCCCACGAAACCCACGATCACTTGGTCCACCCTGTGAAGCCTGAAGGGCGGAATGGAAAGTCCTGGAAGACTGGCTTCTGTCAAAAGATTCTCTGCCACCAGAAGAAGAACCACTAAACCTGCCTGAATGACGAGGCCTCTTGTCTGAAGAATAACCACCTCCCCGAGCAAGAGCCATCTCAACTCTGCGTGCTGCATTAGCTGCCTCCTGGAATGATATGTCACTCCCTACGCCCATAGCCATCTGGAGTCTAATTGGATGATTAAGCCCATCTATAAACATGCGGACCCTCTCCCGCTCTGTGGGGAGTATCACCACTGCATGACGAGCCAAATCAACAAATCTCGTCTCATACCGAGTGACCGTCATAGTGCCCTGATGGAGGCGCTCAAACTGCCTCCGAAGTGCATCCCGCTGAGTAGCAGGGAGAAACTTCTCCAGAAATAGCTCTGCAAACTAACCCCATGATAAAATCGGGGACCCTGCTGGTCGAGTCAAACAATAATCCCTCCACCAAGTCTTGGCGGATCCTGAAAGCCTGAATGTACAGAAGTCAACTCCATTGGACTCCACGATCCCCATAGTCTTGAGAATCTCATGGCAACCGAATAAGAAATCCTGAGGATCCTCTAATGTGGCACCGCTGAAAGTAGTGGTAAACAGCTTGGAGAACCGATCAAGTCTCCATAAGGAATCAGAAGTCATGGCCGCTCCATCTACGACATGAGCCGTGGTACCTGACTGTGTGGCCACAGCTGGCTGAACCACTGGTGCCTAAGGCTGAGGAGCTACTGGCTCCGGAGTACGAGCAATACGAGTCTGGGCCCCTCCTCCAGCCTGAGAAGCGGCTGGTGCAACTGATAATAAGCCTGCTCTGGCAACGCTGTCCATAAATCCCGCTATTCTGACCAAAGCCTCCCGAAGATCCGGGGGTAAATAAAGCCTCTCCTGGGACCTGAGCTGGGCCCACTGGAGCTGCTAGGACTGGAACCTCCTCGTCAATATCAATATGAGGTTCCACCTCTGGGGTAGCTGCCGGGGGCTAAGCTCTACCCCTACCACGGCCTCTGATACGGCCTCGGCCCCTGCCCCTCACGGGAGCTGCCTGGGGCTCGGGCTACTGGTCAGCGGACGAAGAAGCTCGTGTCCTCACCATCTGAGAAAGGACAGAATAGAACTTCAATCAGTATTTGAGGAACAAGTCGCACGACAAGGAAGAACAAATGAGAGACTCTTTCCTAACTCAATAGACTCAGGAGGACAAGTACAGACGTCTCCGTACCTACCTCTCAAACTCTACTAAGCTTGTTCATGAGTGGTGAGACCTATGTAACCTATAGCTCTGATACCAACTTGTCACGACCCGGATTTTTCCTCCAACATCGGGATCGTGATGGCGCCTACTCGTGGTAGCTAGGCAAGCCACTGTTTTCATACTATCCTATTTTTAATAATATCTCAATAATTAATTTATCAACAAAACTATAACTTTGATTAAATAAGTACGGAAGACTTTATCGAAATAGAAATAACCAGTTTTAAGGTAAAGTCATATTGATATCCTCTACCCAAGACGTGGAGTCACGAACTCACGAACTACTACTGAATACTACACATAAAAGTCTAAAAGAAATATAACATAATCTGTTTGTCTCGGAACAAAGAGACTACAGCTAGTAACATAAGTAAAGAGAGAGACGCAGGGCCTGCGGACGTCTGCAAGCTACCTCGATCTCAAATATGATCAACTCCCACGCAAAAGAATTACTGCTGCTGCTCCTGATCGTAACCTGGACCTGTGCAAAAACGCACAGAAGTGTAGTATTAGCACAACCGACCCTATGTGATGGTAAGTGCCTGGCTTATCCCGGCGAAGTAGTGACAAGCCTAGGACCAGACACCCACATAAACCTGTGCAGTTCCATATATATGTATACCACAAATAACAAGAATTAACCAAGTAATAACACAATAAGAAATATCTCAAAAGAACTCAACAATTAACAACAGTTAATAAGTTCACAAGGAAAACAAAGTATAATGGAAAAACAAGTAATATCAAGTCAAGGAATAGCAAGTAGTTGCACGGCATCACCCTTCGTGCTTTTACTCTCATCCTCACCAAATAAGCAAATAAAGTGTACTACATCACCCTTCGTGCTTTTACTCTCATCCTCACATCCATGGTACGGCATGATCTTTCGTACATGGTTCAATAACAAGGCAATAACAAGGCACGGCATGATCCTTCGTGCATAATCAATAACATGGCACGGCATTAGCCTTCGTGCATAATCAACAAAACATTGCACGACATTAACCTTTGTGCATAATCAACAAAACATGGCACGACATTAACCTTCGTGCATAAATAATAAATCAAGGCACGGCATCACCCTTCGTGCATTATCACTATTCCTCACCCAAATAACAATCACAGTTAAGGGCAAAGAATGAAACAATAAATCATAAACCGTCCCAACAAGGGCAATCAACAATCATCTTCACAACAAATCTCGACAAGGGAGAACAATAACACTTCTACAACCCGACAAGGGTTCAACAATTTATATTCAAATATGTCCCACAACAAGTATTAACAATGACTCATGGTCATGCTAGATGCCAGAGTATGGATGTTCGTCACCACAGCCCATACTCCGCACTCGATCACATAACACATAGCACATAATCCTATTCCCTCAAGCTAGGATAGAACAAACACTTACCTCGAATGTTTATGAACAATTCAATCCGTGGCAATGCCTTTTCCTTTCAAATTTGGCTCCAATCCAATCGTATCAATACACACTTGATTTAATATCATCAATACTACTCAACAAACTAATTCATAAGGCCAATTACAACTTTTACAACATTATGCCCGGGCCCACATGGTCGGAACTCGGGGTTCAGACCAAAATCCGGTTACCCATCCCCCCACGAGTTCAAGTATATGATTTGTTTCAAAATTGGACCTCAATTCGAGGTCCAATTTCCCAATTTATGAAAACCCCTATATTCTACCAAAAACAAGAAATTCTACCATGACAACCTTTGATTTCTATTGAAAAACATGTTTAATGATGTTAGGAATTAAAAGAATTAAGTAAAAAGTGACTTACAATTACTTTGAAGAAGAAGGAGTTCGTAAAGAATCGCCAATGGATGTTTTTGGGTTGTGAAATGTGAAGAATGAAGCTGGAAATCGTGATTTACAGGTCTCTGTGTTTGCATTTGCGAACATGGGTTCGCAATTGCGAACCCCGACCAATTTCTGGAGTTTGAAAAATAAGCTAAGGATGGAAAGTTCGCATTTGCGAACATTTGTTCGCATTTGCGAAGCCAAGGAAAATGCTGGGGGTTTCGCATTTGCGAAATAATGTTTGCATTTGCGAACAAGCTAGGCTTCTGGGTTTTGTAGCAATTGCGACAAATGCTTCGCATTTGCGAAGCCAGGAAACATACTGATGGCCTCGCATTTGCGAGGTTAAGTTCGCAATTGCGAACTCTGGCCCAGGTCTGCCAGTATCGCATTTGCTAGATTTCCTTCGCATTTGCGAAGGTGAGCCTACTTGCCCAGGATCGCATTTGCGACCCTTTGTTCACATTTGCGAACTTGGCTTGTTTCTGGCAGACATCGCATTTGCGATAAAGGGTTCGCATTTGCGAACCCAGCCTTGACCTGCCTTCTTCGCATTTGCAAGAAATTCTTCGCAAATGCGAAGCCAACAGCTTGGTGAAAAACCAGCAGTGCAAAAATTCAGAAATTGATCCTACGGCCTAACAAATCTTTACCCGAGCCCCCTGGGCTCCCAACCGAACATGTACACAACTTCAAAAACACATTACGAACTTGTTCGTGTGATCACATCGCCAATATCACATCGTTTTCATCAAATCAAGCCTCAAGTTCATGATTTTCATACTTTTGGTTTTCAAAACTTTCAAACTTGGAACTCAATGTCCAAAACATATCAAACGACATCCGAATGCCACCAAACTTTGCAGAAAGCACATATACAATATTTAAGACTTGTACCGGGCGTCAGAACCAAAATACGAGCCCGATACCAAGGTCAATTAATTCATTTTCCTTTAACGATTACATCAAAAACAATTGCACAGAAAAAATTCATAACTTGGGCTCTAGGCCTCAGAATTCGACTTTGGACGCATGTCCAAGTCCCATATTTTCCTACGGACCTTTCGGGACCATCCAATCTAGGGTCCGGGTCCGTTTACCAAAAATGTTGACCGAAGTCAACCATATTAATATTAATATCATTTTTATCCAAATTTCTCATAGAATTCATATTTTCTATCACAAAATCTTTCCGGCTACATGCTCGGATCGTGCACGTAAATTGAGGCAACATAGAACGAGGTTTTCAAGGCCTTAGAAGCTCGAAATGATTAATAAAATAAGTGATGACCCTTTGGGTCGTCACACTATCTTAATGACCGGTTTGCCCCTAGACATTCTACTAAATCTAGTTGACAAGTTTCCTTTTTTCACTCTGTAAACAAAATAAGCCCTTAGTCAAGAGGTGATCGATCCGAAGAACCACTCCCAGATACGATTCTGCTCCTCAGATGAGTGGCTCTTGGCTTCTCTTGAAATTTAAAGATGCATATGGATACGAGCGCCTGCTGTGATAGCCGCCGACATCTGAACTGCGCAGATCTGCAAGACTCGGTCCTTCTTATTGAAAAAATAGAGATTAACCGGCAAACTATATGAACATAATCAAGAAGTTCATCCTTCAGTAGGCTCCATCAAAACCTTAGACTAAAGTATTTAGCTACTCATAACAACTTGAAGATAAACTACGAAAATATTCATCATGTAAATTTGCATGAAAAACAAGAAATAAAGAACTATGATATTTTGGGTGATCTCTCACACTTGTGTTTCTTGCCCAAAGTACTCTCCAAAAATAAATCTGACCTAATGTGGCGAATTCCTACTTTTTATAAGGGTTTTACACCAAGTTTTCCCGAATCAAGCCAAATAAGTCCTCTGAATCTACAGCTCTACTCTGCCGTGGTCCTACTGTGGTTACGGCCTGACCGCGGTAGGCTTAGTTTCGCTCTGTTTTTGTATTTTCACTTGGTGCATTTTGTGGTCATTGTTTGATTTGCCTCCTTTTCTCCGTAATTGATCCAAAACTTGCTCCATCGACTTCTTTCATTGGATATCACATGCAAAGCTTGAAAAACACTAATCACAGCATTTGGTTATAACTTTTTACAACAAAGCTATACAAAAATATGGTTCTTTAATGTCTAATTATAGACTAATTTACCGATTATCAACACCTCACACTTAAATCTTTGCTCATCCTAGATCAAGTTGAACCACACTTCGAGGCCTATTCGTTTGATGCATTACCCTTTTTATGTCACACCTGCTATTATGAATGAATAGCCTAAGTAGTGCAACAACCACACCTCAGATGAAGACTCTAATGCCATGCGACACTCATGCTTACTCTATGTACTTTAATAGAAGTGAAGACTTGCTTTTTCTTCTTGAGTTAAATGCCCTCACATCATATCTTTTATAGAATTTCCACACACATGAAATCAAAGAACAAGGAACTGTAGAATAAACAAATTCACTCACTCTCAGCAAAAAAATATTCATATGCCACACAGATACACCATAAGCTTGCCCTTAGTGGAATACTCTGCTAATCGAATTTTTGAGTCTAAGATCAATAGGGCTTCATTTGGTTGTAATGTAGGCTACGGGACGGGTAGGATACATTTTGATATAAGAGTGACTACACCTCCCTAAGCACTTTAATACATACATTTTCTCAATTAAACCTCATCCTTATGTCACCTTAAAATTCCACCTTCACATCAATGTAACTACCCAATTCTTCTTTAAGCTCACTTACATCAAGAGACACAACCTATCTAGGAGTTTTTATGCTTATTATTTTTCAATTCACGTGGCTCTTCCTTTTTCAAAACAATGCACCTTTCTCCTTATTCAATTAGTTCCACTCGAAAGACAAACCGACCACCCCACACTTTAACTTTTACAAGGTTCATAACAATTCAAGTGCTCATGAGAGGTGAAAGGTTCAAATAGATGCTTAATTCAAACAAATGGATAAGTCTTGTAATGTGGTTACCAAAGAAAAAGGATCATTGGCTCACTGGTGGATTCATGATTATATAGGCTACACAAAGAAATGCCTAAATCATCTCTAAGACCAAACAACTACTATTTCGCTTTGCATACACATGGGACAAGTTCTAGGTATCGCATGCAAGCACAGAATACGTGCATAACCTCACACACACTTGGCATGTAACTCATTTCGAATTAGTTTGTCAACACCTTCACGGGAGCATTCAAGTAAGAAAAAGTGTGCAAAATTAAGGCATAGATCAAGAGTCTACATGTGAGCCTAGACGTCGCACCCTCAAGTTCGTTTTAAGTATTTGCATGTATGAACACCACGGGATGCATTCTTGCCCAACCCTTCTTAGCCCACAAGATTCCTAAGTGTCCTAAAATCTATTAAAGAAAAATCTACCTAACCCGATTCAAGAAAAAACCTTGAAAAAGAATTGTGGTCAAAAGGAAAACCAATGGGGAATTACTACACTACCTAAAAAGGAAATAAGATAAAAAAAAAATCTTTTTGTCTTTTTGATTAGACTACTTCCCTCAAGAATACTATCTAGCTGGTCCGTAATCAGGAAGAGTCTAATAAAGTTTCTAGTTATTTTTATCCGACCTTAACCCTCAAGAAACCCCGTCGACAAGTGTCCGTCGTTGGACCAAGTCGGTGACATCTAAGCTACATATACAATAACACATATATACACAAATCATATATACACATACCAAAGTCTCCCATCCCACACACAAAGAGTATGTCATGTCATATTGTCATAAAATACTTAAAGAGCATAAGGGTAAGAGAAATTCCCTGGTCATCAGTCGGAGTCAGAGACGGTGTTGGGATCCACATGACAGGACCTCCCTAAAGCACAGAACCAAGCCATCACCCGATGCTCAGACCTGGCCTGCCATCTAGACATGGCATCCAAACGAACATGTAGGCTATCTACCAAGGTGCGCAGATCCGCCACCTCTTCCTCAATAGAAGGAAACAAGGGTCGGCTGTAGTATGATCTAGAGTAATCCGCCATAGTTTGGGGCTTCCATGAGGATCCAGCTACATCATAAGACCTCCTGGGTGGTGCCATGGGTGTTGGGTCATCATCATCGTCGTCCAGGTCAATGTGTGTAGGTGCATCTCTGCCCACTTTGATCTTTGGCGCCTTGAAAGATGTTTTGGTGGGTAAAGTGCCATCCATAGGATTGACTAGGACATTAACCATAAGACATAACCTCGTCACAAGTGAGGGGAAATAAAACCCCTTAGTCATCAGAGGCGACCGAAGAATCATTTAATCTCTAATGATTTTAGCAATATCAAGGTCCTTTCTGGTTATGAAGCACCAAACCAGTAGAGCTCGCAAGCTATTCACATCTGTTGTGTTGCCCATGGGCAACAATCTGCTGCAAATCATGTGTAACACCCCGAAAATTATTTTTCGAGTTATTTAAGATTTTGTCGTACCAAGGTGGGTTAAATTATTTTATTTCATGTGCAAATAAGGATTTATGATATTATGGATATAAATATGATATGGTAATAAATGTATAAGTCTTATTCTAAGTGATTTGGGGTCTAACTAGAGGCCTAAGTCTAAGCCAAATTGGAAAATTGCATATTAGACAAAATCTGTAAATAAGTGCGCACATTACCTTAGTTTGAACGAACATATCTCCAGTTATATAAAGATTTGAGTGAGGATATACCTATAAAATTAAATCCCTTTGAATCTAGTTTCCAGCACAATAAACCGTGCATCATTTGGAGTTGTATACAGAAAGTTATGATCATTTTACTGGACATGTGTCAGTAGCGCGGCCTTAGCGCGGGAGCACTAGTACCCGCGCAAATTGAGTTATCTTCTGCCTCACTAGTGCGGGATTAGCGCGGGCCTGCTAGTGTCAGGCCTCTAAATACACCTAAGGATGGGAAATGACATACTTTGAGTCATTTCTCAAGCTTAGGGCTTTCCCAACACCCCCAATTCGACCAAGGCACCCAATTGCACTCCTAAGGTATGATTTTTGGAGTATTTTGAGTTGATTACTACTCCTAAACACTTATATTAACATGGATTGATCTTGAAAATCCATAGATGTTATTCAAATCCTTGAATTTATCAACAACACCACAAGTGGGTATTCTCTATATTCTTGCTGCAGGAGGTATGTCTATCATATCCAACTACTCTATGGTAATTATTTATGTATGATAGATACATTAGAACTCATAGGAAGATGATTGAAAGCCATAAGTGCCTAACCTAGGTTGTGTTGATTGTAGAGATTGTGAAATGAGTTAATTAATAAGATTGAATGTTGGTATGAATGAATGGTCGTATATATATGTTGTTGGAAGTTATAAAATTGGTTAGGAATGATGGTAGGGTGAATTGTTGGTTAATGGTGATAGTTGGATGAACCAACACCATAGTTAGGAGATGTAAATATTTATACCTACAAGGTGTTTGATAATATGACTAAATGGCATAAGTTATGAAATTTGTTACTAATATTGGTCCTATTGAATGTTGTATTGTAGATTGAAGTTGCTTAAGTGTATTGGAATATTGTAGTATCGTTAAGGGGGAAACCATAGGTATGCATGACTAACTTTAACCTTTGTGAAGTCAACTTGCTTGGAGTACGAGAAATCGGTACGTGTTATTTATGTGAACTATTTGTAAATTTTGGTTGTTTCAAGGGTGTTAAGGCAAGATGGCCTATTTCATGAATTCTTGTGAGTAATATATCTTGAATGTTGTCGGTTATGTTTATAATGGTGTTTGAAATTGGCAATAAACCAAATGTGATTGTGAAAGTGTTATGTGGCAAGAGTTGAGAAACATATGATGGAAAGAAATCTTAATTGATGCAATTGGACAACTGTGGTAATAACATATTTGGCTTCTTGTGGGAAACTAATGAAACAACTCGAATTGCTTATGAACTATTGAACATAATGGGATTGGTACTGTCGGATATAGAAACATTGTAATATTGGTGTGGTAGTGGCTTGAAAAGTATTTGGAAACATGAACGAATTTGTAAGTTGCTTATTGCCCTTGTTTATAATCTTTGTGAACTTTTTTGTTGTTGTTGTGATTGCTGTGATTGTTGTGATTTGAAACTATACTGTGGGGTCGGGTTGCATGTCGCAACACAAAGTAATAAGGTATGGGTTGGGGTGATAAGGGTGGCCGAGGTAATAAGGGTGGAAAAGTGATCGAAATCGCCTTTGAAATTTATATGAATTCAATTGTAAAATCATTGATGTGAAATTGTGAAAGGAGACAGCAGGAGAGTTTGCAACATGTGGGCCACTGATTGTCCCTTTGTATTACTTGATTGTGATTTTCGTGTGTGTTTGGTTGTTGCTTTCTTTGTTGATCTCTATTTGTATATGGGTTGAGGACTACTTGAAATAAAGTAAGTGCGGGAACGTGTTTGGCTCGCTTCGTTATTTCTTGGTGTATCTATTGGTTATTTTATTATCGTGACTTATTTGTTTATGGCTTGAGTTTATTTGGGACAAAGCTTGTCCATACATACCAGTATTACCCAGTGTAGTGACGTCTCTTTTGCCGAGGGCGCTACATTCATGTCATGATTGTAGGTGGATCCGCAACAGGTACTTTAATTCACCGGCAGTAGCACTCTATCACCTTCCACTGGCCGTTTTGGTGAGCCCCTTTCCTCTCGGGGCCCTGCATACTCCTACTTTGGAGTCTTATTTTGAATTTGTGTAAGGTATAGCTGGAGCCTTGTTACCAGAAAGTATTGTATCATCCTGTTATATCTTAGAGGCTCCTTAGACAGTAAAAATGTGGGATTATGGTTTTATGTATAGATAATGTCGGGCGTTGTAAATTGTAAACTTGTTAAGAAATTAAGCGTGTTGTTATGTTTGTAAATGTGTGATTTCAATTGTAAATTGGTTAATTCTTTGGTTTATATGTAATGAACAATACAAGGGTAACACATGGGTTAGGAAAGGCACCTAGGTCCACTTGATTGGGGCTACCCGGCCATGCATCGGTCATGTCCCTCAATTTGGGGTGTGACATCATAGTGAACCAACACTTAGCTTCCTATGTGAATGACTTGGAATGCAGAGTCATGTTTTCCTGAATCCAAACTGGCCATCCCCCTGAGCATATGGACTCAATCAGAGTGCCCCAATTGACCCCTGGAGAATTGTAGTAATAATCATTGTCTCCAGTGAACGGAGGCAACTGTAGGACCTGGCGAATTTTCTGGACTGAGGCATCTACTACTTGGCCCCGCACAACCATGGAACAACATATATGTTTTGGGCAGTTCGCGTATAACTCCCGTACTATCATTGGGTTTGCCGTGTCAAGTTCATCGAACAAGTACTCCATCCCCCTCCGGTGAATTTCTTCGTACATGTTCGGTTTTTTAACATGGAGAGCAGTCCTATCAATACCATTCTTTGGAGCAAATCTTTTAGTGGCTTTTGCATGAAACCTTCCTAGGCCTCCTCGAACGTGAACTGGGTGGCATCATAAGTGGGCACGTTGGAAGTGTTTTCTGAGTTTCTTCACTTCATTCGGGCCATACCACTTGCCAGGTAACTACCAAAGTCTCCATACCATGGCGCTTCCTCAAGATTAGTAACAGGAAGATGCTCATCTGGAAAGGTTTTCAGGATCTCTTTGACCTCGATATCTTTTTTAGCTCCTGCAAGTCGTGATACATGATCAGCAACTTGATTTTTTGTTCCCTTACAGTCACATATTTCAAGGTCGAATTCTTGAAACAACAGCACCTAAAGAATCAGTCACGGCTTAGACTCCTTTTTCTCAATTAGGTACATGAGAGTTGCATGGTTAGGGTATACAATTACCTTGGAACCAATCAAATATGATTGGAACTTATAATATAGCAAACACCACCGCCAACATCTCCTTCTCAGTCATAGTGTAATTCAGCTGGGCTCTACTCAGCATTCTACTAGCATAGTATATTGGATGCATCAGCTTGTCTTTCCACTATCACAGCATTTCCCTTACTGCGTAGTCACTAGCGTCATACATGAGTCTGAACGGTTGCTCCCAGTGGGGGTAACTAAGATAGGTATTGTGGCTAGCCTATTTTTTATCTCCTCAAATGCTACCCTATAATCATCAGAAAACAAGAAAGAGTGATCTTTTTCTAACAACTTACAGAGAGGGTTGGTGATCTTCGAGAAGTCCGTTATGAATTGCTGATAGAAATCACATGCCCGAGGAAGCTTCTGATTTCTTTGACTCATGTTGGAGGGGATAACTTTTCTATGACATCTACCTTAGCATGATCCACCTCAATTACTTTGCTTGATAGCCGGTGTCCCAAGACTATGCCCTCTTGTACCATAAAATGACACTTCTCCCAATTCAGAACCAGATTAGTCTCCATACACCGCTTCAGCACACGAGTCAAATTTATCAGGCTCTCATCAAATGAGTTCCTTGCTACTGAGAAGTCATCCATGAACACCTCCATTATATCCTCTACCATGTAAGTGAATATGGCTACCATGCCTCGTTGGAATGTGGTGGGTGCATTGCGTAGGTGAAAGGGCATCCTCTGAAAGGCACAAATGCCATACGGGCAAGTGAAAGAGGTCTTTTCTTTGTCCTCCGGTGAAATCAAGATCTGATTGTACCCGGAGTACCAATCCAGAAAATATAAATGTGACCTCCCTACCAATTTGTCTAACATCTAATCAATGAAGAGAAGTGGGAAATGGTCATTCCTGGTGGCTAGATTTAACTTTTGATAGTCCATGAAAATTCTCCAAACCATGGCGTTTCTTGTAGAGATCAATTCATTCTTACCATTCTTGAATACCGTCATGCCACCCTTTTTAGGAACACATTGAACTGGGCTAACCCAGCTCCTGTCAGAGATTTGGAAAATGTTTCCTGCATCTAACCACTTGATTACTTCTTTCTTCACAACTTCCTTCATATTGGGGTTCAGCCTTCTTTGGTGTTCTTTGCAAGGTTTGTGTCCCTCTTCTAGTAGAATTTTGTGCATAAAGTAGGCGAGGTTGATAGCTTTATGCCTGCCATGGTCCACCCAATAGCAGTCTTGCACTCCTTATGTACCTGCAATAGTTCTTGAGCCTGCACATCTACCAAAGAATATGAGATAATAACAGGTAATATGGAGTTAGGTCCAAGAAATTCATACGTAAGATAGGCGGGCAATGGCTTTAACTCCAACTTTGGTGGTTCTTCGATGGATGGCTTGGCTGGAGGAGTTTCTCGATTTTCCAAGTGCAAGGGCTCAAACTCTAATGTTGTATCCCAGAACCCTCTACCCTCTAATGCCAACACCTATTCTGCCAGATCCTCTCCATTTACCTGATCCAAATTCATTAGACATGTAGAAAAGGGGTCCTCAATAGTTAGCCTTTCATCATCAGTTTCAACAATTACATCCACGGCATCAAGAAGAGAGCAATTGGCGAATTCACTTGGCCGCCTCAGAGATTTCTGCACATTGAATGTTATTTTTTCATCGTTTACTCTCATCTTGAGCTCCCTCATCGCACAATCAATTAGAGCTTTCCCAGTGGCCAAGAATACTCTTCCCAAAATTATGGGAATCTCTTCATCTACCTTAGAGTCTAGAATCACAAAATCTGTAGGGAACACAAATTTCCCTAACTGAATCAGCACATCATCTAGGATTCCACAGGGTCATTTCACAGTCCTATCAGCAAGCTACAACAACATAGAAGTGGGTCTATCTCTTCCAATGCCAAACCTCTTATAAATTGCTAGGGGCATAAGATTGATGTTGGCCCTTAGATCACACATTGCCATAGGAAAAGCAAAATTACCAATAGTAAATAGAATTATAAAGCTCCCTAGACCAGACAGCTTTTCCAAAATTGGTCTAGTCACCACTGCACTATAGGTCTGAGTAATTGTAACTATGGCCAAGTCTTGAAAATCAAACTTTCGAGACATCAAGTCCTTCATCATTTTGCATACCTAGGCATCTCCTTCAATGCTTCGATCAATGATATATTTACCTGGATTTGCTTAAGCATGTCAAAGAACTTCTTGTATTGCTCCTCCTTTTTATACTTAGCCAACCTCTAGGGGAAGGGTGCATGGGGTCTCTTCTTCTAAATCACATGGGACTAATTTCTCAGTTTCTACATCAACTACTGGCTCCTTGACTGTTTCTGCTTCTTTCTCGATCTCATTCTGAATGCTATTTTCTTCTTGAGCAGGCCGGACTGTCACCTCTCTCAGTTTTGTTCATTCACAGCTTGATGTGTACTAGAATGAGTGTCTCATCCTATCTAGATTCTCGAGCCCTTTCTTGCTCTTAATCCAGATCTCTCCATTGCGTAGACTCACCGCCATTAGGTGCTTTGGTCCCTAATCTTTTGGATTTATCTGAGTGTCTGCAGGTAGTGTCCCATGAGGACAATTGTTCAAAGACATCAAAATCTGGCCCACCTGTACCTCAATATTTTTTATTTTTGCATCATGTTTATCGACTCTCTCATTAATTTGCGCATTAGACCTAATAACCTACTGCAACATTCCTTCATGTCTAGCAAACATGTCTTCCTGCCTTCTACCATGATGCTGCTAAGGTGGGTGGTACCCCGCTGCTGATTCTAATTATTATATCCCTAGGGTCGTAGGTAAGGTGCCATATTGTTGGGGGGTCTCATACCTCTTATGTTCCCGGTGTTGAACTGTGGCTGTGTTGGCCTGTACTACTAATTTTGTTGACCCTAATTCTGACCACCCTAACATTAGCCGCCATTGTCACACCTCCCTTTTTATACTATTATGCCCGTGAGGACGTAGAGGAGTTTTTCCAGTTTAGGGACATTCGAAACGGGATTAGTTATTTAAGTTTTTAGAGTTGCCACTTGGAATAAAATGGTGTCCCAAGTCACCGGTTAAATCCCGAACCGAGGAAAGTTTGACTTTGTTACAGTCTGCGAACTAAAAATCCGGATAATGAATTCTGTTAACCCGGAAGAAAGTGTTAGGCACTCCCAGATTCCGTGGTTCTAGCACGGTCGCACAACTATTGTTTTTGATTTTATCGGATTTCAATTATATATTTCAATCATGTGCATTAGTATTCCGGTTTTTGAATTTTAAGAATTGCAACATCGTGAAAATACATCCTTGACCACACTGTACCAGTACGCCTGTGGCTTTAGATATATTTCTACTTCGTTGGGAGTAAGATTTGGGTCACATAAATGTGCACCCGTTCATGAGAATGTATATTAAAACTGTGCCTAATGGTGTCTATTCTTCGTTACTTTGGGAAAGATTGTGGAATTAGCTAAACGATCCTATCGAGTGTAAAGATTTTATAATTATTATTTGAGGGCCCCGTTTGTCTATTTTTATGACGAGGCTCATCTCATTGTATTTTAGAAGGTTAAATGGAACTAAGTTTTCTCTCACTTGTTTTTCCCTTAATAGACATAATTATTAATAGTTTTCTAATACTTTGTATTTATCGTTTATTTGGATCCAGGCCACTATACGTTATTAGGCCTGGAATCTAGGCTAACTTAACAAAACTGCACCAATGTGCATAAGGCTATTTAAAGGCCAGTTAGCATTTCCGTATCTATCTCTCACAGGCACAAATGCCATATCGATTGGATCTGGGCATCTTTTCATGACCAGGCCCAAATCATTAATAAATCTAAAGCAGGTTCAAACATCTTTTACTAGACTAATTATAGATATAAACAGATATTGTGATTTCAATATCAGAAATTAACTAGAAATGTTAAAACTAATTTCAATTGATATGCTACTGTTCAGCTACCGAATTAACAAAGTCTAAGTTTATTAGTTGAAACATATGCTTACTCAATACAGAACTACCCTATTATTTTGTTTAACTGGAAATGCTAAACTAGATCTACAACTAATATACTTAGATTGAATCCAGAACTTTATTCGTGTTTTTGATTCCTAATTCACATCAGATTTCTAAACTTTAATGTGAGTTAAACGACATAGACTAGTTTAAACCATTTGATATTATGAACAAAATTGAAATCTACCTATTTCATGCTTTTTTCTCATTAACAACTACTGATTTAGAATATAACTATCAAAATAATTTGACATTTTGTATTGCACTTCTTATTTCAGAACAAATGTAAATCTACAGGTAAATCAAATAGATTTAGCCAGTTTTCATATTTAGATCTAGGTGACCGTTTTTAAACTAAACTATTTCATGTTATCCCTATACTAATTCCTAAGCTAATAATTCAGCAATACTACTAACTTTAGTTCATATTTTTATAGTCCAAGTCCATATTACAAATGAAATCCTAATGAATTACATAGATTCTAAGTGTCTATAGCTAACAGTAAAAATAGAAATACAGATACAAATGAAAACTAATACGCATTTCATTTCTTCAAAACTTTAGTTATATCCTTGAGAGGGAATGGTGTACCTGGTCAAGTTGAGAGGGAAACAGTGAGTTCTAGGATGTAGAATCAGAAGAAGATCAGCGATAGGCAGCAATCCAGGTATCAACAGCAATGAATGCAATATAACACAGCTACAAGTTAAATTTCATAGTAGAAGACCCGACGAATTCAACCAAATAATGAAGAACAACAATTAGAAACCCAAAATATCACTTCGAACAACAGTAATGGAACAGTAATAGTATTTCAGTGTATTTTAGATTTCAAATCTTCTTCTCATCTTTAATATGGCTTAAAGGGGCCTATTTATAGAGTAAAATGGGAGGGAAATTTGAATTAGATATTCAGATTTCCTACCCCTACTCTTTTTAATTATTTTCAATTTAGTCTACTTATATAAACCGTGAATGCACTAGAACGCCTGTTAGAAGGTTCTAGGGTATTCTCAATTATTCAATTTAGGCGAAATGCCTTTATTACGCTCACATGCTAATGTTTTCTACCTATTTACCATTTAGTTATACCTAGAATGCCTTTTATTGTTTGGTTAATTACATAAGAACCAGGCATTTTTTCCTTTAATACCCCTACCCCTTTTGTTTAATTACTGAACACCATTTGTCCCTTCCCTTTTATCCCTATCTTTTATGTTTATTTACCCGACCAATCAATTAGACTAGATTTCAAAAATAGCCAGAACTAAGCAGTCTTTCAGTTATAGCCAATAACAAAGTCTTAATCGCATAACTAAGCCACATTTAAACAATTTTACAAATATAGCCCTAATCAGACTAATTAACCAATTAACCCCTTCATTAATCAGAGATTTAGAAAAGTCAAAAGTCAAAATTGTTATGCAATGATAGCCAGCATTATATAGTCTTATGAATATAGCCCTAATACGACTAAGTAATCAAGAAATTCAAAAGAGTCAAGAGTCAAAATTGTATTGCAATGATAGCCATTAAACATTTTTACAATCATAGCCCTAATTATGACTAAACACTCGAATAACAGGACTCATAGGAACAATTTGATAATGGGTTGAATCCAATTAATCATAACACTCAATCAAGAATTATATCTATCAAGCAAGAACCCTAAGTGACTATAAAGCATACGAGTTAACTAGTTACTTAAATCAGAAAGAGAGCATACAGTCGAAAAAGAACCTTTAACATGTAACAGATTTTGGCTAGCATAAAATCGACAAATAATAAAGATAAATGAAGAACATGTAGCACACTAGAGAGAATAAGGTTTGGGCTACTTAGCTTTTCTGTTGGTTTTCGTTTTCTTTCCTTCTTTCTTTTCCTTCTTTTTCTTCATTTTTTCTTTCTAATTCTTGATTTTCTGGTTATCCGGAGTTTGTGAAGATTTATTGACTGTTTGTCTTCCAAACAGACTCCTGGAGTCTTATTTGTTGTGAAAGAACGGTGTTTTAAAGATTGGGGTTTGACTGGGGTAGTTTTTGCTTCGGGTGTATCCGCTGGAGTAGGGTTCCGGCGGGATACTTTTTAATATTCGAAAGGTTAGGCATATATACAAGGGAAAGTAGTTGGATAGGTTGAAAGAGGGGCTTGGGGAGGTTCTAGGGTGTTACTGGTGACTGCTGATTCAAAAGTGGTAGTCGCCGGTTAGGGTTCCGGCGACCTATTTTTCAAGATTCGAGAGGAATGAAAGGTTTTTGGCTGAAGTTAAGGTGATGGGGTGAAAGAGGAAGAAGGATAGGGTTCAGGGATGTAGAAGTTGGTCGGAGAAGATAACCAGAAACGAACCACCGGTAGGGTTCCGGTGGCCCAAGTGGAGATTAAAAGGGAAGACATGGCGGCTAGGGTTTGGAAGTAATATGAAGGGGGGTGTAAATGACTGAAGGTATAACGGTAGGTGTAGATATATACTAAAAGTGTATTGATGTCTCCCAACCGTTGGATCAAGATGGATGAAGGGCTAGGATTCACTAGCCATCAAACGACATCGTGTGGTTTAAATGATCATTTAGCTTCGTCCGTCAGATTAGCCAATTGAACGGTCCTGATTATTTATGATTAATGGCGTCATTTTAATTGCTATACAACCATTTTTTTGTTCCATTTTGATGCAGCTTTTCAATGGTCCAGATCCATTTCTTTTAAGCAACGTCCTTTGGTTTGTGTAAAGGCAGGCGGTATTTTCGTTTGGGCCTGTTCCATGTATTAATTCATTTGGTCTAGTATCAATATTTTAGGTAAGGGGCTCCTATTATTTCGCGGTATAGGGATGGGTTGAGGGGGGGAGGGTTCCTGATAGGTTAATATCTCTGTGAGTACTCCTAGAATTACTAATGCCTTTTGTTCATTCTGTTGCTTTGTTTACTTTGCCCTCTAATATGTCACTTTTCTTTTGTTGTTTATTCTAGAGTCACTAATGCTCTTTCTTTTTGTTTTGTTTTGTTTTTGTTTTTTTTCCTTTTCTCGATCTTTCGCCGAGGGTCGATTGGAAACAGCCTCTCCGCCCTGTCGGGCAGGGGTAAGGCCTGCGTACATATTACCCTCCCCAGACCCCACCATGTGGGACTATACTGGGTAGTTGTTGTTGTTGTTGTTGGCTGATGAATTTGCAATTTGGCCCAACTGCTTTGTATTATAAGTTTTATATATATATATATATATATATATATATATATATATATATATATATATATATATATATATATATATAATGTTGCGGCGTGCAGCCCGATCCAATATATATGTATATATATTTTGTATTTTTTTCGTATATACATTTTTTTTGTTTTTCTGTATTTTTATTACTATTATATTTATTATCTCTTGTACTTTGTATTTTTCTTTTAATTTTTATGATTTTCTAGAATTTAAGAGTAGTTTTCCTATATTTTGGTATTTTCTAATTTATAAAAAATGTATCTTGTTTTAATTTTCTTTGCTTTATTTTTCAATAATTAAAAATAAACACTTGTATTTCTACACAATGATCAACAAGTTTCACACAAAAATATTTTTTATATATTTTTTGGACTAATTTCCTTGCGGCAAAAATCGCGTGCTCACTGTTGCCCCTCTTTGCTCGGGAACACGCAGAGTTTTAGTGTAAAGATAAGTGAGCAGTAATGAGGGATTTTTGCCCATTCGCATATTCCGTGTGAAGCATTTTTTTTTAAAAAAACTTTTGACCGCATCCTTCTTCAAGGATTGCCTACATGTCCTGGTCTAAACATGAATCACGTCAGTGTAATTCTAGAATGTCTGGTAATTGAAACTACTAGAGAGTTGTGACTCTATTGCTATTACTCATTATTGCTGCCTGCTGATCTCCTTATTACGTCGTGGTAAATATAAAAGAAACTAAGCTAAACTATGCTCTATGATTTAGAAAATCATATCTATATCTTCCAACTAGTTCTTGTGTTCCATTTGTATCTTCCATAACTTTTGATTGTATCCATTCTTCGAGAGGACTCTCGCTTGCGACTTGCTTCAAATGTATTCCCTTATTCTTCAGGTGGGTGCATGCTTGCAAAACATGAAAAGTATTCCCTTGTTCTTCAGGTGGGTGCTTGCTTGCAAAACTTGAAAAGTATTTCCGTGTTCTTCAGATGGGCGCCTGCTTACTATTAAAACAAAGAAAAATTTTCTGTCAATATGGGGCTAAAATATATCATGCTATTAAGTGTTAGCTTTAAAAGAATAATTTCATCTTGAAAAATATTCCCTTGTTATCCAGGTGGGCGTCTGATTGCAAAAACTTGAAAAATATTCCATTGTTATCCTGGTGGGTGCCTGATTGCAAAAACTTGAAAAATATTCTCATGTTATCCAGGTGGGCGCCTGTTTGCAAAAACTTGAAAAATATTCCACTGTTATCCAGGTGGGCGCCTGATTGCAAAAAACTTGAAAAATATTCCCGTATTATCCAGGTGGGCGCCTAATTACAAAAAACTTGAAAAATATTCTCTTGTTATCCAGGTGGGTGCCTGATTGCAAAAAACTTAAAAATATTCCTTTATTATCCAGGTGGGCGCCTGATTGCAAAAAAACTTGAAAAATATTCTATTGTTATCTAGGTGGGCGCCTGATTGCAAAATAATTTGAAAAATATTCTCTTGTTATCTAGGTGGGCGCCTGATTGCAAAAAAAAACTTGAAAAATATTCCCTTGTTATCTAGGTGGGCGCATGAATGAAAAAATTTGAAAAACATTCCCTTATTATCCAGGTGGGTGCCTGATTGCAAAAAACTTGAAAGATATTCCGTCGTTATCCAGGTGGGTGCCTGATTGCAAAAAAATTGAAAAATATTCCCTCATTATCCAGGTGGGCGCCTGATTGCAAAAAACTTGAAAAATATTCCCTTGTTATCCAGGTGGGTGCCTGATTGCAAAAACTTGAAAAATATTCCCTTGTTATCCAGGTGGGCGCCTGATTGCAAAAACTTAGAAAATATTTCATTGTTATCCGGGTGTTCGCCAGATTGCAAAAAACTAAAAACAAAAAATTTTCTGCCCCAGTTTGGTAATTGGGTATAACATCTTCAATTTGAAATAAAAGGTAAAACATCCCTTATTATCCAGGTGGGTGCCTGATTACTGATTTTTTCATCATAGATTCCATCATTCATTGTTGCTTCCTTTAGATTGCTTTCCCTTATTTTCCAGGTGGGTGCCTGATTTTGCTGAACTTTGCGCTCCCTTGTGTGTCTGCATTGGTCACATTCACTTTAAAGTGATTAGTAAGAATTTGAATCTTTTGTCCTTGTTATAATCAATAAACAGCTTGTTAGTATAAAAATGGTGGTTAGCAGCTGGCATTCTTGTTGGCCGTGCTTCCACTTTTGAATTTGCTTCAACTTGCTTTTGTACTGCCTTGCTGTAACTTTTGACTATTTTCCAACAATTTTCTGAACTCAACTTTTCCTTGTAACCCTCTCTTGTTGTTTTTCATTCTTTTTTTTTTACTTTTCTTCTGCTATATAACCGCCATATGTCGTTTTATTTCTCCTGTCCTTTGAAGAACCCCAATCTCATTGTGCCATATAACTGAGATGCTGGTAGTTAGCTTCAACTGACAATGTCTTATAGATAGATTTCAAGAAAAGAAAATGAAATGCAATGACCCCAAAGTTTTGGGGGGTAGGAATACTTTCAAAGTAAAAGGACGAGACTTATCTAAGTAGGAAGGCTGATTCCTTTGATCGTGCCATGCATTCGAGCTAACTGGCCCAGTATGTCCAACCAAATCACTTGCCAACTTTATTTCTCTTATTCAAAAAACCTAAACTTTGGTTGCTTTGCCGCTTTCCTCCTACAAAATCCTTTCTCATTTTTGCCTTATGGCGCCCGTGAGGGTTTTCACTAGTAAGACTCTTTCATTTCATTTCTCTCAGCTCGCGTCACCTTATGGTAATCGTGAGGGTTTTCTCCTATAAGACTCTCTCATTTTAATTCTCTCAGCTCACGTCGCCATATGGTGCCCCGTGAGGGTTTTCACTAATAAGACTCTCTTATTTTGATTTTTATTATTTTCTTCATCCTTCGATACCCGAGTGTTGTCCATAACTTGCCTTTCTTCACCTATTTGTGTTACCATTTTTTTGAAATTAATCAGAAGGTCTTTATTTGGACAGTAATGTGGCTTTTGGATGGGTTTTAACTTGGGTTTCAAAATTACAGCTTTCGGAATCATATTCTCCATAATGATCATAACTTCTGCCCAGTTTTAATTTTTGGGGAACCTTGGACTTTCTTTCTGTTATGACTGAACCTCAGCAAGGCTGCCTACGTACCGTTTTGGGATCAAGTCAAAATGTAGTTCGAATCATAAGATCGCTTCATTTTTGCGATGTTTACTTCTTTCAACTTCCTTCTTTTGCATTTTTCTTTTTCCTCTTCTTTTCTTTTGCCATTTTGTCACATCTTTTTTTTTCTTCTCTTTTCCTGTCTTGTTTCTTCTCTTTTTCTTTTCTCTTTTGTCATCTTTTACTTTTCTATATTTTTTCTTTGACATTTCATTATCCCATTTGTCTTCTTTGTTGATTCCGAAAGAGGGGTTAGAAAGAATAAAGTAATAAGACTCAAAGGGATAGCAATGGATAAAGTGTTTAGATGGCGAAATAGAATGCCTTCATCATTTCAATTTAAAAAATATGACAAATACAATTAGATACATGAAAGAAATCATATATAATATCTTTTGACTGCATCAGAATTGATGGCCATTTCTATGCATTTTCCTTCTATGTCTGTCAAATATAGTGCTCCATTGGACAATACCCGAGATACAACAAATGGCCCTTGTCAATTAGGAGCGAACTTCCCTTTTTCTTCCGCCCAATGAGGTAAGATATTCCTCAACACCAATTGTTCGACTTAAAATTTTTGTGGACATACTTTCTTATTATATGCTCTAGCCATTATCTGTTGATATAGCTGTCCATGACATACCGCTGCCAGTCTTTTCTCGTCAACTAAACTCAGTTGTTCTTACCGGGCTTTTACCCATTCATCATCATCAATCTCTGCCTCTGTAATGATTCGAAGGGAGGATATTTCAACTTCTGTAGGTATCACTGCCTCCATGCCATACACTAATAAATAAGGAGTTTCACATATTGAACTACGAATAGTAGTGCTATATCCCAACAAAGCAAAGGGTAATTTCTTATGACATTGCCTCGATCCTTCCACCATTTTTCGAAGAATTTTCTTGATATTCTTATTTGCTGCTTCAACAATTCCATTCGCCTTGGGTCGATAGGGTGTAGAATTGCGATGCATAATTTTAAACCTTTGACATGTCTCTGCCATCAGGTAACTGTTAAGGTTGGCTCCATTATCTGTAATAATCACATATGGAACTCCAAAATGACAAGTGATGTTTGCATGTACAAAGCCCACCACTCTGCTTTGAATGTCTTTGCCTCTACCCATTTGGTGAAATAATCATTGGCAACCAGAATAAACCTGTGCCCATTAGATGTTGCTATCTCTATTGGTCCAATGACATCCATGCCCCAAGCAACAAAAGGCCATGGTGCCGACATCGTATGCAATTCATATGGCGGAGAATGAATCAAATCCCCATATATCTGGCACTGATGACATTTCCGTACATATCTGATACAATCTCATTCCATAGTAAGCCAGTAATATCCAGCCCTGAGTATTTGCTTTGCTAACACATACCCGTTCATGTGGGGTCCACAGAGTCCTACGTGAACCTCATTCATGATTGTAGTAGCATGTTTTGCATCTATACATCTTAACAAACCGAAATTTGGGGTCCTTTTGTACAAAACTCCTCCACTAAAGAAGAATCTGCTCGCCAATCATCTTATGGCTCTTTTCTGATCCCCTATAGCTTGTGCCAGATATACCCCCATTCTGAGATACTCTTTGATATCGTGGAACCATGGTTCGCCATCAAGTTCCTCCTCTACCGTATGACAATAAGAATTTTGATCATGAACCTTGATTTGTAATGGATCAACATAAGCCTTATATGGATGGTGTAACATAGATGCTAGAGTAGCTAAAGCATCAGTAACTTCATTGTGCATTCTCAGGATATGTTTAAATTCTTTGGCTTGAAACCACTAACATAGTTCATGTAGACACTGTTAGTACAGTATGAGTTTCAAATCTCGTGTCTCCCATTCGCCTTGAATTTGATGTAACAAAAGATCCGAGTCACCCATGACCAAAATCTCTTGAACACCCATGTCTATTGCCATTCTTAATCCCAATATACATGCTTCATATTCGGCCATATTGTTAGTACAGAAAAAATAGAGTTGAGCGGTAACAGGATAATGCTGACCCATTTCTGAAATGAGCACAACTCCAATTCCAACGCCATTGTTATTAACAACCCCATAGAAATATAACTTCCAACCCGACTTTTCGTCTTGTTGCAATTCTTCAATATTCATTGCCTCCTCATCAGAGAAATATGTTTTCAGTAGCTCATACTCGTCATCGACTGGATTTTCTGCTAAGTGATCAGCAAGTGGTTGCACTTTCATCGCAGTGCGGGTTAAATAAACAATATCAAACTCTGTGAGAAGAAGTTACCATTTAGCAAGCCTCACTATAGGCATAGGCTTCTAAACGATATACTTCAACAGGTCCATGAGATATGTGGTATAAGTCAACAAGTAGTGTTTCAACTTCTGTGCAACCCAAGTCAAAGCACAACATGTTCTTTCCAACTGAGTATATTTTACCTCATAAGATGTGAATTTCTTACTAAGATAGTAAATTGCTTGCTCCTTCTTTCCCGTTTCATCACGTTTCCCCAGTACACAGCCGAAGGAATTATCCAATACCGTCAAATAAAGGATCAAGGGCCTCCGGGGTTCTAGAGGAACCAATACAGGCGGATTGGCCAGATATTCCTTGATTTTGTTAAATGCAGCTTGACATTCATCAGTCAATTTTAATGCAGCATCTTTCTTTAGTAATTTGAAAATAGACTCACAAGTCGACTTAAGTTGTGCAATAAATCTGCTAATGTAATTCAATCTGCCCAACAAACTTATCACAACTTTCTTGCTCTTTGGCGGAGGCAACTACTAAATAGCTTTGATCTAGGATGGGTCCAATTTAATACCACGCCGACTTACCACAAACCCTAATAATTTTCCTGATAGTACCCAAAAGCACATTTTGCTGGATTGAGCTTGACATTGTATCTCTGAAGCCTTTGAGAAAACTTTCTCAGGTCTTTATCATGATCGCATTGCTTGGAGTGCTTGATACTGACATCATCCACATAAACTTCAATTTCTTGATGTATCATGTCATGAAACATGGTAGTCATTGCTCTCATATACGTGGCTCCAACATTTTTCAATCCGAACGGCAATACTCTATGACAATATGTTCCCCAAGGCATGATAAATGCTTTCTTTTCAGCATCTTCTTCATCCATCAGGATCTGATGATAACCCGTATAACAATCCATAAAAGACCCAATTTCATGTTTCGCACAATTGTCAATTAGTATGTGGATGTTTGGAAATGGAAAATTATCCTTCTGACTTGTTTTGTTGAGGTCTCGATAATCAACACACACTCTGGTTTTTTCGTATTTCTTCAGAATAGGTACAACATTAGCTAACCAGGTGGGATATTTGGTGACTCGTATGACCTTCGCCTCAAATTGTTTGTTGACTTCCTCTTTTATTTTCACATTGATATCTGTCTTGAACATTCTTAACTTTTTCTTGATGGGCAGGCATTCCGAATAAGTGGGCAACTTGTGTACCACCAAATCAGTACTTAGCCCTAGCATGTCATCATATGACCATGCAAATATGCCTTTGTATTCATGTAGTAACTTTATCAAGTCCTCTCTGAGTGAGGATTCCAAATGAACACTAATCTTTGTTTCCCGAATGTTTTCCTCATCCCCCAAATTAATAGACTTCGTCTCATTTAAGTTTGGTTTGGGTTTCTCTTGATAGTGGTTCAGATATTTACTAATTTTTCAAAAACTTCCTTGTCATCATACTCCACTTCATTATCGTATTCAATTTCTTGTATTACTATTTAATTATCAAGACAAGGCCGAGAATTACTTATGTATGACACATCATTGAAATCAGTGTAAGACGGACTGTACATGAAAAGAAAAGAAAAATAAAGTAAGGCTATCAGAATCGAGGAAAAAAGAAATTGCATTTCATTAAAATTTCAAAGATAACAAGGTTTGAACGTCCGATTGGACATAACATTGAATATGTATTATAGCCTTGAAATAAAACAGATTAAGAATGAAACATTAAAGCTAACTACCACAACTCCCTTTTAGTCGGAAGAGGAGTAGCTTCCGAGTAATTTATCTTGATTTGGGATTCAACAAACTGGACGTCCATTTTACTTGTGTCCTGAGCTGACTCTACCATGTTCACATCTTCGAAAAACTTCACAAATCTTTCTAGCAGCTCTTTATCTGGCCTTATATTTGCTCGGCTGGGCATGAACGTTGCCGAACGCCTTTTTGTACCAGGCTTGTCGAATGAATGGTAGAGTTTAGGGATAGGCTTAGGCAGGGTCCATCCTTTCTTTTTCAGTTTTCGGGCTCTTTTTATGTCGGCTATGGTTGGCTTAAAACCCAGCCCAAAAGTGTCAATGATTCTCGGAAGAGATACTAGCTGTGTTATTCCTTGTATTGCAGCTCCTAAACCTTTCTCAGGGAGAAACCCATTTTTCAATATCTCGGTAGCAACCATAACTAACGCGGAAGCTATTTTAGGCACCAGAATGTTTTCACTTTCAGATATTTTATCCACAGATATAGTATCTACCACTTGGTATACCCAGGGACCTTTATCGCCCTCAACTTCTTCAAATGGCGTGATGATATTGCAGGAATTATCTTCACCGTGAACCACTATTTCTTGACGATCCCATTTGAATTTCAACATTTGATGGAGTGAGGAAGGTACAACCTTTGCCGTATGAATCCATGGTCGTCCTAGTAAGATATTGTAGGATACGGAAACGTCCAAGACTTGAAATTCCATAGTTAACTCTACGGGTCCGATAGTAAGTTCCAATATGATATCTCCGACAGTATTTTTCCCGCCACCGTCAAATCCTCTTACGCATATGTTGTTCTTATGGATTCTTTCATGATCAATCTTTAGCTTTCCCAAAGTAGATAAAGGGCATATGTTGGCACTTGACCCATTATCAACAGCACGCGGGTCACTACCGATCTTTCACATTTCACCGTAAGATATAATGCCCTATTGTGCTTTGTTCCCTCCATCGACAGTTCATCATCTGAAAATGTTATTCTGTTTACTTTGAAGATTTTATTTGTTATCTTTCATAAGTGACTCACTGTAATCTTCTCTGGTACATGGGCCTCGTTCAGTATTTTCATTAACGCATTACGGTGTTCATCAGAATGAATCAACAAGGACAACAAAGATATATGCGCTGGTGTTTTCCTCAGCTGCTCAACTATAGAATAATCCTAAGCTTTCATTTTCTTCAAAAATTCCTTGGCCTCTTCTTCAGTGACAGCTTTCTTTACATTGGCCGGATTATTTCTTGTCACTTTTGCTTTTCTTAATTCATCGGGAGCAAAACATCTCCCCGACCTAGTATGGATTGGGACTCCTGGACCAAGACCTCCCTTCTACGACTGCCACCTCTTCCTTCTTCTTTTTCCCGATAGCTCCACCTGTGCCTGTTTGGATTGCCTGGTTTGTAGCTTTTATGGCTGAATATCCTATAATTTTGTTTGACTTTAACCCTTCCTCAACCAAGCTTCCCATTTTAACCAACTCGTTAAATGTTTTCTTAATGGCAAATACTAAATGCCCATAGTACGTTGGTTCCAAAGCTTGCAGAAAATAGTCTACCATCTCTCCCTCCTTCATATGTGGGTCTACCCGAGCAGCTTGCTCGCTCCACCTAAAACCATACTCTCGAAAACTTTCTCCCAGCTTTTTCTCCATCTTTGTCAGTGTAAGCCTATCTGGAATAATTTCCAAATTGTATTGGAAATGATATGCAAATGTCTAGGCCATATCATCCCAAATAAACCACCTAGTATGGTTTTGCCTGGTATACCATTCGATAGCTGAATTACTAAAACTTTGGCTAAAGTAAGCCATGTGCAACTCATCTTTCCCATCGGCTCCGCACATCTTGCTGCAAAAGCCCATTAAATGTGCTAACGGGTCGCTGTGACCATCATATAGATCGAATTTTGGCAGCTAAAATCCTGCTGGCAGCTATACTTCAGGGAATAGACATAAATCCTTGTAAGCTACGCTTACTTGACCACCCAAGCCCTATATGTTCCGGAATGATTGTTCGAGGCTCTTCATCTTTCTAGCCATCTCTTCCTGCTCCGTATTTTTAGGTGGTTTCTCCTCTTCAGCTATGCCAATGAGAGGGGTATAAGAATCATGCTGTCGGAAAGTAGGTTCCGGGGATAATAATAATTATCCTGGACGTGGAATAATGGTTCGCTGGATGATTTGTGCAAGGTGGCTGGTGGTGGGGCCACATATACATGAGCAACATGTGGTGGTGGTGGCAGAACTTATTTAGGGATTGTAGGTGGTGCTTGTGATGTGGTTGCGTAGTAAGGTGGGTATGTTGGATAAATGGAGGATGAGCTTATAGTGTGTAGGTCTTGTGCTTGGACTGTTGGAGGGATGTGTGTGGGATTGGCCGGGTATGTGGGTAAAGGTTGTCCCTTCACCCAAGCCGGGTACATCTCGGTCATTTGCTGTTTGAGCTTATACATCTCCTCTTTCATACTGTTCACGTCCACTACCTCATCTTCATTTACTGGATCCATAACTATTGCTTCAATTTCCTGAGTAATTGCATTTGTCATATTGTTGGAACAAGTGTTGTAATGATGGGTTGCCAGAATGCCAATTACTAACCACCTATCTGTTACTTAAGAACGACAAAACTTGTTAGTGGTTAGGCCATAATGGGTCAAAATAATAGATTAAAAACACAATTTCTCCTGGAAATTATGCATCATCCCGGCCTTGTTGTCTTTTTTTATTTGCCAATTCTTTGTTTTCAACCTTTCTTTTTCCTTTATGTTCTTGTTACCACTAACGTTCTCTTCTTCCACTTTTTATTTTCTTTTTTTTTTCATTTTCATTAATCGGTCCGGTCACACCTCCTTTTTTTTTATCCACTATTTACTACTACACCCCGGGAAGGGATATAATAAGAATTGGGAATGAGTTTTTTCAAATTAAAGGACATTCAGAACGGGATTTTTTATTACTTTTCAGAGTCGCCACTTGGGAAAATAATGGTGTCCTAAGTCACCATTTTAATCTAGAACCGAGGAAATTATGACTCTGTTTAACATTCCGCGAAACTAGAAATCCGGATAAGGAATTCTATTAACCCGAAAGAAGGTGTTAGGCACTCCCGGATTTCGTGGTTCTAGCACGGTCGCTCAACTGCCATATTTGTTTTATTTGATTTCCTTATATGCTTCAAATATGGAATGATTCCTTTTTCTTTTATCCACTATTTACTACTACACCCCGGGAAGGGATATAATAATAATAGGGAATGAGTTTTTCCTAATTAAAGGACATTCAGAACGGGAATTTTTATTAATTTTCAGAGTCCCCACTTGGAAAAATAATGCTATCCCAATTCACTGGTTTAATCCAGAGCCAAGGTAATTATGACTCTGTTTAACAGTCCGCGAAACTAGAAATCCGGATAAGAAATTCTGTTAACTCGGGAGAAGGTGTTAGGCACTCCCGGATTCCGTGGTTCTAGACCGGTCGCTCAACTACCATATTTGTTTTATTTGATTTCCTTATATGCTTAAATTTTTCAAATGCTATCAATGTCCCGCTCTGTTGTTTTAAAGACTTGCGACATCACAAAAAGGCATTTCGAGTCACACCGCAACCAGTACACCTGTGACTTTAGTGCATTTCATCTTCGTCGGGATTTGAGATTTGGGTCACATAAAATGTGCACCCATATTAGGAACGTAGTTTTATTTATCGTGCCTATAACGTCTACGTCTTATTTAACTTTGGGAAAGACCGTGAAATTGGATAAACGGTTCTTCCGAGTCTAGCATTTTACATTAAAATCCATTTGGGGGGGCCCCGTGTATTTTCAGCTTTTGAACGAGGCTCATCCCTTATTTTAAGGTTCACTCCTATTTATATACTATGTTTTTCTATTTTTGTTCTTTCTTCGTATACAATATTTGTTTTTGTGTTATTTTTAAACTATAATATTTGGAGTCGAGGCCATTACTCATTATTGGGGCCTGGACTTCATACTTCTTAGCAATCCATTATTAAATACAATTGGGCTTCTGAAGCCCAACGTACGCTACTGTCCTTACTTAATAACACAAGCATCTGATTAATCAGACCTAGACCTATATTCATGATTAGGCCCATAGTATATAAACAAAACTAAGAACAAACTAACAGTTTCAAAACAGTATTTAAGCAAATGTTTTTCAAATCACAGAGAAAGTCAGTAAAATTATATTATTTCCAAAAGGTACCAAGTTACATTTCAATCACTACTAGTTTCAGTATCTAAAAATCAACTAAAATTCTAACATCGTAATTATATCAGTGTTATTATACTATATGGCAGGTTCTGATTTTAAGTGGTTATTATGATTCTAATTACTGAACTTATTTATGTCACTTTATTTTTAAAAACTAAAGGGAAACAGTGTTGTAATACTAACTAAACATGCTTGAGTTGTTAAAAATTATAGAAGTCTAAAATAAATCTGTATATAAATCACTTTTTAAGTGAAGCTAGGCGATAATGTAATTTAGACTTATAAACTACTTATTAATTTTATATTAAATTGATCCAGATTCAGAATTCAACTAACATGCGTAGCTAGATACCAATTTATATGTTCAGTTTCAGAATCGTACTTATTTACCTAAGTGTATTAACTTCATAGTAGTCTATTTTAGCTTTGAATTAAGTGATAAACTATTAACTACGTTTAACTACTACATTAACTACTCTACTCTAATATAAATCAAAATCATATAGCTGTTAATTATTACAACCATATCTAACGAATTACAATGATTTCTACGAAATATAACTACAGCTAGAAAGAAGAAACAGAAACGGCTTCATCACAAATCAATTAAACTTTATTTCTTCATCATAAATCTCAATTTACATCTCCAGGAAACAGATGTGCACCTGATCAAATGAAAATGAATCGATGAGTTCTAAGGAGATGAACACCAGAAGCAGTCAGCAATGGTGACAATAGAGAAACACTAGCAAACAATAGAGAAACAACACAGCAACTCCCAAGCTCGATAGACAAACAACAATCAATTCGAGAAAAATCAGAAATCCTAGCTAGTGAAGATAACATAGCAGAGAAACACCAGCAAAGACTCCAGGAAACAATTCTCGAATTGAAGATTAAATAGACGAATAGTATCACTGAAATTCTGAACTCTTAAGAATTTTCGAAGCTGAATCTCTTAATGAAAATTCGAACCCACAGAATTCAAAATCCAGCCTCTCAAAATATATTTCGGAACCTTTAATTGCAAAATTCAGAACTGGAACCCTAAGAACTTTTCCCCCAGATTCAAACTCCTTTTTCAGGCTTTATAAAAGCCTATTTATAGAGTCATTTTGGGGGGGGGGGATTTCAAATAAGTTAATTATATTTCCCTCCCTACTCTTTTCAATTAATTAAATTATAGTCTATTAAAATTGTCACTAAATGCCCTTGAACCCCTGCTAGAAGGTTCCAGGCTGTTCTTTTGTGCAAGTTTTACCTAATTACCCCCACATGCTAAGGTTTATTACACAATTGCATTTTAGCTCTACCTAGTATACCCCTTATTATCCAAGTAATTTCAGAAATACCAAGCATTAAAGTCATTTTTATCCCTATAAGCTCTATTTAATCCACAAAAATGGCATTTACCCTTCCTCTTTTACCCCTTGTATTTGATTATTATTACCCGACCTACCTTAGGTCTGGCAAGACTAGGGTAACACGTCTTTAACAAATAGCCACCCTAATACATGTCTTTAAAACTTAATCAATTTCAGACTACAGCCCTTTTCAATTTTAACCACTTTTTACAAATAGCCACTAATCTGAATTTAGAGGTTCAGAAGAAACTATCACTTAAATCAAATTGCAAACATAGCCAGATTTATGTTATTTTGCACAAGTAACCCTAATCACGACTTAACGTCAAATTAATCAGAACTCATAGGGAAATTTGATAATGGTTGAATTCCAACTAATAAAAACTCCAATACAGACAGGATATACTGATTAGTCACATAAAACTTGCTAATTAGCACATGATTCATGAGTAGTTAATATCATAATCCCAAGAATACTTAGATAATTTCAGGCATGTATGAGATTCAGGGCTTGCATGAACAAGTACAAATTAGATACAAAACAGAGATAGATTCTTGTTTTTAGACATGCATATGAATAGCTTCAGACAAGAGCATGATAGGCATGTAAAGAGACAATTTTCAAAACAAGTGAACACATAAAAAATCACTAAGCGAAAACAAGGGTGGGGATACTTAGCATTTTTTTAGGCCTTTTCCTTTTCTTTTTCTTTTTCCATTTCTTTTTCCTTTTCTTTCTTTTTTTCTTCTTTCTTTCTTCTTCGTTCTTTTCATTTTCTTAATTTTTCAGAGTTTCAAAGATTATTGGTCTTCTGAGTGTTAGATCTTCTAAACAGGGCCTTGGGGGTTTGATTTTGAGTAGGGTAATGGTGTTTGGGGACCTGGGGTAAGGTATTGAAGAGGGGTTGTTTTTGGGTACTCGCCGGAGTAGGGTTTCGGCGAGGGTTTTTTTCAATATTCGGTGAGTTGGGGATAGATTCGAGGGAAACCGCCTATATAGGGTGTAGATCGTCTCAAGGTGCTTGGATGGTGTTAATATGGGGTACTGGTTCATACCGTAGGTGGCCGCCGGCTAGGATTCCGGCGGCCGAAATTTCAAGTTGGGGAGACTGTTGAGTTTTGGATGGGATTAATGGGGGTTAAGTGTTGTTTTTGTCACGACCCAAACTGGAGGACCATGACTAGCACCCGACCATACTTGCCGAGCACCAACGTACATTTTATCTAACCTTCTTTATTATCTTTTAGGTTGACGAGACCAATATAAATGGTAGACATGGATCATGAACAACCAACAATAAAATATGATTGCATGAACCTACATAACATGGGATGACCGGACAATCAAGAAACTATATACATATGGTACAAGCTACCACGCTAAAATGAAAGACTATACAACAAAAACCAGCCGACAAGGCATACCAGACTATACATGAGTCGACACTTGTCTATGAGCCTCTAAAGGAACATAAGTGCTGCAACATAGCCGGAACAAGGCCCCGACATACCCATAATGTCTATAACAAAAATGCATACCAAGACCAAGGCAAGTCCGGAAAAGGGATCTCGCCAATCACCGCTGAACTGGACAACCTACTGTGATGGGGGAGCTACACCTGCCTGTCTACCAGGACCTGCAGCACGACATGCAATGTCCACAAACAAAAGGACGTCAGTACGAATAAAATAATGAGTATGTAAGGCAGAGAACCATGAATACGAACAGTAATGTAAGCAGGGATAGAGAATATACAACCTGTAACATCTGAGTACCTCTAAGGGCTACTGACATGAAATGCATGATACATGTGTATAAATACATAATCTTTTAAAACATACGCCTCTGTGGGCATCATCATCATCATATCGTACCCGGCCATAATAGGCTCGGTAAAAACGTACCCGGCCATTATAAGGCTCGGTAGAATCGTACCCGGCCACGTGGAGCTCGGTAAAACCCAACTGATCAGTGGTTGCACAATAGGTGCCGTACCCGGCCGACTATAGCGCGGCTCGGTAGAGTAAAATAGATACATATATATAATGCATGCTCGACTCATGGAAACACCTTGTAGACCTTTCGGAGTGACGTAAGGTCGGTATCCTATGTACAACTTATTGGGACTAACTCTTCACTATGAACCTTATATGAATCAGGAAGTACCAACAAGATTGATAACTTAAGAATAAGAGAAGTAACATTAACATCAATCGTTCCATAAGAGGGGAAACAATGTAAGTACTGCTTAGCTTCTAAGAATAGAGTATCTTTGGAAGCTCGTTAATTACATTATGTTAATCGGAGTCGTGCAAAAGAAGGAAAGGGATAGCCACACATACCTTGTATATACTGCCACAACCTCAAGCTATGCAAACGTCACGACTCCTTAGTCTACAATAGGAGAAATGACACTATCGTTAACGTTTAAGCGTCGCAATTATTGTGTACCAATCACAACCTATTTTGTGATGAAACGGACAGCACCTCCCCAATATATATGACTTCACACCATTCAAAACAATCACCAAACAGCCAAAACAACATCAATAATAAACATATTGAGCCTCCCAAAACAGTCCACACACAACCTAATCACATCATACATATGACGGCCACTATAGTAATACCAAATGACCCAAAAATATTACGAAGAACTAGCAGACCACAACCAAACATATATATGGTGTTTCTCCACACCCTGCCTCCTCCAAAACTCCACAAAACAGTAATAAAAACGCAGCCCAACAGCAACACCAAACAGTCCACAAAACAGTCCACAAAACAGTCCGCTACAAGTGAATAACTTGAACTCACGGCTTCCGATCAACGTCCCGTGAGTTCTTACATGTATATAACGAATTACCATGAATTTACAGCAGAATAAATGTATGAAATATAGCAGTAAACTCACCTTTGTTGTTGGATAACTCAGCCTTTAACTTGGTTCTTCAAACTCTAGTGTTTACCCCCAATTTGAACTTGAAAGAGAGGGAAAATCAATTAGGGTTTGTGGATAATTTTTGGGAGGAATTTTGCAAGGTCTTAGGTCTGGTTATTTGTGAAATATAAAGAGGGATATATTGCAGAAGATAAGCCTTTTAATGGGCTGCTTATCTGACCCGAAATTCCCTCTTTTGGGCCGACATTTAACCAAGTAGGTGACTCACCTACTTGCACCTAGCAGCTTGTGCAGTCTCACGAAAATGTCTATATCTCTCTATTCCAATGTCGTATTGCTAAGCCGTTTAATGCGTTGGAAACTAGACTCATAGATCTTCAATTTGGTGGGTAGATCACCCCGTAATTCCAAGTATATTGAGAGAAATAATTAATAACATTTTACCTAAAGTTTAGGTAAAACTATGAACCTAAGTTGCAACAACATTTGTCGACTTTTGTTTCATAACTCGTTTGACTTCAAGAATTATGATACGGATATTATATGATTCAAATACCTTAAATCATGACCTCCTAAGTATACTAAGCATCTATAGGTTTACCCAAAAGTACGAGTTACAACATCCTTGATTCGTTTAACTTCTAATACTTGTTAATCACCCTTATGCACCCTTGTATCACTTAAGATTAATCGGATTAACTTCTTATCATCTCAAGGATAATTCCTTCTTGGATTTGTGTTATATAACTTATGGAATGAACTAATGTGTGTGGTTATGGGTTGTAACACACTCCCCCCCTTAGGAACATTCATCCTCGAATGTAAGGGTTTATGGGGAGTCCAAATCGTCGTGGATTCTAGCGGAAATTTTTGGTCAATTTTCCCCTATAAAATGGTCACTAGCAAAATTTGCAAGCAATGAAGCTCAAAGTATGACCACACAAGGCTACACAAAGCATTATGGACATGGACATTATTTACATATCACCACTTTGTATTAAGGAAGAGAGTTCTCAAGTTATTGCTTACCTCATAAAGCCATTTCACCTTTATAATGTATCTTGCGTTCCACCAACATCCTTGTTATCATCATTCTGGAATAGGTAAGGGTATTTAGACTTCATCTCTTCTTCCGCTTCCCATGTCATTTCTTTCACATTCTTGTTCCTCCACAATACTTTGATGGAAGCTACATCTTTTGTTCTCGGCTTGCGGACTTGTCGATCTAATATAGCCACTGGCACTTCTTCATATGATAGATCCTCTGTAACTTGAACATCTTTGATAGGGACAACTCGAGAAGGGTCTCCAATACATTTCCTCAACATAGATACATGGAATACCAGGTGGACAAATTCTAATTCGGATGGCAATTCTAACTCATAAGCAACTTGTCCAATTCGTTGAAGAATTTTATACGGACCGATATACCTTGGACTCAGAGCTTACCTTTCTTCCCAAAACGCATAACACCCTTCATTGGTGAAATCCTCAAGAAAACCCAATCACCAACCTCAAACTCTAGATCACGACGTCGGACATCGAAATAAGACTTTTGCCTGCTTTGTGCCGTCCTCAATCGTTCCTGTATCACTTTCACCTTCTCAATGGCTTGGTGAATCAAATCTGGCCCATATAATTCTGTTTCACCGACTTCGAACCATCCAACCGGTGATCTACATCTCCTCCCATATAGTGCCTCATATGGGGCCATTTTAATACTGGAATGGTAGCTATTATTGTAGGAAAATTCTATGAGTGGAAGATGGTCATCCCAATTTCCCTTAAAATCTAGAACACATGCTCGTAGCATATCTTCCAATGTCTGAATGGTACGTTCAGCCTGTCCGTCAGTCTGCGGATGAAATGCAGTGTTGAGATTCACCTGTGTGCCTAAACCTTTCTGAAAAGACCTCCAAAAGTTAGCCGTAAATTGAGCTCCTCGATCCTGATATAATAGATACCGGCACACCATGAAGCCTAACAATCTCCTTGATATACAACATCGCATAATCTTCAGCCGAGTAAGTTGTCTTAACTGGCAGAAAATGAGCACATTTTGTAAGTCGATCAACTATCACCCAGATAGAGTCAAACTTATGATAAGATCGAGGTAATCCAATAACAAAGTCCATATTAATCACCTCCCATTTCCAGGTCGGAATTTTTATATTCTGAAGCAATCCACCGGGTTTCTGATGTTCTATCTTTACTTGTTGACAATTGGGACACTAGGCTACAAATTCTGCAATAGACTTTTTCATGTTATCCCACCAATACTGCTCCTTGACATCATGATACATCTTTGTTGAGCCGGGATGGATGGAATATTCGGGATTGATGAATTTCATTCATAATCTTTTCTCGCAACCCTGCTACATTCGGCACACATAATCGGCCCCGGTATCTCAGTGCCCCATCTCCTCCGATCTCAAAAGCCGTAATTTTACACTGCTGAATGTTCTCTCTCAATCGTAGTAAGATAGGATCTTCATATTGTCGTGCTTTTACCTCTGCTACCAAAGATGATTCTGATGTATTCTGTACAGTAACACTTCCGTCATTAGAGTATAACAATTTGATTCTCATATTGGCTAGCTGATGAAGCTCTTTAGTCAACCCCCATCTACCTGCATCAATATGTACTAAGCTTCCCATTGACTTACGGCTGAGAGCATCCGCCACAACATTGGCTTTACCGGGATGATACAATATCTCGACGTCGTAGTCCTTCAGTAATTCAAGCCACCTACACTGCCCCAAATTCAACTCTTTCTGCTTGAAGATGTATTGTAGACTCTTGTGATCCGTGTAGATGTCAACATGGACGCCGTATAAGTAGTGCCGCCATATCTTCAAAGCATATATTACTGCAGCCAATTCCAAATCATAGGTTGGATAATTCTTTTCATGCTTCTTCAATTGTCTTGATGCATATGAAATCACCTTCCCATGCTGCATCAACACGCACCCCAAACCTATACCCGAGGCATCACAATATACCACATATCCTTCTGTTCCTTCAGGGAGAGTGAGCACCGGTGCAGATGTCAATCGATCCTTCAGCTCCCGAAAACTACGTTCACAAGTGTTAGACCACTGGAACTTGGTAGCTTTCTGTGTTAACTTAGTCAATGGTGCTGATATAGAGGAAAACCCTTCTACAAATCGCCTATAATATCCTGCTAGCCCCAGGAAGCTACGAACTTCTGATGGTGTTGTAGGTCTCGGCCAATTCTTTATTGCATCAATCTTCTGAGTGTCGACACTAATACCCTCGTCAGATATCACATGGCCAAGGAATGCTACCGAGTTCAGCCAGAATTCACATTTGGCGAGCTTAGCATATAACTTACGATCCTGAAGCATCTGTAATACTATCCGCAAGTGGCTCGCATGTTCCTCCTCCGAACGAGAATACACCAGAATGTCATCAATGAATACAATCACGAACACATCAAGATAGGGCCTGAATACAGTATTCATGAGATCCATAAAAGCTATTGGGGCATTTGTTAGCCCGAACGACATCACCAAGGACTCAAAGTGTCCATATCTTGTCCGAAAGGCCGTCTTTGGAATATCCTTCTCCTTAACCCTCACCTGATGATACCCTGAACGTAAGTCAATCTTGGAGAAATACTTGGCACCCTGGAGTTGGTCAAACAGGTCGTCAATTCTTGGAAATGGATACTTGTTCTTTATAGTAAACTTATTCAACTGCCGATAGTCGATACACATCCGTAATGACCCATCTTTCTTCCGCATGAATAGGACTGGAGCACCCCATGGTGAAGTGCTAGGCCTAATGAAGCCCTTATCCAGCAAGTCCTTTAATTGCGCCTTCAACTCTCGCAGCTCTGCCGGGGCCATTCTATATGGAGGGATAGAGATCGGTTGAGTGTCAGGCAACACATCAATGCTAAACTCAATCTCCCTTTCCGGAGGAAGGCCTGGGAGTTCATTTGGGAAAACATCTGGAAATTCATTGACCACGGGGATAGATTGTAGAGTAGGCAGCTTCGCCTCAGCATCCCTAACGCGAACAAGATGATAAATATAACCTTTTGTGATCATTTTCCTTGCCTTAAGATAGGAAATAAACCTACCTTTCGATGTAGCAATGTTCCCCTTCCATTCAATGACGGGTTCACCAGGAAATTGAAACCTAACCATCTTCATGCGACAATCAACATTTGCATAGCATGAGGCCAACCAGTCCATTCCCAGTATCACATCAAAATCAACCATTTCTAACTCAAATAAATCTGCCGAGGTTTGACGACTACAAATCATCACGGTGCAACCTCTATATACCCTTCTAGCAATCACAGAATCTCCTATTGGAGTAGATACCGCAAGGGGTTTACTTATCAATTCAGGTTCAATGCCAAACTTATTAGCCACAAAGGGTGTTACATATGATAATGTAGATCCCGGATCAATCAATGCATATACATCATAAGAAAACACGGATAATATACCTGTAACAACATCTGGAGACGACTCGAGATCCTGTCGACCTACAAGAGCATATGTTCGATTTTGAGCACCACTCGAACTCGGCCCTGCACCTCTACCTCTACCACGACCTGTCGACTGCTGAAAACCCCGTGCTGGAGGTCGAACTGATGAGGAAGAACCAGACACAGATCTAGTCGGCTGAGCCATACCATCACCTCCCTTGTTAGGACAATCCCTCATCATATGGCCAGGCTGTCCGCAAGAATAACACGCATCAGAACCTCGACAACACAGTCCAAAGTGGGCCTTGCCGCACCGATCACAACGTGGTGTTGGGGGTTTCGTCTGACTAGTATCCCTGTGATGTTGCGATCCAGATGTCAGCGAACTCTGACCTGGACCAGAATAGGATCGATCATATCGAGGCCTCCGAAACTGTGGAGGAGCACTAGCTACAGATGGCGCCGAACTCCTCGAAGACTGGGGCCTGGCGCTGCCTCTTAAGTCATCAGAATACCTTGCAAATCTCGCCCTCTTATGCCGGCCCCTATCCTGCTCCCTATCTGCCCTCTGCTGGCGCTTACGATCCTCTAGGGTCCGAGCATAAGCTTGAATACGGGAAATATCTATGCCTTCTACCAAGGAGGCTGTCATACACTCATTTATCAGATGGGGTCCCAACCCGTTCACGAACAAATGCACCCTATCACTCATCTCGGCCACCATATGGGGAGCATACTTTGCTAAAGAATCAAACTGCATACTATACTCTCGCACACTCATATTACCTTGTCTAAGGTTCAAGAACTTATCAGCTCTAGCTCGTCGTATCTCAACTGGCAAATAGTGACGATGAAAGGCCTCAGAAAAATCCTTCCACACAGCTAGAGGAGCGTTCGGACCCCTGGATCTCTCCCAACTATCATACCAAAGAACCGCTAAATCCCGTAGCCGATAAGAAGCCAACTCTACTGCCTCTCTATCACTAACATGCATAACCCGTAGTGTACGATGAACCTGGTCAATAAAATTCTGCGGATCCTCCTTGGGGTCTGATCCTGTAAACACTGGAGGGTCTAAATTAATAAAATCACGAACTCTTGTACTAACTGGTTTATCAGCAGCACCTGTATTCTGCCTCTGAGCCTGAGCAGCTACCAAGCTAGTCAATAACTGCAAAGCACTCCGCATATCCTGGTCTGTAGTGCCAGACGGAGGAGCTGGAGGTGCTGGGTGCCACCTAATATCCTCTGGAGGAGACGGAGTAGATGAGGTATGAGACGGCATCTCACTCTGAGCCTCACTTTGGCCTGCTCTGGCTTGGGGCACCTGACTGGTACCCTCTCCCGCAGCTGTATCAAGCCATCTACTAATTGTTTGTTTCCTAGTCGAAGGCATTGCTGAAAGAAAACAAGGTGAATATTAGAGACGAACACTTATGACTCAACTCTATGCACGATCTAGATTCAGGAAGAAGGTAACAACCCTAGATGTCATGTAGCCTCCTGATTATAAATGTGGCGCGCTACACATCCATAATCAAGACTCTACTAGACACGGCTCATAGACAATCCCTAGGACAGACTTGCTCTGATACCAAGTTTGTCACGACCCAAACCGGAGGACCATGACTAGCACCCGACCATACTTGCCGAGCACCAATGTACATTTTATCTAACCTTCTTTATTATCTTTTAGGTTGACGAGACCAATATAAATGGTAGACATGGATCATGAACAACCAACAATAAAATATGATTGCATGAACCTACATAACATGGGATGACCGGACAATCAAGAAACTATATACATATGGTACAAGCTACCACGCTAAAATGAAAGACTATACAACAAAAACCAGCCGACAAGGCATACCAGACTATACATGAGTCGACACTTGTCTATGAGCCTCTAAAGGAACATAAGTGCTGCAACATAGCCGGAACAAGGCCCCGACATACCCATAATGTCTATAACAAAAATGCATACCAAGACCAAGGCAAGTCCGGAAAAGGGATCTCGCCAATCACCGCTGAACTGGACAACCTACTGTGATGGGGGAGCTACACCTGCCTGTCTATCAGGACCTGCAGCACGACATGCAGCGTCCACAAATAAAAGGACGTCAGTACGAATAAAGTACTGAGTATGTAAGGCAGAGAACCATGAATACGAACAGTAATGTAAGCAGGGATAGAGAATATACAACCTGTAACATCTGAGTACCTCTGAGGGCTACTGACATGAAATGCATGATACATGTGTATAAATACATAATCTTTTAAAACATACGCCTCTGTGGGCATCATCATCATCATATCGTACCCGGCCATAATAGGCTCGGTAAAAACGTACCCGGCCATTATAAGGCTCGGTAGAATCGTACCCGGCCACGTGGAGCTCGGTAAAACCCAACTGATCAGTGGTTGCACAATAGGTGCCGTACCCGGCCGACTATAGCGCGGCTCGGTAGAGTAAAGTAGATACATATATATAATGCATGCTCGACTCATGGAAACACCTTGTAGACCTTTCGGAGTGACGTAAGGTCGGTATCCTATGTACAACTTATTGGGACTAACTCTTCACTATGAACCTTATATGAATCAGGAAGTACCAACAAGATTGATAACTTAAGAATAAGAGAAGTAACATTAACATCAATCGTTCCATAAGAGGGGAAACAATGTAAGTACTGCTTAGCTTCTAAGAATAGAGTATCTTTGGAAGCTCGTTAATTACATTATGTTAATCGGAGTCGTGCAAAAGAAGGAAAGGGATAGCCACACATACCTTGTATATACTGCCACAACCTCAAGCTATGCAAACGTCACGACTCCTTAGTCTACAATAGGAGAAATGACACTATCGTTAACGTTTAAGCGTCGCAATTATTGTGTACCAATCACAACCTATTTTGTGATGAAACGGACAGCACCTCCCCTATATATATGACTTCACACCATTCAAAACAATCACAAACAGCCTAAAAAACATCAATAATAAACATATTGAGCCTCCCAAAACAGTCCACACACAACCTAATCACATCATACATATGACGGCCACTATAGTCATACCAAATGACCCAAAAATATTACGAAGAACTAGCGGACCACAACCCAACATATATATGGTGTTTCTCCACACCCTTCCTCCTCCAAAACTCCACAAAACAGTAATAAAAACGCAGCCCAACAGCAACACCAAACAGTCCACAAAACAGTCCACAAAACAGTCCGCTACAAGTGAATAACTTGAACTCACGGCTTCCGATCACCGTCCCGTGAGTTCTTACATGTATATAACGAATTACCATGAATTTACAGCAGAATAAATGTATGAAATATAGCAGTAAACTCACCTTTGTTGTTGGATAACTCAGCCTTTAACTTGGTTCTTCAAACTCTAGTGTTTACCCCCAATTTGAACTTGAAAGAGAGGGAAAATCAATTAGGGTTTGTGGATAATTTTTGGGAGGAATTTTACAAGGTCTTAGGTCTGGTTATTTGTGAAATATAAAGAGGGATATATTGCAGAAGATAAGCCTTTTAATGGGCTGCTTATCTGACCCGAAATTCCCTCTTTTGGGCCGACATTTAACCAAGTAGGTGACTCACCTACTTGCACCTAGCAGCTTGTGCAGTCTCACGAAAATGTCTATATCTCTCTATTCCAATGTCGTATTGCTAAGCCGTTTAATGCGTTGGAAACTAGACTCATAGATCTTCAATTTGGTGGGTAGATCACCCCGTAATTCCAAGTATATTGGGAGAAATACTTAATAACATTTGACCTAAAGTTTAGGTAAAACTATGAACCTAAGTTGCAACAACATTTGTCGACTTTTGTTTCATAACTCGTTTGACTTCAAGAATTATGATACGGATATTATATGATTCAAATACCTTAAATCATGACCTCCTAAGTATACTAAGCATCTATAGGTTTACCCAAAAGTACGAGTTACAGCATCCTTGATTCGTTTAACTTCTAATACTTGTTAATCACCCTTATGCACCCTTGTATCACTTAAGATTAATCGGATTAACTTCTTATCATCTCAAGGATAATTCCTTCTTGGATTTGTGTTATATAACTTATGGAATGAACTAATGTGTGTGGTTATGGGTTGTAACAGTTTTGACGGTGAGAAGGGTGTTTTGTGTTTGCCTGAGTTGGAGACGGAGGTCTTGGGTTGACCTCCAGTGGTCTCCATAAGAGATGGTGGAGGAGGAAAGGAATCCTAGGGCGGCTAGGGTTTCAATATGGGGAATGGGTGTGTATGTAATGAGGCGTCTGAAAAGGGAGGGTATAATATATATCAAAATGATATTGTTGATCCTTGGTCATTGGATTGAATCAAAATTAATGGCCAGGTTCATCTGGCTTCAAAACGGTGTCGCATAGTTTAATGAAAGGTCTCATTCTGTCCGTTAGATTATAACACTGGACGGTTGAGATTGAATGCCCTAGACTACGTCATTTAGTTTAAATGGCACCTTGGCCTCGTCTGTTTGATCAATTATACTGGACGGCTGTGATTAGTTCTAAGGACGATATCGTTTTATTTGGAAGGAGATCGCCTTATATGGTCCATTGATCAGTTGCAATCAACGACTCAGATTTATTTGTTTATGCAGTGTCATTTGGTTGGCAATGGACTAGGCAAGCCGGTCAAAATGATTGGGCCTGGTCTGTATTTTGTTTTGGGCTTATGTATTTCTTGTGTATTTGGCCCAAACTAATATTATGTATTGTATTATTGTATTTTATAATTTTTTGACTTGTATATTATATAATTTTCTGTATTTTTTTGTATTTTGTATTTTTCCTTTGTATTTATTTTACAACTCATATATTTCCTATATTTTTCATTTTTTATATTTTTCTTAATATTTTTATATTTTGTATTTTTTGCTTTATTTTCCAATTTCCTAGAATTTGTTCTACAATTTTGTGACATTTTCTATTTTTGTATTTTTATTTCAATTTTATTTCAAACAATTGACAAACATTGGCATTCCACACACAATTTCAACACAATTTGCAAACAAAAATCATTTTTGTATAATTTTTTATATATTTTTTGTAACGACCCGACTCGCCGTTACGGGAGTTATCACCGCGTTTTCTTCATTTAACACCTCAATATGTTTATTTATATGTGTTTGGAAAGTTAGAAGCAAATCGGAAGGAATTTAGATAGAAATGAGGTGATATACCTCTTTATGAAAAGGATAGTTTGGAAAAGTCAACCAAATATTGACCGGTGAGTTAGATAGCTCGAAATTGAATTCTGATGATTCGACTAGTTTCGGGGGATCATTTATGACTTAAGAGAGCAATCAGAATCGAATTTGGAGGTCCGGTGTAGTTTTAGGCTTGAATTGGCTAAGGTTGAATTTTGGTGAAAAATGAACGGTAGGTGAGATTTTGATCCGGGGGTCGGAATGGAATTCCGACAATTTATGTAGCTTCATTATATGTTTTGGATATGTCTGCAAATTTTCAAGTCATTCGGACGCAGTTTGGTCGGGATTTTGATTGAATGTTAGTTTCAGAAGTTTTGAAGAAACTTAGGCTTGAATCCATGTAAAAATGGTGATTTTAATGTTTAGGATGGTGTTTTTATGATTGGAACAAGTCTGTATTGTGTTGGTGGTTTTCATTGGGGTCCGGGGGCCTCGGGATGAATTCAGACATCATCCGGGCATTTAGAACTTAGAGAAACTGCAGAAAATTGCAGGTTTTGCAACAGGCATTAAGCCTTCGCGTTCCCGTGGCCCAGGTCGCATTCGCGAAGGCAGGGCTGGTTAAGGCATCGCGTTCCCGATAAGGCTGTCGCATTCGCGTTGGAAAAGTTGGACGAAGCTTTGCGTTCCTGTCCCTGGAGGTCGCGTTCGCGTAGCAGGAAAATGCCGGGCATCGCATTCGCGTGAAGGGGAGACGCGTTCGCGTAAAAGAAATGTGGGCCGCTGGGAAGTTGTTCTTCGCGAATGCATGGGAGGCATCGCGTTCGCATAGAGTAAGCTGGAGCTGGGTATCACAAACGCGTGGGAGGTCACGCGAACGCATAGAGTAAAATGGTCTGGCAGTGAATTAAATTTCCAGAACAGACCAGTCGCGGGTTTATTCACCAAAAACATAAATTTTGAGCCCTAGAGAGAGAAACTCACGGGAAAATGCTAGGAATTCATCGAGTATTCATCGGAGGTAAATTGCTTGACTCAAAAACGCAATTTTATGGTTGAATTAACATCAATCTTCATGAATTTGGGTAGAAACTGTTAAGAATTATAGCCAAAGTATTGAAAACGAAAACTTCACTTTTGAAAGGCCATTCGAACTCCGATTTTGATAAATTTTATATGCACGGAATCGTGGCGAGACGAGGATCGCGTGGGTACTAATTTCGGAATTTTTCGAGCAGCGAGCCCAGGGTCAATTTTTACCTACTTAGTGCAATTTTGCGTACTTCGTATAAATTGAATTAGGTTATGTTTATTTGACCTGTAATTGACATAATTGTTGTGGTTTGACTAGAATCTATGCGCGAGGCAGTGAATTCCAAAGGAAAAGGCATTGTGGACGAGTCTACGACCACCTAGAGGTGAGTAGTTGGTGTATATGGTAGCCAGAGGGTTCGAAACCCCGGCTTAGCACATTGTGACGCTAGTACGGCGTGGCTCGCACCCCGTGGCAGGTGTGGGACTGATTGTGACTGGGGATTGAGACTTATTCCATCTCGAATGAGTATGATCTGATAATTGTGGTTGAAAAACACTCTGTTTGATATAATTGTGGGCTGTAAGCCGTGTTTGGGGCCTTGTACCGACCTGTAGTATCCATAGGGGATAGTTATATATGTGATAGCTCCACTTGCTTAATCACTGATCTTATTCCTGGTTTGAAATCACCATATTGAAATGCTAAGTCACCTGTTTTGGGAAAATTAAATAAAAGTTAAAGTATTTTCAGAATTTATGAACTGGAACCTGTTAAAAAATAATTTGAGCTGTTGTGTGACTTATATGTTTGTTGTGGACCGAGGATGGATCGGGCTGCACGCCGCAGCGGTTGATATGATATGAGGATCGGGATGCACGCCGCAGCGGTATTGCGCTTGGGCTGTAGGAGCCCCTCCGGAGTCTGTACACACCCCTAGTGAGCGCCGTTGACGTTAAATGGATCGGGCTACACGTCGTAGCGGTTATGTGCATTGCATTGCATCTTTATCTGTTGAATTATCTGTGATAATTGTATTGTACTGTTGTTGCTAGTTCGTAGGAGGATGGGACTGTAGTTTAGCTTTATTATATGGTATTCTGTGGATTTCTTACTTTCAGCTACTTGTATATATTTATTACTTACTGAGTACTTAGTACTCACTCGTACTCCCTGCACCTTTGTGTGCAGATTCAGGTACTCGGGAGAAGTAGACGAGCATTCCAGCTTTTACAGAGTCATATCGAGTTGCTGTGGTAGCTACTGACATTCGTAGAACCTAGCTTCTCATCTCTTTTAAGTTACTAATTTAGGTTCAAATTTGAGTATTTCATACAGTATTCTCTATCACTATTCGGGTTTTGTTTAGAGGCTCTAGACTTGTGACTCCAGATTTTTGGGAGTGTTAGTTCATTTTCGCACTTCTCAGTATTTTGTCGTATTATTATTATTGGAGTTTCTTTGACTCATATATTCTTCTTGAGTTGTTCATTTGGGACCGATATTCTCTATGAAAAACAATTGTTGGTCTGGCTGGCCTAGCTTGATTGTTGGGCGCCATCACAACCGAATTTGGGTCGTGACAAGTTGGTATCAGAGTCTAGGTTACTAGGACTTGTGAGTCATGAGCCGGTTTAGTAGTCCTTCGTGGATCGGTACGTAGACGTCCGTATCTATCCTCGGAAGGTTACAAAAATTTAGGAAAAATGTCACTTTTCTTGGATTCATATCGTGCGGTTTGTGTTATCGTGAAACTAAATTTTGCATATTCTATTCTCTCGTAGATGGCGAGAACACGTGCTTACGGATGTGGCGGACGACCACCATTGGCACATAGAGGCCGTGGTCGTGGTAGAGGTAGGGCAGTAGTACCAGCACCTGCTGACCCACCAGCTGACCAGACTCAGAGTCAAATTCCAGCACCGGTGGCCCGGGTTCAGGATCAGGTTCCAGCTGCTGACACTCCAACAGCTCAAGTTTAGGCACCGGCAGTTTCTATTGAGATACCAAGTCTTCAGGAGACTTTGGCCAAAATTCTATCAGTATGCACTGGCTTGGCTAGGTGGTTGCAGCCTCTACTGCGGCGGTTTTTTCACAGGCAGGGAGAGGGAATCAGACCCCCCGTGGCTCGCACACCCGAGCCGGTAGTTCAGGGTATTCAGGCACTTGGGGCAGCTTCAGTTCAGCCAGCTGCACTTGTTGCACCAGCCCCAGCTCATGTGGTTCTAGTTATGCCCGACGATGAGCAGCGTCGTCTTGAGAGATTTGAGAGGCTACATCCTCTGGCCTTCAGTGGTGCTGAGGGTGAGGACGCCTAGGGTTTTCTTGATAAGTGTAAGCATATGATTCGCACTGCTGGTATTCTGGAGTCCAGCGGTGTCGCTTTCACCACCTTTCAGTTCACATGTCCAGCATTTCAGTGGTGGGAGGATTTTGAGAGGCGTAGGCCCGCTGGGGCAGCGCCCTTCACTTGGCAGCAGTTCTCCACAGTATTTTTGGAGAAGTATGTGCCTCAGTCCCAGAGAAAGGAGCTGCATTGTCAGTTTGAGTGGCTGAAGCAGGGGGATATGTCGATAACTCAGTATGAGTCGAGATTCATATAGGTAGCCCGTCATGCCATGTGGATGATTCTGACGGACAGAGAGAGGATAAGGAGATTTATAGATGGTCTTATCCATCCCATCCGTATATTGATGACCAAAGAGAGAGCTTTGGCAGTTACCTTTGATAAGGTGGTTGATGTTGCCCTTCATATTAAGACAGATCACCGCAGAGAGCGTGAGGAGAGGGAGGCTAAGAGGCCTCGTAGTACTGATAGTTACAGTGGTGCTCTGTCTAAGGGCCAGCCTCAGTATAGTAGGGGTCATTCATTCAGGTCTAATCAGTCAGGACGTGCAAAGTCCAGTGGAGCTTCATCAGATCGTGGTCGGCAGGGCCATCAGGCTCATCACTGTCAGCAGGGTCGTTAGTAGAGTCAGCCTGCATTGAGTGCTCTTCCAGCTCAAAGCTATGCTCCCGCTTCTTCAGCTCAAGATTCATCTGCAGCGAGGGGTCCTCAGCAGTCCCTTCCTCCATCTTCAGGCCGTTGCTTTGAGTGTGGCGAGTTTGGCCATATCAAGAGAGAGTGTCCTTAGTGGCTTCGTAAGCGGTCTCAGTAGAGGGATCAGCCCTCGTCTTCTACTCTTGTTTCTGCAGCACCAGCACAGTCAGCTAGGAGTGGTGGCCAGGTGGCTTGAGGTCACCCTAGGGGCGAGGATCGTACTGGCGGAGGCCAGGCTCGTTTCTATGCTCTTCCAGATATGAAGGACGCTAGTGCCTCAGATGTTGTCATTTCAGGTATTATCTCAATCTGCCACATGGATACATCTGTCTTATTTGATCCCGGATACACCTATTCCTATGTTTCTTCATATTTTGCACATCATTTGGTTATGACCCGTGGTATTCTTGCCTTGCCCGTAGATGTGTCTACCCCGGTGGGGGACATTTTATTGTGGATCAGGTATATCGATCCTGTCTTATTACTATTGGGGGTCTGGAGACCCAAGTTGACTTGTTACTATTTGGCATGGTGGATTTCGATGTAATTCTAGGCATGGATTGGTTATATCCTTACCATGCAATTCTGGACTATCATGCCAAGACAGTCACACTAGCTATTCCAGGTAATCCGAGGATCGAGTTGCGTGGTTTGACAGATTATGTGTCCGACAGGGTGATTTCCTATATAAAGGCCCAACGAATAATTGCGAAGGGTTGTTTATCTTATTTGGCTTTCATTAGAGATGTTGAGGTTGAGACACCTAGTCTTGATTCGGTCCCCATTGTGAAGGATTTCCCGGATGTATTTCCAGCAGACCTGCCAGGCATGCCGTCTGACAGGGATATTGACTTTGGTATTGACTTGGTGATGGGCACTCAGCCCATTTCTATTCCTCCCTATCGCATGGCACCAACGGAGTTAAAAGATTTGAAAGAACAGCTTCAGGAACTCTTAGATAAGGGGTTCATTCGCCCGAGTTTGTCACCTTGGGGTGCACAGGTATTGTTCGTGAAGAAGAAAGATGGCACAATGAGAATGTGCATTGATTACTGGCAGCTGAACAAGGTAACACTGAAGAATAAGTACCCATTGCCTCGTATTGAGGACTTGTTTGATCAGCTCCAGGGAGCTAGCGTATTCTCTAAGATTTATCTTCGATCGGGTTATCATCAGTTGAAGATTAGGGATTCAGACATTATGAAGACAGCATTCAGAATGAGATATGGGCACTATGAGTTTCTGGTGATGTCTTTCCGGCTGACTAATGTCCCAACTGCATTCATGCACTTGATGAACAGTGTATTTCGGCCATACCTTGATTCTTTTGTGATTGTGTTTATTGATTATATCATGGTGTATTCACGCAGCCAGGAAGAGCATGCACAATACTTGAGGGTAGTATTACAGAGGTTGAGAGAAGAAAAGCTTTATGCAAAATTCTCTAAATGTGAATTCTGGCTTGATACTGTGACTTTTCTGGGACATGTAGTGTCCAGTGATGGTATTCGGGTTGACCCGCAGAAGGTCGAGGCAGTGCAGAGTTGGCCCAGACCTTCCTCAGCTACTGAGATTCGGAGTTTCCTCGGCTTGGCAGGCTATTACCGCCGATTTGTTCAATCTATTGCTTCACCTTTGACTAAGCGGACACAGAAGAATGCCCCATTTGTATGGTCCGATGAATGTGAGGAGAGCTTTCAGAAGCTCAAGGCGGCTTTGCTTACAGCTCCGGTACTTGTGTTGCCATCCGCTTCAGGGTTTTATATGGTGTATTATGATGCTTCTAGAGTTGGGATAGGTTTTGTATTGATGCAGGAGGGTAGAGTTATTGCATATGCTTCTCGTCAGCTAAAGCCCTACGAGAAGAACTACCCTGTTCACGATCTAGAGTTAGCTGCTATTGTTTATGCCTTGAAGATTTGGAGGCATTACTTGTATGGTGTATCTTGTGATATATATTTAGACCACCGCAGCCTTCAGCATTTGTTTAAGCAGAAAGATCTCAATTTGAGGCAGCGGAGATGGCTTGAATTGCTTAAATACTATGATATTGTTATTTTGTACCATCCCGGGAAGGCCAATGTAGTGGCCAACGCTTTGAGCCGAAAGGCTATTAGTATGGGCAGCTTGGCGTACATTCCGGTTGGGGAGAGACCCCTTGCACTTGATGTTCAGGCGTTAGCTAATCAGATGGTGAGGCTGGATATTTCTGAGCTCAGTCGGGTGATGGCTTGTGTAATAGCTCGTTCTTCTTTATATGATCGTATCCAAGAGCGCCAGTATGATGATCCACACTTACTCGTGCTTAAGGATAGAGTTCAGCATGATGTTGCCAGAGATGTCACTATTGATAGTGATGGTGTGTTGCGAATGCAGGGCCGGATATGCGTGTCTAATATTTATGGCCTTCTTGAGATGATATTAGAGGAGGTCCACAGCTTGCGGTATTCTATTCATCCAGGTGCCGCAAAGATGTATCAGGATTTGAGACAGCATTATTAGTGGAGAAAGATGAAGAAAGATATTGTGAATCATGTGGTATGGTGCCTAAACTGTCAGCAGGTCAAGGATGAGCATCAGAGACTAGGTGGTGCCTTCCAGCGTATTGATATACCCGAGTGGAAGTGGGAAAGGATCACTATAGACTTTGTTAGTGGACTCCCTCGGACAGCGAGGAAGTTTGATTCAATTTGGGTGGTTGTGGATAGGCTGACCAAGTCAGCTCACTTCATCCCAGTGTGTACTACATACTCTACGGAGTGGCTGGCGGAGATATTCATCCGCGAGATTGTGAGATTGCATGGATTTCCCATTTCTATCATATCAGACAGAGGTACCTAGTTCACTTCTCAGTTATGGAGGACATTTCAGCGAGAGTTGGGTTCACAGGTAGAGCTGAGCACGGCATTTCATCCACAGACGGATGGGCAGTCCGAGCGTACTATTCAGATATTGGAGGACATGTTACGTGCTTGTGTCATGGATTTCAGTGGTTCATGGGCTGATTACTTGCCTCTTGCAGAGTTTGCTTATAATAATAGCTATCAGTCTAGCATTCAGATGGCACCATATGAAGCTTTATATGGGAAGCGGTGTAGGTCTCCAGTCGGTTGGTTTGACCCCGGGGAGGCTAGATTATTGGGGATAGAGTTAGTTTAGGATGCCTTATACATGGTGAAGGTGGTTCAGGAGAGACTTCGCACAGCTCAGTCGCGTCAGAAGAGTTATGCGAACCAGAATGTCAGAGATGTGTCTTATTAAGTAGGTGAGAAGGTATTGCTGAAGGTTTCGCCTATGAAGGGCTTTATGAGGTTTGGAAAGAAAGGAAAGCTGAGCCCAAGGTTCATTTGACCTTTTGAGGTGCTTAGGAAAGTTGGGGAGGTGACCTATATGCTTGCTTTGCCACCCAATTTGTCGGGAGTTCACCCGGTATTCCATGTATCTATGCTCCAGAAGTATGTTGGAGACCCGTCACATGTGTTAGACTTCAGCACGATACAGTTAGATGAGGACTTGACCTATGATGTGGAGTCGGTAGCCATTTTTGGTCGGCAGGTTCGTAAGCTGAGATCCAAGGACATAGCTTTAGTGAAAGTGCAGTGGAGAGGTCGTCCCGTGGAGAAAGCAACTTGGGAGACCGAATAGGAGATACAGAGCACATATCTACACTTATTTGAAACTCTAGGTATGTTTCATAACCCGCTCGCGGACGAGCGTTTGTTGAAGTTGGGGAGAATGTAACGATCCGACTCGTTGTTACGGGAATTATCGCCCCATTTTCTTCATTCAACACCTCGATATGTTTATTTATATTTTTTTGGAAAGTTAGAAGCAAATCGGAAGGAATTTAGATAGAAATGAGGTCATATACCTCTTTATGAAAAAGATAGTTTGGAAAAGTCAACCGAATGTTGACCGGTGAGTTAGATATCTCGGAATTGAATTCTGATGATTCGACTGGTTTCGGGGGATCATTTATGACTTAGGAGAGCAATCGGAATCGAATTCGGAGGTTCGGTGTAATTTTAGGCTTAAATTGGCTAAGGTTAAATTTTGGCAAAATCCGAACGGTAGGTGAGATTTTGATCCAGGGGTCAGAATGGAATTCTGACAATTTTTGATAGCTTCGTTATGTGATTTTGGATATGTCTGCAAATTTTCAGGTCATTCGAACGCCGTTTGGTCGGGAGTTTTATTGAATGTTAGTTTCGAAAGTTTTGAAGAAACTTAGGCTTGAATCCATGTGAAAATGGTGATTTTGATGTTTAGGATGGTGTTTTTATGGTTGGAATAAGTCCGTATCATGTTTTGGAATATGTTGGTGGTTTTTGTTGGGGTCCCGGGCGCCTCGGGATGAATTCAGACCATCATCCTGGCATTTGGAACTTAGAGAAAGCTACAGAAAATTGCAGGTTTGTGCAGCAGACATTAAGCCTTCGTGTTCGCGTGGCCCAGGTCGCGTTCGCGAAGGCAGGGCTGGTTAAGGCATCACGTTCGCGATAAGGCTATCACGTTTGCATAGGCAAAGTTGGATGAAGCTTCGTATTCGCGTCCTTGGAGGTCGCGTTCGCGTAGGAGGAAACTGCCGGGCATCGCGTTAGCGTGAAGGGGAGATGCGTTCGCGTAGAAAAAATATGGGCCGCTGGGAAGTTGTTCTTCGCGAACGCGTGGGTGGCGTCGCGTTCGCGTAGAGTAAGCTAGAGCTGGGCATCGCGAATGCGTTGGAGGTCACAGGAACGTGTAGAGTAAAATGGTCTGGCAGTGAATTAAATTTCCAGAACAGACCACTCACGTGTTCATTCACCAAAAACACAATTTTTGAGCCCTAGAGAGAGAAACTCAGGGGAAAATGATGGGAATTCATCGGGTATACATTAGAGGTAAATTTCTTGACTCAAAAACGCAATTTTATGGTAGAATTAACATCAATCTTCATGAATTTGGGTAGAAACTGTGAAGAATTATGGCCTAGGTATTGAAAACGAAAACTTGACCTTTGAAAGGACATTCAAATTCCTATTTAGTTAATTTTATATGCACGGACTCGTGGCGAGACGAGAATCGCATGGGTACTAATTTCGGAATTATTTGAGCAGCGGGTCCGGGGTCGGGTTTTACCAACTTAGTGCAAATTTTCGTACTTCGTATAAATTGAATTGGGTTATGTTTCTTTGACCCGTAATTGACATAATTGTTGTGGTTTGACTAGATTCTACACGCGAGGCAGCGAATTCCAAAGGAAAAGGCATTACGAACGAGTCTACGACCGGCTGGAGGTGAGTAGTTTGTGTCTATGGTAGCCTGATGGTTCGAAACCCCGGCTTAGCACATTGTGACGCTAGTAAGGCGTGGCTTGCACCTCGTGGTAGGTACGGGACTGATTGTGACTGTGGATTAAGACTTAGTCCATCCCGAATGAGTATGATATGATAATTGTGGTTGAAAAACACTATGTTTGATATAATTGTGGGCTGTAAGCCGTGTTTGGGGCCTTGTGACGACCAATAGTATCCCTAGGGGATAGTTATATATGTGATAGCTACACTTGCTTAATCACTGATCTCAGTCCTGGTTTGAAAGCACCATTAGTGAAATGCTAAGTCACATGTTTTGGGAAAAATAAATAAAAGTTAAAGTACTTTCATAATTTATGAACTGGAACCTGGTAATAAATAATTTGAGCTGTTGTGTGACTTATATGTTTGTTGTGGACTGAGGATGGATCGGGCTGCACGCCGTAGCGGTTGATTTGAGGGTCGGGCTGCACACCGCAGCGGAATTGCGTTTGGCCTGTAGGAGCCCCTCCGGAGTCTGTACATACCCCCAGTGAGCGCCATCGACGTTAAATGGATTGAGCTGCATGTCGTAGCGGTTATGTGCATTGCATTGCATCTTTATCTGCTGAATTATCTATGATAATTGTATTGTACTGTTGTTGCTAGTTCGTAGGAGGATCGGACTGTAGTTTAGCTTCATTATGTGGTATTCTGTGGATTTATTACTTTCAGCTACTTGTATATATTTATTACTCACTGAGCACTTAGTACTCACCCCTACTCCCTGCACCTTTGTGTGCAGATTTAGGTACTCAGGAGAAGTAGACGAGCATTCCAGCTTTTATAGAGTCATATCGAGTTGCTGAGGTAGCTGCCGACGTTCGCAGAACCAAGCTTCTTATCTCTTTTCAATTATTACTTTATGTTCAGATTTGAGTATTTCATACAGTATTCTCTATCACTATTCGGGTTTTGTTTAGAGGCTTTAGACTTGTGACTCCAGATCTTTGGGAGTGTTAATTCGTTTTCGCACTTCTCAGTATTTTGTCGTATTATTATTATTGGAGTTTCTTTGACTTATATATTCTTCTTGAGTTGTCCATTTGGGACCGATATTCTCTGTGAAAAACAATTTTTGGTCTGGCTGGCCTAGCTTGATTGTTGGGCGCCATCACGACCGGATTTGGGTCATGACATTTTTGGAATTCAATTGCTTGGGGCACAAATCACGTGCTCACAGGTCCTACATATTTTCCTATAGCACAAGTATTTAAAGAAAGAGAATATTAAAGACAAATTTAGAAATTTTCAACTTTATTAATAACGAACCATTGATTACAAAGATAATATCCTAATGAATATTGTGCTACAACCTTCTAATAATGCAAAAACAAGAATACAAACTCAAAAATGCCTATCCTAAGAATACATTAAAGATCCTAGTGCCCGCAGGACATCGTTCGGTCTTGCCGCCGGCCTATATGCAAGTCCCCTTTGGAGTTTATCTAAATCTTTCATTGCTTGCTTTACAAATATTATTGCTGAGGCGACAAATGTGGATTGGGTCATATCGTCGCATATCTGGCATTTCTGAGTGATATAGTGAGCAATGATGAGAATTCTCTCTCTAATCATTCCTTTCTTTTGGAGTAACCTCCCTATTTGTTTGGCACGAGCATCCAGAGTTTGTTAGCTTTTCTCTTGAAGCTGCTGAACTTCTATTTCCAACCGGGCCATTGCCATATAGCAGAGTTCTCTTTCCGTTTCAAACTCTTTTACTTGTTTGCTACCCTTGACCTCCGTAGTGACAATCTTTTTCCTCAACCGAGCAACTTCAATATTATGTTCTTCTTTCAATTGTTGGATCATACGAGCCCTTTCTTCAGCATTTCTAGCCATTTGCTTCCGAACCCCAACTAATTTTTTTTCGGCTTTGTCCAAATCAAAACTGTAATCGTTCACCTTTCACCGCAAATTATCAATCAATTTTTCATCCCGGGCATGTCGAATTGGGGTTTCAGTTGCTGTTCTCATTTTCAAAATTTGAGCTTTCAATGCCTCATTTTCCTTAATCAATTGTTTCTTTTCACCCTCATCGGTCGCCGTTTGTAAGATGTTTTCGAACTTGAGGTCTTGAACTTGCTTTTCTAACATACTGATTTTGGCTCGGTATTCGTTCTTTTTAGCCGACCAATCCCATTGCTCTTTTGACAGTGTGGCAAATTCCTGGATGTGAGGTCTCTTCATTGGTCTTTCATGCTCATGATCTCTTTTGTACCATGCGGAGAAACCAGGTGACACTTCACCTCTAGCCCGATCCCTTACACAAGTGTTCACTTTCAAACATTGACAATCATTCCATATTTGTCAGACTTTCGCCTCAGGAAACTGCCCATCGGGACTAATCTCTATCACCTGAACACTGAGATCACCATCTTTTGGCACTATTTGATATCTTCCGAGTTGTCATAACACTCGATATGGTGCGTAAGGTTGAATACTTTAGAGTCTCATTAAAAGAAAGTGCGATCCTTCTGCCGGCATGTATATGATTTCATCGACGGGTAGCCACCTGAATGCCCATTCTATTTGACTAGCAATAAGAGATCAGAACTATGTGATCCAACCTTTAGGCCCCTCCAGCAACTTGACCCCTTTTATCCTCGTGTAGAATTCTTCTATGCAAGTCTTTTCTGATGACCCGTAACTCAGAAATTGAGGGCGATGGCATAAGTGCTCGATCATCCATATTTGTAATAGCAAGTTGCATCCATCGAAGAAATCTTCTCCAGCTTTATAAGTTGTGAGGGCACGAAATATATCAGCCACTATCATAGGTGCCAAAGTGCTATTATCCTGTGTGAGGAGGGTACTGACAATCCCGGCAATTTTGATGTCGATGTTCCGTCTTTCCTTGGAAATATTATCAAACCCAAAAAGGCCACAATGGAATCAAAATGCCTATGTTCCTCCCATTTAGCCCGGTTTGCTTTACTGTAGAGTTTGTTTGTTGGGTTGTTAATTCCTCCAATGTGACCATATCTATGGTATATTGTTGCGACCAAAACACTCACGCAAGTGTACGCGATCGACAGGTAATATGGTAGTAAGTAGAGTATCGTTCCCACGAGGAATTGTGATTAACTTATTGACTGAATTAGACTAAATTAGTTATCAATTCAAGCTAAACTATCACAAGATATATCTAAAACTTCTGAATAATAGAACATAATTCAAGGCAAAATTACTACACCAATTACAATTTATGTTTATAACAATTTGGATAAATATATTCCAGTGCCATGGATTTGCTAGTAATCATGCTATTTTCTACTTAGAATTGATTTATTTAATTATATGAATTATTGATTATAAGATTAATAATATTCATAAGAATCTTTCGAGTTCTTATGAATCTATCCAATTTAAATCAATATCTATATTTCTATGATATTAATATTAACAAGAATGCATTTCAAACTCTTATTATTTAACCAAACAAGGCAATTAAGTACATATCTATCTTAATTGCAAATCCTTCACTCGATGCCCGAGATTCAAATCTTGTTCTATTTGATTTTATATGCAACCAAGAATTTCCTTTGTCAAGTTTAATTCAAAGTTCGTAGATAATATTTCACTGTTAGCTACGCAGTAAAATAATTAAGATCAAAATCAAATAAACAACCCATATATAACAAAATCACAAACATCCATGACCCTAGAATACTAGAGAGTTTAGCTACTCATGTTCATACTAAAATCAATAATATTGATGTCTAAAATATTACAAAGAAGAATACAAGATGAAAGTTTAGATGAACTCTTTAATTTGTTGCACTTCAAAACTTTGATCTTCAATTTCTTGCTTAGCTCCAAGAGGACTTCAATGGCTTCTCTTCAAATGTTCTCTCTAGAATGAATAGTGTAAATCCACTCTAATTCAATGTTAAAAATCTGATCCCCTCATTATGAACCTTATCCTTGTTTTATCCCATAGTGGAATCCACCCCTTAGTGACAAAATAGTAACTCAATAATGCATTTCCGGAACTGGACTAGCGCGGGCAAGCTTATGGCTGCGCTAATGCCTGCGCTAGTGGGGTAACATTTAGTCCGGAATTTTGGACTAGCGCGGGCAAGCTTATGGCCACGCTAATGCCCGTGCTAGTGGGGTATGTGCTCTTTTGTCTTCTTTTTCTCAATTTTTCCACATTGTTTACCATCATAAATACTCACATGCATAATTAACTCCTGTGAAACATTAAATCACAATTAGAGCTAATTTTATCATTAATTATAATCATATGACAGTAATTTCTTCTTAATTTAGAACATATATATATGGGCTATATTGCACAATTTAGCCCATTATCATATATGAAATTCATAATGCAAAACCTGTGGACCAAATATTTGTTGTGAACGTGTAACGACCCGGCCCGTCGTTATGGGAATTACCACCCCGTTGCCTTGCATTTACATATATTATGCTTTTAAATCAGTATTAGAATATATCGGGTGAGTTAGGAGTGATTTGGATTGAAAATGAAACAAATAGCATGTTTGAAGGAAGCTTGAATATGGAAAGTCAACCAAGAGTTGACTATTGAGTTAGAGTGCTCGGAAACGGATTCTGATGATTCGACTAGTTCCGGGGATCATTTATGACTTAGGAGAACAATCGGAATTGAATTCGGAGGTCCGGTGTAGTTTTAGGCTTGAATTGGCGAAGGTTGAATTTTGGCGAAATTCGGATGGTAGGTGATATTTTGATCCGGGAGTCGGAATAGATTTCCTACAATTTTTGTAACTTCGTTATGTGATTTTGGATGTGTCTGCAAATTTTCAGGTCATTCGGACATCGTTTGATCGGGTTTTGGATTGAATGTTAGTTTTGAAAGTTTTGCAGAAACTTAGGCTTGAATTCGTGTGGAAATGGTGATTTTGATGTTTAGAATGGTGTTTTTATGATTGGAACAAGTCCGTATCATGTTTTGGAGTACGTTGGTGGTTTTCGTTGGGGTCCCGGGGGCCTCAGGATGATTTCGGACCATCAACCGGGCATTTGGACTTGGCAAAAATCTGCAGAAAAACTGCAGGTTCTGCCCAGGCATTTAAGCCTTCGCGTTCGCGTGACAAGTGTCGCGTTCGCGAAGGCCAAGCCTTTTTGTGCATCGCGTTCGCGGGAGGGGGAGACGCATTCGCGTAGGCCAGGGGTGTTGAGCATCGCGAACGCGTTGCTTGGGTCGCGTTCGCGTAGGGTCGTGGGTGTTGTGCTTCGCGTTCGCGGGAGGTGTATCGCGAACGCGTAGAAGGAATCTGGGCGGCTGGGAGTTTGAACATCGCGAACGCATGGTTGGCGTCGCATTCGCGAAGGGTAAATGGAATTGAGCATCGCGAACGCGTGGTAAGCGTCGCGTTCGCGAAGAGTAAGGAGGAGCTGTTCTTCGCGAACGCGTGGGAGCTCACGCGAACGCGAAGAACAAAAGTCTCTGGCAGTGAATAAAATCCAGAAGCAGAGGGCTTACGGGTTTACACCCCCAAAACATAATTTTGAGCCCTAGAGAGAAGAAAACTCGAGGAAATCACTGAGAAGTCACCGGGTATTCGTCGGAGGTAAGATTCTTGACTCAAAAACATCATTTTATGGTAGTATTAACATCAATCTTCATGAAATTGGGTTGAAATCTTGAAGAAATGTGGCCTAAATATTGAAAACGGGATTTTTGGATTTGGAAGGCCATTTGAACTCCGATTTCGATAAATTTTATATGCACGGACTCGTGGCGAGATGAGGGTCGCGTTGGTACTAATTTCGAAATTTTCCGAGCAGTGGGACCCGGGGTCGGGTTTTACCAACTTGGTGTATTTATGGGAATTTCATGTAAATTGAAATGGGTTATGATTATTTGACCCGTATTTGATATAATTATTGTGGTTTGACTAGATTCCACGCATGAGGGAGCTATATTCAAAGGAAAAGGCATCACGGACGAGTCTACGACCGGCTAGAGGTGAGTAGTTTGTGTATATGGTAGCCTAAGGGTTCGAAACCCCAGCTTAGCATATTGTGACGCTAGTAGGGCGTGGCTCGCACACTGTGGCAGGTGCGGGATTGATTGTGACTGGGGATTGAGACTTGGTCCATCCCGGAAGTGAATAATATGTTGTTAGTGTTGGAAATACACTGTATTTGCTATATTTGTGGGCTGTAAGCCTTGTTTGGGGCCTTGTGCCGATCTGTAGCGTCCTTAGAGGACAATATTTATGTGATAGCTATAATTGCTTAAATCACCGATCTCGGTCCTGAAAAATTGAAATCACACTTTTGAAATGCTAAGTCACCGGCTTTTACAAATTTAATAAATTTAAAGTATTTTTCATAAATTATGAATTGAGAACTGGAATTAAGGAAAAATGAATTGTTTGTGACTTAATTGCTTATTGTGGACTGAGCATGGGATCGGGCTGCACGCCGCACTGGTTGATATGTGGATCGGGCTGCACGCCGCAGCAGTATTGCGCTTGGGCTGTAGGAGCCCCTCCGGAGTCTGTACACACCCCCAGTGAGCGCCGTCGACGTTAAATTGGATCGGGCTACACGCCGTAGCGGTTATGTGCATTTCATTGCATCTTTATTGTTGAATTACTCTGTGGTAGCTGAATTGTACTGTTGATGCTAGTTCGTAGGAGATTCGAACTGTAGTGTAGCTTCATATTGTGGTAATTTGTGGATTTCTTATTTTCAGCTGCTGATATATATTTATTACTCACTGAGTGCTTAGTACTCACCCCTACTCCCTACACCTTTTGTGTGCAGACTCAGGTACTCGGGAGTAGTAGACGAGCATTTCCAGCTTTTGCAGAGTCATACCGAGTTGCTGAGGTAGCTGCCGACGTTCGCAGAACCTAGCTTCTCCTCTCCTTTTCAGTTGTTATTTTGTATTTTGTATTCAGACTTGAGTATTTCTATACAGTACTCTCTATTCCAGTTGGGTTTTGTTAGAGGCTCTAGACTTGTGACTCCGGATCTTTGGGAGTGTCAGTACTTTTGTTCATTAATTATTATTATTAGAGTTCTTAAACTCATATATTCTTCTTGGGTTGTCCATTTGGGACTGGTATTAGATGAAATCAGTAATTGTTGGGCTGACTGGCCTAGCTTGATTGTTGGGCGCCATCATGACCGGATTTGGGTCGTGACAAGTTGGTATCAGAGCCTAGGTTATTAGGACTCGCGAGTCATGAGCCGTTTTAGTAGGCTTTCGCGGATCGGTACATAGAAGTCTGTATCTATCCTCGGAGGGCTACCGAAACTTTAGGAAAAACCTCACATTTCTTGGATTCATATCGTGCGATTTGTGTTATCATGAAATTAAATTAAATTTTTCCATATTCTATTCTCTCGCAGATGGCAAGAACACGAGCTAACGGACGTGGCGGACGACCACCATTGGCACCCAGAGGCCGTGGTCGTGGTAGAGGTAGGGCAGCAGTACCAGCACCTGCTGACCGACCGGCCGACCGGACTCGGGGTCGGATTCCCGCACCGGTGGCCCGGACTCGGGACCGGATTTCGGCGGCGGACGCTCCGGCAACTCGGGTTCAGGCACCGGCAGTGCCTGTTGTGATACCGGGTCTTTAGGAGACCTTGGCTCGGATCTTATCGGTGTGCACGAGCTTGGCATAGGTAGTTGAAACTACTGCTGTGCAGTATCTTCTTCACGGGCGGGGGGAGGGAATCGGACCCCGTGGCTCACACGCCCGAGCCGGTTCGGCCGGTTGCGCCCGTTGCACCGGCTCCCTGCTTATATGGTTCCGGCTATGCCCGATGATGAGCGGCGTCCTTTGGAGAGATTTGAGAGGCTACGGCCTCCGACATTCAGTGGAGCTGAGGGCGAGGACGCCCAGGGTTTTCTTGACAGATGTCGGCGCATGCTTCGCACCGCGGGTATTCTAGAGTCCGGCGGTGTTTCATTCACCACTTTTCAGTTCACAGGTGCAGCATTTCAGTGGTGGGAGGATTTTGAGAGGCGTAGGCCCGCCGGGGCAGTGCCCCTCACTTGGCAGCAGTTCTCCACGGTATTTTTGGAGAAGTACGTACCTCAGTCTCAGAGAGAGGAGCTGCGACGTCGGTTCGAGTGGTTGAAGCAGGGAGAGATGACGGTTAATCAGTACGAGATGAGATTCACACAGTTGGCCCGTCATGCCATGTGGATGGTTCCTACAGACAGAGAGAGAGGATTCGGAGATTTATTGATGGCCTTATTTATCCCATCCGCATATTGATGACCAGGGAGAGAGCTTCGGCAGTTACCTTTGAGGAGGTGGTTGATGCTGCCCGTCACATTGAGACGGATCGCCGCAGAGAGCGGGAGGAGAGAGAGGCTAAGAGGCCTCGTGGTACTGGCAGCTACAGTGGTGCTCCATCTAGGGGCCAACCTCGGCATAGCAGGGGTCGTACGTTCAGGTCTCATCAGTCTGGACGTGTAGAGTCCAGTGGGGTTTCATCAGATCGTGGTCGTCAGGGCCATCAGGGTTATTAGGGTAAGCAGAGTCGTCAGTAGAGTCAGCCTGCATTGAGTGCTCTTCCGGCTCAGAGCTCTGCTCCTGCTTCCTCAGCACAGGATTCATCTGCAGCGAGGGGTCCTCAGCAGCCCCTTCTTCCATCTTCAGGCCGTTGTTTTGAGTGCGGTGATTTGGGCCATATCGGGAGAGAGTGTCCTCAGTGGCTTCGTAAGCGGTCTCAGCAGAGGGATCAGCCCTCGTCTTCTACTCATGTTTCTTCGGCGCCAGCACAGTCGGCTAGGACTGGTGGCCAGGTATCCAAAGGTCACCCTAGGGGTGAGGATCGTACTGGTGGAGGCCAGGCTCGTTTCTATGCTCTTCTGGATAGGAAGGATGCTAGTGCTTTAGATGCGGTTATTTCAAGTATTATCTCAGTCTGCCACAGGGATGCTTCTGTCTTATTTGATCCCGGATCCACCTATTCTTATGTCTCTACTTATTTTGTACATCATTTGGGTATGACCCGTGGTATTCTTGCTTTGCCCGTACATGTGTCTACCCCAGTGGGGGATACTGTTGTTGTGGATCAGGTATATCGATCCTGTATTATTACTATTGGGGGTCTGGAGACCCGAGTTGATCTATTACTACTGGGCATGTTAGATTTCGATGTAATTCTAGGCATGGATTGGCTATCTCCTTACCATGCGATTCTGGACTGTCATGCCAAGACAGTCACACTAGCTATTCCAGGTAATCCGAGGATCGAGTGGCGTGGCTTGACCGATTATGTGTCCGACAGGGTGATTTCTTATATAAAGGCCCAACGAATGATTGGCAAGGGTTGTTTATCTTATTCGGCCTTTATTAGAAATGTTGAAGCTGAGACACCCAGTCTTGATTTGGTCCCCGTTGTGAGGGAGTTTCCGAATGTATTTCCGGCAGACCTACCAGGCATGCCGCCTGACAGAGATATTGACTTTGGTATTGACTTGGTGCCGGGCACTCGGCCCATTTCTATTCCTCCTTATCGCATGGCACCAGCAGAGTTAAAAGAATTGAAAGAACAGCTTCAGGAACTCTTAGATAATGGTTTCATTCGTCCGAGTGTGTCACCTTGGGGTGCACCGGTGTTGTTCGTGAAGAAGAAAGATGGCACAATGAGAATGTGCATTGATTACAAGCAGCTGAACAAGGTAACGGTGAAGAATAAATACCCATTGCCTCGTATTGAGGACCTATTTGATCAGCTCCAAGGAGCTAGTGTATTTTCTAAGATTGATCTTCGATCGGGCTATCATCAATTGAAGATTAGGGACTCGGATATTATGAAGACAGCGTTTAGGACGCGATATGGGCACTACGAGTTCCTGGTGATGTCTTTCGGGTTGACTAATGCCCCAGCTGCATTCATGCACTTGATGAATAGTGTATTTCGGTCGTACCTTGATTCTTTTGTGATTGTGTTTATTGATGACATTATGGTATATTCACGCAGCCGGAAGGAGCATGCACAGCACTTGAGGGTGGTATTGCAGAGGTTGAGAGAAGAGAAATTTTATGCAAAATTCAGTAAGTGTGAGTTCTGGCTTGATACTGTCGGCTTTTCTGGGACATGTAGTGTCTAGTGATGGTATTCGGGTTGATCCACAGAAGGTCGAGGCAGTGTAGAATTGGCCCGGACCTTCCTCAGCTACTGAGATTCGAAGTTTCCTCGGCTTGGTAGGCTATTATTGCCGGTTTGTTCAGGGTTTCTCATCTATTGCTTCACCGTTGACTAAGCTGACACAAAAGAATGCTCCATTTGTGTGGTCTGATGAATGTGAGGAGAGCTTTCAGAACCTCAAGGAGGCTTTGACCACCGCTCCAGTACTTGTGTTACCATCAGCTTCAGGGTCGTATACGGTGTATTTTGATGCTTCTAGAGTTGGACTCGGTTGTGTGTTGATGCAGGAGGGTAGAGTTATTGCATATGCTTCTCGTCAGCTAAAGTCCCACGAGAAGAACTACCTTGTTCATGATTTGGAGTTAGCTACTATTGTTCATGCCTTGAAGATTTGGAGGCATTACCTATATGGTGTATCTTGTGATGTATATACGGACCACCGCAGCCTTCAGCATTTGTTTAAGCAGAAAGATCTAAATTTGAGGCAGCGGAGATGGCTTGAATTGCTTAAAGACTATGATATTACTATCTTGTATCATCCTCGGGAAAGCCAATGTAGTGGCTGATGCATTGAGCCGGAAGGCTATTAGTATGGGCAGTTTGGCGTATATTCCAGTTGGGGAGAGACCCCTAGCAGTTGATGTTCGGGCGTTAGCTAATCAGATGGTGAGGCTGGATATTTCTGAGCCCAGTCGGGTGATGGCTTGTGTAGTAGATCATTCTTCTTTATATGATCGCATTCGAGAGCGCCAGTATGATGATCCACACTTACTTGTCCTTAAGGACAAAGTTCAGCATGATGATGCCAGGGATGTCACTATTGATAGTGATGGTGTATTGCGGATGCAGGGCCGGATATGCGTGCCCAATGTTGACGGCCTTCGTGAATTGATATTGGTAGAGGCCCACAGCTCGCGGTATTCTATTCATCCAGGAGCCGCGAAGATGTACCAGGATTTGAAGCAGCATTACTGGTGGAGAAAGATGAAGAAAGATATTGTGAGCCATGTGGCTCGGTGTCTAAACCGTCAGCAGGTCAAGTATGAGCATCAGAGACCTGGTGGTGTATTCCAGCGTATTGATATTCCGGAGTGGAAGTGGGAAAGAATAACTATGGACTTTGTTAGAGGACTCCCTCGGACAGCGAGGAAGTTTGATTCAGTTTGGGTGGTGGTGGATAGGTTGACCAAGTCGGCTCACTTCATCCCAGTGTGTACTACTTATTCCTCAGAGCGGTTGGCAGAGATATTCATCCGTGAGATAGTGAGATTGCATGGAGTTCCCATTTCTATTATATCAGACAGAGGTACCCAGTTCACATCTCAGTTCTGGAGGACATTTCAGCGAGAGTTGGGTTCACGGGTAGAGCTGAGCACAGCATTTCATCCACAGACGGATGGGCAGTCTGAGCGTACTATTCAGATATTAGAGGATATGTTGCGTGCTTGTGTCATTGATTTTGGTGGTTCGTGGGCTGATTATTTGCCTCTTGTGGAGTTTGCTTATAATAATAGCTATCCGTCCAGCATTCGGATGGCACCGTATGAAGCTTTATATGGGAGGTGGTGTAGGTCTCCAGTTGGTTGGTTCGAGCCCGGCGAGGCTAGGTTGTTGGGGACAGAGTTAGTCCAAGATGCCTTAGACAAGGTGAAGGTGATTCAGGAGAGACTTCGCACAGCTCAGTCGCGTCGGAAGAGTTATGCGGACCGGAAGGTCCGAGATGTGTCTTATTCAGTAGGTGAGAAGGTGTTGCTGAAGGTTTCGCCTATGAAGGGTGTTATGAGATTTGGAAAGAAAGGGAAGTTGAGCCCAAGGTTTATTGGACCTTTTGAGGTGCTTAGGAAAGTTGGGGAGGTGGATTATATGCTTGCTTTGCCACCCAGTTTGTCGGGAGTTCACCCGGTGTTCCATGTATCTATGCGCCGGAAGTATGTCGGAGACCCGTCTCATGTGTTGGACTTCAGCACGATAAAGCTAGATGAGGATTTGACTTATGATGTGGAACCAGTAGCCATTTTGGGTCGACGGGTTCGTAAGCTGAGATCTAAGGACATAGCTTCAGTGAAAGTGCAGTGGAGAGGTCGTCCCGTGGAGGAAGCAACTTGGGAGACCGAGCAGGAAATGCGAAGTAGATATCCACACTTGTTTGATACTCCAGGTTCTTTTCTTAACCCGCTCGCGGACGAGCGTTTGTTTAAGTTGGGGAGAATGTAACGACCCGGCCCGTCATTACGGGAATTACCACCCCGTTACCTTGCATTTACATATATTATGCTTTTAAATCAGTATTAGAATATATCGGGTGAGTTAGGAGTGATTTGGATTGAAAATGAAACAAATAGCATGTTTGAAGGAAGCTTGAATATGGAAAGTCAACCAAGAGTTGACTATTTGAGTTAGAGTGCTCGGAACCGGATTCTGATGATTCGACTAGTTCCGGGGGATCATTTATGACTTAGGAGAATAATCGGAATTGAATTCGGAGGTCCGGTGTAGTTTTAGGCTTGAATTGGCGAAGGTTGAATTTTGGCGAAATCCGGATGGTAGGTGATATTTTGATCCGAGAGTCGGAATGGAATTCCGACAATTTTGTAGCTTCGTTATGTGATTTTGGATATGTCTGCAAATTTTCAGGTCATTCGGACATCGTTTGATCGGGTTTTGGATTGAATGTTAGTTTTGAAAGTTTTGAAGAAACTTAGGCTTGAATTCGTATGGAAATGGTGATTTTGATGTTTAGAATGGTATTTTTATGATTGGAACAAGTCCGTATCATGTTTTGGAGTACGTTGGTGGTTTTCGTTGGGGTCCCGGGGGCCTCGGGATGATTTCGGACCATCAACTGGGCATTTGGACTTGGCAAAAATCTGCAGAAAAACTGCAGGTTCTGCCCAGGCCCTTAAGCCTTCGCTTTCGCGTGACAAGTGTCGCGTTCACGAAGGCCAAGCCTTTTTGTGCATCGCATTCGCGGGAGGGCGAGACGCGTTCGCGTTGGCCAGGGGTGTTGAGCATCGCGAACGCGTTGCTTGGGTCGCGTTCGCGTAGGGTCGTGGGTGTTGTGCTTCGCGTTCGCGGGAGGTGTATCGCGAGCGTGTAGAAGGAACCTGGGCGGCTGGGAGTTTGAACATCGCGAACGCGTGGTTGGCATCGCGTTCGCGAAGGGTAAATGGAATTGAGCATCGCGAACGCGTGGTAAGCGTCGCGTTCGCGAAGAGTAAGGAGGAGCTGTTCTTCGCGAACGCGTGGGAGCTCACGCGAACGCGAAGAACAAAAGTCTCTGGCAGTGAATAAAATCCAGAAGCAGAAGGGTTACGGGTTTACACCCCCAAAACATAATTTTGAGCCCTAGAGAGAAGAAAACTCGAGGAAATCACCGAGAAGTCATCGGGTATTCGTCGGAGGTAAGATTCTTGACTCAAAAACATCATTTTATGGTAGTATTAACATCAATCTTCATGAAATTGGGTTGAAATCTTGAAGAAATGTGGCCTAAATATTGAAAACGGGATTTTTGGATTTGGAATGCCATTTGAACTCCGATTTCGATAAATTTTATATGCACGGACTCGAGACGAGATGAGGGTCGCGTTGGTACTAATTTCGAAATTTTCCGAGCAGTGGGGCCCGGGGTCGGGTTTTACCAACTTGGTGTATTTATGCGAATTTCTTGTAAATTGAAATGGGTTATGATTATTTGACCCGTATTTGATATAATTATTGTGGTTTGACTAGATTCCACGCACGAGGGAGCTAAATTCAAAGGAAAAGGCATCGCGGACGAGTCTACGACCGGCTAGAGGTGAGTAGTTTGTGTATATGGTAGCCCTGAGGGTTCGAAACCCCGGCTTAGCACATTGTGACGCTAGTAGGGCATGGCTCGCACACCGTGGCAGGTACGGGACTGATTGTGACTAGGGATTGAGACTTGGTCCATCTCGGAAGTGAATAATATGTTGTTAGTGTTGGAAATACACTGTATTTGATATATTTGTGGCTGTAAGCCTTGTTTGGGGCCTTGCGCCGATCTGTAGCGTCCTTAGAGGACAATATTTATGTGATAGCTATAATTGCTTAAATCACTGATCTCAATCCTGGAAATTGAAATCACACTTTTGAAATGCTAAGTCACCGGCTTTTACAAATTTAATAAAGTTAAAGTATTTTTCATAAATTATGAATTGAGAACTGGAATTAAGGAAAAATGAATTGTTTGTGACTTAATTGCTTATTGTGGACTGAGCATGGGATCGGGCTGCACGCCGCAGTGGTTGATATGTGGATCGGGCTGCACGCCGCAGCAGTATTGCGCTTGGGCTGTAGGAGCCCCTCCGGAGTCTGTACACACCCCCAGTGAGCACCGTCGACGTTAAATTGGATCGGGCTACACGCCGTAGCGGTTATGTGCATTGCATTGCATCTTTATTGTTGAATTACTCTGTGGTAGCTGAATTCTACTGTTGATGCTAGTTCGTAGGAGATTCGAACTGTAGTGTAGCTTCATATTGTGGTAATCTGTGGATTTCTTATTTTCAGCTGCTGATATATATTTATTACTCACCGAGTACTTAGTACTCACCCCTACTCCCTGCACCTTTTGTGTGCAGACTTAGGTACTCAGGAGCAGTAGGCAGGCATTCCAGCGTTTGCAGTGTCACATCGAGTTGCTGAGGTAGCTGCCTATGTTCGCAGAACCTAGCTTCTCCTCTTATTTCCAGTTGTTATTTTGTATCTTGTATTCAGACTTGAGTATTTCTATACAGTACTCTCTATTCCTGTTGGGTTTGTTAGAGGCTCTAGACTTGTGACTCCGGATCTTTGGGAGTGTCGGTATTTTGTTCAGTATTATTATTATTGGAGTTCTTAAACTCATATATTCTTCTTGGGTTGTCCATTTGGGGACGGGTATTTTGTGATAATTAAATTGTTGGTCTGGCTGGCCTAGCTTGATTGTTGGGCGCCATCACGATCGGATTTGGGTCGTGACAGAACGCTTCGGGCTATTTTCAAGGAATCTAGGAATCTATGAGAGGTGATGGCTCTTGCAGCAACCGGATATATATCTTTCAGAGGGACCTCATTTTTACCGATGTAATTAGCAATCTCTTCTAGTGTCGGAGTGAGCTCAAAGTCCGAAAAATGGAGCACATTGTGTGCGGGATCCCAACAAGTGACCAAGGCTCGAATAATGTCTCCTCAAGGTATGATATCAAGCAACCCGGTAGGACCTTTCAAATATTTCTTGACCTCGTCCTGTCCGTCTTGGCCCAAGTCATTCCACCATAGGCGTAACTCCAAAGGAATCTTATTCAATAATGAAAAAGGTTCATTTTGCATTGTGCTCATCCTGCACATTTATTTAAAGGTGATTTAATCACATATGCTTTTTACCTAAAGACAAAAATATATTTTTAAAGGAAAAAAGTTTTCATTTTCAAAAAGTCCCTATTTGCGAATACGGCCTTTCAGCTCTTCCTTCGAAGATTTTAAGGTTGTATCTATTATTTAGTTAAAGTGACTCAAAAGTGGTCATTATTACGCAAACAGCCTTCCGGCATCCTTTCAGGATATTCAGCTATTTTCAAAACAACATTGCTTTGATTTATTAATATTTTTGGTTGTTTTTGTAAAAGGGATGGTTGGACTCGTCAAGGGTTGCCTACGTATCTCGCCTAGTGGTGGGAATCAAACCTGCGTAGTTCGGTTAAATTATTTTTAGACCAACTATTTTAATTTTGACAAAATTGACTGATTTCCAATTATTTTTGATAATTTCCTCAAAATTTCGACAAAGTTTCGTCATTATTTAGACATCGATTTCTTCTAAAAATGCTATTTTTCTCTTTTCTTTCCCTCAGTTATTTAGCCGATCAGCATGATGGTCCAAGACAGATAAATGTAACATATAATCATGATCGGTCTTTTCATATCAGGGTTATCTGTCCTAGACGAACCCAACCCTTGTGTTGAGTCCCCTAAGTTAGATATGATGCAAATAATTGGCCTAATTCTAGGCTCAATATCCTGATTTTTCGTAAGTTCTAGACTGTGCACCCGAGCGGACAACTCGAGTCGAGGAGGGGGCTACGTACTGGGGACCCGCGGGATCGTCCAACTTAGTAACTTTTCCAGCCTCTATTTCTTATTTTGGTATTAACTTAACAGAAAAGGGAGTCTCAACAAGTAAGCACATCCCCGGAGGTAAGAAGAGAAAGGTTTCGGCACAATTTTTATATACAATTCACGTAATATCAAAGCGGTAAACATATAGAAAATTGATCAAAACATATAATGAAATCAAATATAAAAAAAAAACAATTTATCTGAGCTCGAATTCTTAAACCCTGAACCAAAGTTCTGGGTTTCTTTTCCCCAATAGAGTCGCCAGAGCTATCACACCTTCTTTTTTTATACTACTATACCCGTGAGGGCGTATAGGAGTTTTTCCACTTTAAGGACAGTCGGAACGGGATTAGTTATTTAAATTTTCAGAGTCGCCACTTGGGAATATAACGGTGTCCCAAGTCACCGGTTTAATACCGAACCGAGGAAAGTTTGACTCTGTTACAGTCTGTGAATTAAAAATCCAGATAAGGAATTCTATAAACCCGGGAGAAGGTGCTAGGCACTCCCGGATTCCGTGGTTCTAGCACGATCGCTCAACTGTTGTTTTTGATTTTATCTAATTTCAATTATATATTTCAATCATATGCATAAGTATTCCGCTTTTTGAATTTTAAGAATTGCAACATCGTGATAATACATCCTTGACCACACCGTACCAGTACGCCTGTGGCTTTGGATATATTTCGACTTCGTTGTGAGTAAGATTTGGGTCACATAAATGTGCACCCGTTCATGAGAATGTATATTAAAATTGTGCCTAATGGTGTCTATTCTTCGTTACTTTGGGAAAGATCGTGGAATTAGCTAAATGATCCTTCCGAATCTAAAGATTTTATAATTTTTATTTGAGGGCCCCGTTTTTCTCTTTTTATGACGAGGCTCATCTCAGTGTATTTTAAAAGGTAAACCTAAATGGCACTAAGTTTTCTATCGCTTGTTTTTCCCTTAATAGACATAATTATTAACATTTTTCTAGTAGTTCGTATTTATCGTTTATTTGGATCCAGGCCACGATACGTTATTGGGCCTGGAATCTGGGCTCACTTAACAGAACTGCACCAATGTGCATAAGACTATTTTAAGCCCATTTAGTATTTGCGTATCTGTCTCTCACAGACACAAATGCCATATCGATTGGATCTGGAGAAATGTCAACACTAATTTCAATTGATATGCTACTGTTCAGTTGCCAGATTAACAAAGTCTAAGTTTATTAGTTGAAACATATGCTTACTGTAACGACCCGACCTGTCGTTACGGGAATTTCCACCCTGTTACCTTGCAATTACATATATTATGCTTTTATAACAGTATTAGAGTATATCGGGTGAGTTAGGAGTGATTTGGATTGAAAATGAAACAAATAGCATGTTTGAAGAAAACTTGAATATGGAAAGTCAACCAAGAGTTGACTATTGAGTTAGAGTGCTCGGAACCAGATTTTGATGATTCGACTAGTTCCGGGGGATCATTTATGACTTAGGAGAACAATCGGAATTGAATTCGGAGGTCCGGTGTTGTTTTAGGCTTGAATTGGCGAAGGTTGAATTTTGGCGAAATCCGGATGGTAGGTGATATTTTGATCCGGGGGTCGGAATGGAATTCGGACAATTTCTATAGCTTCGTTATGTGATTTTGGATATGTCTGCAAATTTTCAGGTCATTCGGACATCGTTTGCTCGGGTTTTGGATTGAATGTTAGTTTTGAAAGTTTTGAAGAAACTTAGGCTTGAATTCGTGTAGAAATGGTGATTTTGATGTTTAGTGTGGTGTTTTTATGATTGGAACAAGTTCGTATCATGTGTTTGGAGTATGTTGGTTGTTTTCGTTGGGGTCCCGGGGGTCTCGGGATGAATCCGGGGGTCCAAACGGACCGTTCTTGGCCAAAGAAGAGAGCTGGTTTGCTGTCATAAGTGCAGCAGAAATTTACTCTCTGCGATTGCACTAGTGAGCATGCGATCGCGTAGAGTAATGGTGAAGGGGGAGAATTTTACCCTTCGCGATCGCAGAGATAGGGACGCGATCGTGTAAGGTCAAGAGCAGAAGCAACGCGATCGCAGGGGCACGGACGCGATCGCGTAGAGTTAACCGGGTGGTCCTCGCGATCGCATGAGCATCTACGCGATCGCGTAGAAGAGAAATGGGGTCCAGGGAAAAATGTGCGACGCGAACGCAAGAAGAGGGACGCGATCGCGTGAAGCCGGATGTTTGTACATCGCGATCGCGTGAGGAGAGTCGCGATCGCGTGAGGGCGAAATGTTTGAACATCGCGATCGCGTGAGTAGAGTCGCGATCGCGTAGAGCAAATGGGTCTGGCAGAGAATTTAATCACAGAACAGATGGGTTACGGGTTCATTAACCCAAAATGCCATTTTTGAGTTCTAGATAGAGAAACTCACGGGAATTGCTGGGAATTCATCGGGGATTCGTCGGAGGTAAGTTTTGTGGCTTAATTACATCATTTTAACATGAAATCCTTGGTTAAATTTCCGTAAATGGAAGATTAAAGGTGGGTTTGAGCCCTAGGCCTAAATTGAAGAAAAACACCGATTTGAGTGGGCAAATGGAGTCCGATTTTGGTAAATTTGATATGCCTAGACTCGTATTGAGACAAGGCTTCCGAATATGTAACTTTTATAATTTTTTGAGAAACGCACCAAAAGTCGGGTTTTGACAACTTGTGGGTTTTGATATAATTTGGGTTATTTCGAATGAATTTCGTAAAATTAGCATATATTGATGCATTCTCTATGATTTTGAGCAGATTTGGCACCCGAGGAGATTGATTTGCGAGGCAAGCGCAAGGCGGATTGAAGCTTCTACCGTTTCGAGGTGAGTGGTAGTAGTAAACAATGTACTGAGGGTTTGAAACCCCGTACTAGCACTTCACAGTGCTATATTGAGATGAGACACGCGTTCTATGACGGGCGTGGTGACATTGTGATTGGGGGTTCGGACTTAGTCCTTCCCGGCAAATAGAATACTGTGTTGTATGACTGTTACTGAGATTATAACTGTGCAATAGGGCTAAAAGCCATGTTTGGGGCCTTGTGCCGATCTGTAGAGCATTAGGGAACCTATAGAGCTAGGTGACCCTTATATCGTGTTGGAAACATACACTCAGCCGTAGCTCTAGCTGTATAGCATAATATGAGCCCGTACTAGATGTGTACATTGAGAGAGATTATCTAAGGTGGAATTCCCTATTCTTGCTGAGTGGGCCTGAAAGGCCAAGTCTATACCGATTGAGATGAGATAGGGTCAAGGACCCACTATGAGATGTTATATTGGGCCCGAAAGGCCAAGTCTATATTGACTGAGACAGGGTCAAGGACCCACTGTGATATATTATATTGGGCCTGAGAGGCCAAGTATATACTGACTGGAATAGGGTCGAGGACCCATTATGAGGTATTATATATATATATACCTATATTGGATCGGGCTGCACGCCGCAGCAGTATATATATTGGATCGGACTGCACGCCACAGTAATATGCATGTAATATACATGTAATATACATGTGGGACGGACTACACGCCGCAGTATTATTGCGCTTGGGCTGTAGGAGCCCCTTCGGAGTCTGAGTCTACACATATTCTCAGTGAGCACTGGTGTATATTATGGGATCGGGCTGCGCGCCGCAGCAGTATAAATATATATACATATAAATATTGGATCGGACTGCACGCCACAGTAATACATGTGTGGATCGGGCTGCACGCCGCAGTATGATAGTGCTTGGGCCTAGGGAGCCCCTCCGAAGTCTATATACACCCCCTAGTGAGTGCCGTCGACGTTAAATGGAGCGGGCTGCGCGCCGCAGCGGTATATGTATTGGAATGGGCTGCACGCCGCAACATTATACTTAATCATATCCTACTATCTACTTAATTACGTATACATTATAGACATAGGTATGTGTCTTTATATATTGAGATGGACGTACACCGTAGGGGTACGAGTGAGGGTTGGATCAGTGTAGAATCTTGTAGAGATAAACGTGGATTGGAGATTAGAGTACTACTATAGTGATGACGTACCTATGAGGGTTGTCTTAGAACTGCTAAGTGATAGCACAGGAGTTCTTACCTTCAGTTATTATTTATTATTGTTACTCACTGAGTTGAAATATACTCACCCCACTCCCCTGCACTTTCTGTGCAGATCCACAGGTGCCCGAGAGCAGTTGAGACATTGCAGTTGCCGATCCTTGTCTACTTTTGCGGAGATTACGAGGTAGCTGCCAGCGTCCGCAGAGCTTGTTTTCTTCTTCTTTATCATCTTGTTGATTTCCTATCTTGCCTAGACTTGATTGTATTAGGATGCTATTCTGTAGAGGCTCAGTCTCGTGACACCACGATATGTTTGGGACCGTATTTTGTATGTTTTACATTTCGGTTATCACCTGATATGATCATTTACTGTTTAAGTTTAATTTGATTAATAACTGGCTGGGTTAAGGGATAATATGGTCGGGCTTGCCTAGCATTGTGTTGGGAGCCATCACGACCAGGGTTTGGGTCGTGACAAGTTGGTATCAGAGCCTAGGTTAACAGGTCTCGCGAGTCATGAGCCGGTTGGTAGAGTCTCGTGGATCGGTGCGGGGACGCCTGTACTTATCCTCGGGAGGCTGCAAACCTTTTTAGGAAAAGTTTCAATTCTTGGAATTCTTGTCGTGCGATTACTTTTGACTTGAACTGAACTTTGACATTCTATTCTCTCGCAGATGGCGAGAACTCGATCATCCGGACGTGGAGGACGACCACCACTACCACCTGCTAGAGGCCGTGGACGCGGTCGTGGTCGTGGTCGTGGCGGAGTTAGGGCAGCTGAGGCAGTGCCAGCTGACCCACAGCCCCCAGTTGCAGAGGTGCCAGCAGCACCAGATCAGGCACCAACTGTGCCCATTGTCATTCCGGGTCTACAGGAGACCCTGGCTCAGATACTAGCAGTCTGCACTGGCCTAGCACAGGCGGTTTAAGTTACTACTGCAGCAGCTGCATCAGGGACCGGGGGTGGTCATCAGACACCCGTAGCATGCACTCCAGAGCCAGCAGTGCAGGGCTTGCAGACACCAGAGGCTCCTCCAGTTCAGCCTGTGGTTCCGGCTCAGCCAGCAGATCATGTTCAGGGGGACAGGGTCCCAGCTATGACGGACGATGAGCGGCGTCGTCTCGAGAGGTTCACTAGGTTATCTCTTCCAGTGTTCACTGGTACTCCGGGCGAGGACGCCCAAGGTTTTTTGGACATGTGCCGTCGGATACTTCATACGGTAGGGATCTTGGAGTCCAGTGGGGTATCATTCACTACCTTTCAGTTTCAGGGGCCAGCCTTCGCTTGGTAGGAGGCTTATGAGCGCCGCAGGCCAGCTGGGGCTGCACCACTATCATGGCCGGAGTTCTCCACTATGTTCTTGGAGAAATCGGTGCCTCGATCTCAGAGAGAGGAGATGCGTAGGTAGTTTGAGGGTCTCCGTCAAGGGGACATGTCAGTGTCAGAGTATGAGATCAGGTTTACAGAGTTGTCCGGATATGCACCGTGGTTGGTTCATTCCGACAGAGAGAGGATTGGGCGCTTCGTGGACGGCCTCATTTACCCCATTCGTATTCGATGACTCGGGAGAGGGTTCCGAGTCGTACATTTGAGGATGTCGTGGATATTGCTCGCGACATTGAGACGGATCGTCGCGAGGAGCGGGATGAGAGGGAGGCCAAGAGGCCTCGAGGAGCGGCTAGTTCCGGTGGCACTCGGACCGGAGGCCAGTCAGCGGAGCCGAGGTTGCTCTTTCGGGTCTTCGCGGTCGGGTCGCTCGGATCGTCGCGGATGGTCACCTAGACGGGGTTATCAGGGTTCAACCAGAGCAGACCATCTCTCGGTGCCATGCCAGCTCGGAGTTCTTCACATGCCCCATCCGCTCGGGGTTCATCTCGGCCTAGTTCATCAGCTGGCCACTCCAGCGCCAGAGGTCCTTATCAGTCTCAGTACCCAGGCACCGGGGAGTTGCTACGAGTGCGGAGAGTTTGGGCACCATCGTAGGGAGTGTCCCCGTCTTTTTTCCAGATCTTATCAGCAGAGGGGCAGCCCTCGTCATCTGGTCCTTCTACTTCGGCACCCGCCCCGCCGGCTAGGGGTGAGGGTCGGACGGCTAGGGGTCGCTCTCGAGGGGAGGCCGATCGGGCGGACAGGCTAGATGCTATGCTTTTCAGGGCCGATCTGAGGCCGTTGCTTCTGATGCTGTCATTACAGGTATTATTTCAGTCTGCCACAGAGATGCCTCGGTATTGTTTGATCCCGGTTCTACTTATTCTTATGTGTCTACATATTTTGCTCCTCATTTGGGCACGACCCGAGGAAGTCTTGAGCTGCCAGTGCATGTATCTACCCCGGTAGGGGATACTATTGTGGTGGACCACGTATACCGGTCCTGTTTGGTCACTATTGGAGGTCCGGAGACCCGAGTAGACCTGTTGCTTCTCGAGCATGATTGATTTTGATGTTATACTGGGCATGGATCGGCTATCTCCATGTCATGCTATTCTAGACTTGTCATGCTAAGACGATCACTTTGGCTATGCGGGCATTAAGAGAATCGAGTGGCGAGGCACGACCGAGTATGTACCTAGCGAGGTAATATCTTTCCTCAGGAGCCCAACGAATGGTTGGGAAGGGACGTCTCTCTTATTTAGCATTTGTGCGGGAGGTCGAGGCCCGGACTCCCAGTATTGATTCTGTTCCCATTGTGCGAGACTTTCCCGATGTGTTTCCCTCAGACCTGCCGGGCATGCCGCCGGACAGGGATATTGATTTTGGTATCGATTTTGTGCCAGGCACTCATCCTATTTCTATTCCTCCATATCGGATGGCACCAGCTGAGTTGAAGGAATTGAAGGAGCAGCTCCAGGAACTCCTAGATAAGGGGTTCATTCGGCCGAGTGTGTAGCCGTGGGGTGCACCGGTCCAGTTTGTTAAGAAGAAGGACGGATCCATGAGGATGTGTATTGACTACATGCAGCTAAACAAAGTAACAATGAAGAATAAGTATCCTCTGCCTCGTATTGATGATTTATTTGATCGGCTCCAGGGAGCTAGGGTGTTCTCGAAGATTGATCTTCGTTCAGGCTACCATCAGCTGAAGATTAGAGAGTCTGACATTATGAAGACTGCATTCCGGACCAGATATGGTCACTATGAGTTCCTTGTGATGTCTTTTGGGCTGACCAACGCCCCAGCAGCATTTATGCATCCGATGAACAGTGTATTCAGGCCGTATCTTGATTCATTTGTGATCGTATTCATTGATGACATACTAGTCTACTCTCGTAGCCGGGAGGAGCATGCTCGGCACTTGAGTATTGTGTTGCGGAGATTGAGAGAGGAGAAACTGTATGCCAAGTTCTCCAAATGTGAGTTCTGGCTTGAGTCCGTGGCATTCTTAGGGCACGTGGTGTCCTGTGATGGTATTCGGGTAGATCCGAGGAAGGTCGAGGCAGTGCAGAGTTGGCCCAGACCGACCTCAGTTACTGAGATCCGTAGCTTTCTGGGATTGGCAGGGTATTATCGCCGATTCGTTCAGGGGTTCTCTTCTATTGCTTCACCCTTGACTAGATTGACTCGGAAGGGTGTTCCTTTCTTATGGTCCGAGGAGTGCGAGGAGAGCTTTCAGAAGCTCAAGACAGCACTGACCACAGCACCAGTCTTGATTCTGCCATTAGCTTCAGATCCTTATATTGTATATTGTGATTCCTCGGGAGTTGGCATTGGTTGTGTGTTGATGCAGGAGGATAGGGTCATTGCTTATGCTTCTCTTCAGTTGAAGCCCCATGAGAAGAACTACCCTGTTCATGATTTGGAGCTAGCAGCCATAGTTCACGCTTTGAAGATTTGGAGGCATTACCTGTATGGTGTCTCATGTGAGGTGTACACGGATCATCGCAGTCTTCAGCACTTATTCAGACAGAAGGACCTTAATTTGAGACAGCGGAGGTGGTTGGAGTTGCTTAAGGACTATGATATCACTATTTTGTATCATCCGGGGAAGGCCAATGTGGTGGCCGATGCCTTGAGTCGGAAGGCGGTTAGCATGGGCAGCCTAGCTTTCATCCCAGTTGGGGAGAGGCCATTTGCTTATGATGTTCAGGCTCTAGCCAACCGACTAGTGAGATTAGATATTTCGGAGCCGAGTCGGGTGTTGGCTTGTGTTGTTTCTCGATCTTCCTTATATGATCGCATCGGGGAGCGACAGTATGATGACCCACATTTGCTTGTCCTTAAGGACAGAGTGCAGCATAATGATGTTAGAGATGTGACTATCGATAGTGATGGTGTTCTGAGGATGCAGGGCCGTATATGCGTGCCCAATGTTGATGGTTTGCGGGAATTGATACTTGAGAAGGCACACAGTTTGCGGTACTCTATTCACCCAGGTGCCGCAAAGATGTATCAAGACTTGAGACAGCACTACTGGTGGAGGAGAATGAAGATGGATATTGTTAGGCATGTAGCTAAGTGCCTCAATTGCCAGCAGGTCAAATATGAGCATCAGAGACCGGGCGGTGTTCTTCAGCGTATGGTTATTCCCGAGTGGAAATGGGAGAGGATCACCATGGATTTGTTTACTGGGATCCCTCGAATAGCGAGGAAGTTTGATTCTGTATGGGTGATTGTTGATCGGCTGACTAAGTCCGCACATTTCATCCCGGTTAGTACTACTTACTCATCGGAGCGGTTGGCATCGATCTTTATTCGGGAGATTGTCAGGTTGCATGGGGTCCCAGTGTCTATTATATCTGATAGAGGCACTCAGTTCACTTCTCAGTTTTGGAGAGCATTTCAGCGAGAGATGGGTACGCGGGTTGAGTTGAGCACCGCATTTCACCCCCAGACAGACGGACAGTCTGAGCGCACTATTCAGATCCTGGAGGATATGTTGCGGGCATGTGTGATTGACTTTGGTGGTTCATGGGATGAGTTTTTGCCACTTGCCGAGTTTGCCTACAACAACAGCTACCAGTCGAGTATTCAGATGGCCCCGTACGAGGCATTGTATGGCAGACGGTGTAGATCTCCCATCGGATGGTTTGAGCCTGGTGAGGATAGATTGATAGGGACTGAGTTAGTTCAGGATGCTCTGGATAGAGCAAAGTTGATCCAGGAGAGGCTTCGCATAGCACAGTCTCGCCAGAAGAGTTATGCGGACCGTAGGGTTCGAGAGTTGTCTTTCATGGTTGGTGATAGAGTATTGCTGAAGGTTTCACCCATGAAGGGTGTCATGAGGTTCGGGAAGAAAAGGAAGTTGAGTCCCAGGTACATTGGTCCTTTTGAGATACTCGGGAGAGTTGGAGAGGTGGCATATGAGTTAGCCTTGCCACCCAGCTTATCCAGCGTTCATCCAGTATTCCATGTGTCTATGCTCCGGAAGTACATTGGGGATCCGTCTCATGTATTAGACTTCAGTACCATTCAACTTGATGGTGATCTATCATATGATGTGGAGCCTATTGCTATTTTGGGTCGCCATGTAAGAAAATTGAGGTCGAAGGATATTGCAGCAGTTAAGGTGCAGTGGAGAGGTCGGCCCGTGGAGGAGGCTACTTGGGAGGTCGAGCAGGAGATGCGGAGCAGATACCCTCAGCTATTCGAGACTTCAGGTATGTTTCTTGACCCGCTCGAGGACGAGCGTTTGTTTAAGTTGGGGAGAATGTAACGACCCGGCCTGTCGTTACGCGAATTTCCACCCCGCTACCTTGCAATTACATATCTTGTGCTTTTATAACAGTATTAGAGTATATCGGGTGAGTTAGGAGTGATTTGGATTGAAAATGAAACAAATAGCATGTTTGAAGAAAACTTGAATATGGAAAGTCAACCAAGAGTTGACTATTGAGTTAGAGTGCTCGGAACCGGATTCTGATGATTCGACTAGTTCCGGGGGATCATTTATGACTTAGGAGAAAAATCGGAATTGAATTCGGAGGTCCGGTGTAGTTTTAGGCTTGAATTGGCGAAGGTTGAATTTTGGCAAAATCCGGATGGTAGGTGATATTTTGATCCGGGGGTCGGAATGGAATTCCGACAATTTCTGTAGCTTCGTTATGTGATTTTGGATGTGTCCGCAAATTTTCAGGTCATTCGGACATCGTTTGATCGGGTTTTGGATTGAATGTTAGTTTTGAAAGTTTTGAAGAAACTTAGGCTTGAATTCGTGTAGAAATGGTGATTTTGATGTTTAGTGTGGTGTTTTTATGATTGGAACAAGTTTGTATCATGTTTTGGAGTATGTTGGTGGTTTTCGTTGGGGTCCCGGGGGTCTCGGGATGAATCCGGGGGTCCAAACGGACCGTTCTTGGCCAAAGAAGAGAGCTGGTTTGCTGTCATAAGTGCAGCAGAAATTTACTCTCTGCGATTGCACTAGTGAGCATGCGATCGCGTAGAGTAATGGTGAAGGGGGAGAATTTTACCCTTCGCGGTCGCAGAGATAGGGACGCGATCGTGTAAGGTCAAGAACAGAAGCAACGCGATCGCAGGGGCACGGACGCGATCGCGTAGAGTTAACCGGGTGGTCATCGCGATCGCATGAGCATCTACGCGATCGCGTAGAAGAGAAATGGGGTCCAGGGAAAAATGTGCGACGCGATCGCAAGAAGAGGGACGCGATCGCGTGAAGCCGGATGTTTGTACATCGCGATCGCGTGAGGAGAGTCGCGATCGCGTGAGGGCGAAATGTTTGAACATCGCGATCGCGTGAGTAGAGTCGCGATCGCATAGAGCAAATGGGTCTGGCAGAGAATTTAATCACAGAACAGAGGGGTTACGGGTTCATTAACCCAAAATGCCATTTTTGAGTTCTAGATAGAGAAACTCACGGGAATTGCTGGGAATTCATCGGGGATTCGTCGGAGGTAAGTTTTGTGGCTTAATTGCATCATTTTAGCATGAAATCCTTGGTTAAATTTCTGTAAATGGAAGATTAAAGGTGGGTTTGAGCCCTAGGCCTAAATTGAAGAAAAACACCTGATTTGAGTGGGCAAATGGAGTCCGATTTTGGTAAATTTGATATGCCTAGACTCGTATTGAGACAAGGGTTCCGAATATGTAACTTTTATAATTTTTTGAGAAACGCACCAAAAGTCGGGTTTTGACAACTTGTGGGTTTTGATATAATTTGGGTTATTTCGAATGAATTTCGTAAAATTAGCATATATTGATGCATTCTCTATGATTTTGAGCAGATTTGGCACCCGAGGAGATTGATTTACGAGGCAAGCGCAAGGCGGATGGAAGCTTCTACCGGTTCGAGGTGAGTGGTAGTAGTAAACAATGTACTGAGGATTTGAAACCCCGTACTAGCACTTCACAGTGCTATATTGAGATGAGACACGCGTTCTATGACGGGCGTGGTGACATTGTGATTGGGGGTTCGGACTTAGTCCTTCCCGGCAAATAGAATACTGTGTTGTATGACTGTTACTGAGATTATAACTGTGCAATAGGGCTAAAAGCCATGTTTGGGGCCTTGTGCCGATCTGTAGAGCATTAGGGAACCTATAGAGCTAGGTGACCCTTATATCGTGTTGGAAACATACACTCAGCCGTAGCTCTAGCCGTATAGCATAATATGAGCCCGTACTAGATGTGTACATTGAGAGAGATTATCTAAGGTGGAATTCCTTGTTCTAGTTGAGTGGGCCTGAAAGGCCAAGTCTATACCGATTGAGATGAGATAGGGTCAAGGACCCACTATGAGATGTTATATTGGGCCCTGAAAGGCCAAGTCTATATTGACTGAGACAGGGTCAAGGACCCACTGTGATATATTGTATTGGGCCTGAGAGGCCAAGTATATACTGACCGGGATAGGGTCGAGGACCCACTATGAGGTATTATATATATATACCTATATTGGATCGGGCTGCACGCCGCAACAGTATATATATTGGATCGGACTGCACGCCGCAGTAATATACATGTAATATACATGTAATATACATGTGGGATGGACTACACGCCGCAGTATTATTGCGCTTGGGCTGTAGGAGCCCCTTCGGAGTTTGAGTCTGCACACATTCTCAGTGAGCACTGGTGTATATTATGGGATCGGGCTGCACGCCGCAGCAGTATAGAGATATATACATATATATATTGGATCGGACTGCACGCCGCAGTAATATTTGTGTGGATCGTGCTGCACGCCGCAGTATTATAGTGCTTGGGCCTAGGGAGCCCCTCCGAAGTCTGTATACACCCCCAGTGAGCGCCGTCGACGTTAAATGGAGCGGGCTGCGCGCCGCAGCGGTATATGTATTGGAGCGGGCTGCACGCCGCAGCATTATACTTAATCATATCCTACTATCTACTTAATTACGTATACATTATAGACATAGGTATGTGTCTTTATATATTGAGATGGACGTACACCGTAGGGGTACGAGTGAGGGTTGGATCAGTGTAGAATCTTGTAGAGATAAACGTGGATTGGAGATTAGAGTACTACTATAGTGATGACGCACCTGTGAGGGTTGTCTTAGAACTGCTAAGTGATAGCACAGGAGTTCTTACCTTCAGTTATTATTTATTATTGTTACTCACTGAGTTGCAATAAACTCACCCCACTCCCCTGCACTTTCTGTGCAGATCCACAAGTGCCCGAGAGCAGTTGAGACATTGTAGCTGCTGATCCTTGTCTACTTTTGCGGAGATTACGAGGTAGGTGCCAGCGTCCGCAGAGCTTGTTTTCTCCTTCTTTATCATCTTGTTGATATCCTATTTGCCTAGACTTGATTGTATTAGGATGCTATTCTGTTGAGGCTCAGTCTCGTGACACCACGATATGTTTGTAACCGTATTTTGTATGTTTTACGTTTCGGTTATCACCTGATATGACCATTTACTGTTTAAGTTTAATTTGATTAATAACTGGCTGGGTTAAGGGATAATATGGTCGGGCTTGCCTAACATTGTGTTGGGCGCCATCACGACCAGGGTTTGGGTCGTGACACTTACTCAATATAACTACCCTATTATTTTGTTTAACTGGAAATGCTAAACTAGATCTACAATTGATATACTTAGATTGAATCCAGTACTTTATTCGTGTTTTTTATTCGTAATTCACATCAGATTTATGTACTTTAATGTGAGTTAAACTGCATAGACTAGTTTAAACCATTCGATATTATGCACGAAATTGAAATCTACCTATTTCACTCTTTTCTCATTAACAACTACTGATTTAGAATTTAACTATAAAAAAATTCGACATTTTGTATTGTGGTTATGATTTCAGAACAAATGCAAATCTACAAGTAAATCAACTAGATTTAGGCAGTTTTCAGATTTAGATCTATGTGACCGTTTTTAAATTGATCTATTTCATGTTATCCATCCCTATACTAATTCCTTAGCTAATAATTCATCAATACTACTAACTTTAGTTAATATTTTTACCGTCCAAGTCCATAGTACAAACGAAATCCTAATGAATTACATTGATTTCTAAGTGTCAACAGCTAACAGCAAAAATAGAAATACAGATACAGATGAAAACTAATGCGCATCTCATTTCTTCAAAACTCGAGTTACATCCTTGAGAGGCAATGGTGTACCTGGTCAAGTTGAGAGGGAAACAATGACTTCTATGATGTAGAAGAAGAAGAAGAAGAAGAAGAAGATCAGCGACGGGCAGCAATCCAGGTATCAACAACAATAAATGCAATATAACACAGCTACAAGCTCAATTTCAGAGTAGAAGACCCAGTAAATCCAATCAAATAATGAAGAAAAGCACTCAGAAACCTAAAATATCCCTTCGAACAATAGTAATGGAACAATAACAGTATTTCAGTGTATTTTAGATTTCAAATCTTCTCCTCCTCTTTAATATGGCCTAAAGGGGCTTATTTATAGAGCAAAATGGGAGGGAAATTTGAATTAGATATTCAGATTTCCCACCCCTACTGTTTTTAATTATTTTCAGTTTAGTCTACTTATTTAAACTGTGATTGCACTAGAACCCCTGCTAGAAGGTTCTAGGCTATTCTCCATTATTCCATTTAGGTGTAAATGCCTTTATTACCCTCACTTGCTAATGTTTTCTACCTATTTACCATTTAGTTATATCTAGAATTCCCTTAATTGTTTAGTTAATTACATAAGAACGAGACAACTTTGCCTTTAATACCCCTACCCCTTTTGTTTAATTACAAAACAGCATTTATCCCTTCCCCTTTTAATCCTATCTTTTATTTTTATTTACCCGACCAATCAATTAGACTGGATTTCATAAATAGCCACAACTAGCCCATTATTAACACTTGTGAAACATTAAATCACAACTACAGCTAATTTTATCATTAATTATAATCATATGACAATAATTTCTTCTTAATTTAGAGCATATATATATGGGCTATATTGCACAATTTAGCCCATTATCAACACCCCACACTTAATCTATTGCTAGTCCTCGAGCAATCACACTAAACTTATAAAAGAGTCATCAACTAAACCATTTTACCTTAATGCTTGACACCTAGAACAAAACTCGTACATTACACCTAGGAATATAACATTCTAGTTTCTGGACTAACTTTCAAGTGCTATACAATATTTACACTTCTTTGAAATACTCTATATAGAGATCAAGATTTGCTTATCTGTCACGAGTCATATCCCCTCACAACTTTATCAACATTACATATATCAATATGTACAAGAGAGTTCCCTAATTATTTACAATAAGAAAGTTTCACTCACACTCACAAAAGAAGTCACATGCATGCAAATGGTACCATAAGCTTGCCCTTAGTGTAAATCTCTACTAATGCAGGATTGTTCTATCAAAAATCAATTAGGACTTTTTCTCCTGGTTGTAATGTGGGTTAAGGGGCTGGTAAGATTTATTTTGGGATTAGTGACTAGCACTCTTAAGCACTTTAACACATTACTCAATCATTTTTAGCGCAAATTCTTCAATCTTAATAACAATTGCATCAATCAATCAATTCACTCCTAGCAGTGTTCAATTTTTTTCTTTTATGCACTGCTTTAATTCATACTCAACTGGCATTAACAAAACAATATACACAAATTTATACAGATTTTTTTTTCATTTTTTTTTAAACTGATAAAATTTCAATGCACCTTTCTCACTTTCATTGGTTCCGTTCACAAACCACCCCACACTTAGTTCCTTTGCACTTCTTTTAGCGCTCATTTTACAATTAAAGTGCTTTAAGGGGTTAAAGGGTTCAAAATATCAATTAAGAATGAAAAAGGTATAGGCTTGTAATGTGGGTACCAAATAAAGGTTTCAAGGCTAGACATGGTTAACTAGGGATAAATTTTATTTGATTTAAGCAATTGAGTTCAAAAAAATCAAGGAAAGCCTAACATCATTTTTTTAAAATCGAGTGTCACATGAAATTTCGCTTCAATTCTCACACCAGGCAAGTTCTAGATACACTGACACTACATGGACTATGCAATTAGCAAAAATTCTCACCACACATGGCATACGACTCATTAAGATTAACTTATCAAAACTCTCTATTATGTGTATCCATTTCAGCAGTAAAGATGCAATTTAGGCACTATCAGTCAATTTCCTTTACAACTAAAATATTATATTCTAGGATCTAATGTGTTCAGGTGTATTAGCAAAAAGGATTTTCTTTCATTTTATAACTTGTAATTCCTTATTTTAATACACAAAGTATAAATTAAAAACTACCTATGCCCGGTTCAAAATAAGCCCTTGGAAAAGAACCGTGGCTCAAAGAAAAACCAAGGGGGATTTGTTACCTACTCAAAATATTTTATACTATCAACTCTATATAACGCAAACATATACTTTTAAATCACAAAATATTAAACTTAAAATAATCAAAGCATTACTCCAAAACAATACTAATAGCAACAATACTAGTGTTCTAACAAACTAAACAATACTAACATTTCAACAATATAAAACTAGCTAAAATAATCTGCAATACCAAACAAGATAAAAAACAAACATAGAAATGTTGCAAAAGGGGCTCCTCCACCCCACACTTAAAATTGAAGATATGTGCCCACGCCTCCCTTTAAAAGTATAAGTTTAAGCCATAAAATACTTCCCTGAAGCTTTACTCTTGATCAGAGACACAATTGGCATCAACATTTCATGCCCTACCCAAAGCTCGAAGCCAGCCCATTATCTTCTTTTCGGACTTCTTTTGTTGATTTTGCATTTGCCCAACACTCCCTACCAAATCATTTACTGAAGTCTTTATTTGTTCAATTTCGAGCTCCATGCGGTCTAACCGTTGTCTTCTAGTGGCCCTAGACGGGCCAGCAACATCCGAAACTTGTGGTTCAACACGCTGGGCTTCATTCCCCATTTTAGCATCAGTTGCTGCAGCTTGTTCAGTGTCCTCATCATCATCATCACTTTCGTCAGAACCATCACTATCCACATCTACTTGAAGGTCCTCTCTACCTGTAGTGACCCTTTCTGCTGTGAATGGATTCATTTGTCTCAACCGGCCATCGATGTCCAGATTGTTTTGTATGTTCGCCTGCAAACACAAGAGTGTTACCAGTGATGGGTAGTACATACCATACCTTTGCACTCGAACTCTTTGGAACATCTCGTTGTGTATCAAATGTGGTACATCAAACAATCTTTCAGTCATGAGGCACCAAATTAGGCAAGCTAGAGGTTTGTTCGCCTCTGTTAGATTCTTCGATGGCAGCAAACGACTGTTGATGAAGTACAGCCAACACTTAGCTACAAACTTAAGGGCATTGGCATGAAACTTGCTTCCGTACTTGAACCACTGAATTCTAGCCTCCGGTCAACAGATGACGTCAGTGAAGGTTTCCCATGGTGTAGTTTTTCTATTGTTTGCTGGTATTCATCTATGGTCCTCCCATTTGATGGTGGCAGCCTGTATGCCGCCCTGATTGTCTCCACTGATGCATTAACCAACCTTCTACGCACAGTAACATTGAATTCATTATGCTCCGGGAGATTAGCATAGAATTCCCGCACAAGCATCACGTTTGCAATGATTGGCTCATCAAAGAATATGTCAAGTCCACGCCTCCTCAATTCTGTTGGAATGTTAGGGCAATAGTTTGATAATGCTACAGCATCCATTGCTTGCTCTGGTATGATACTATTTTCTTCTTTTTATGAAATATATCCTCTTCTTTCGCAGATACAAATTTCTGGCTGTTAAAGGTTTGAGTATCAACCGATCGGCGTGGCCTTGTCCCAACATCTGTTGTAGCTGGGCGTCTCGATGAAGAAGCTTTTGATTGATGCTTACGAGGAGCCATTTAACCTGCCAAAAATTGATGGTTAACAATGTTCACTCAGGTGATCAATCCGGACTACTTAGACTTCATCCAGAAATTGACCACACTATTACTTTCATAGAAACATTTTATCAAACATGTTGTGAGCATGTTTGATATAATGCCTTAAACAACATTCTAAAAGGATGTTTTCATCCACAACAACCAAACAACATTATAACTTTACAAACTATATTACACTAGAATTTTCAGCCCAAAATAAGAACAAAATATACCACAATATGCATATAAACATGACCTGTAACACCTTCATTCATATGAACAATATAATGAAGAAACAAAACTCTACGTAATGATTCTATTTACTTGATTAATTCTAACAATAAGTTTCATAAATAAACTTAATCTATAAACTAAGAAGTTAACTTTTTCTTTTTCAAAAGAAAAATAACAAAAAACGAAATTCATACAAAAAAAATAAAAAATTCAAAGAAACACCAAAGGAAAGAAAAAGAGAAGAAAACTTACCTTAATGGAGAGTGTATTGAGAAATTTGGATGATTAAGGAGTTGGAGAAGTTGATTTTGGAAGAAGAAGAGATTAGAGGTGTTAGGGTTAGAGTATTGGGTGAGGGGATTGTGTATTTTATGAATTTAGGGGTTGGGGTAAGTTAATATACTTAAAAACCTCTAAAAAACGCGGACAAATCACTGGACTAGCGCGGGCATTAGCGCGGCCGCGCTAGTCTAGCGCGAGTTGGGCTAGTGAGTTTCCCATTAGCGCGGGCACTAGCGTGGGTTGTAGCGCGGCCGCGCTAATGGGCGTAAAAAATTTTATTTTTTTTTATATACAAAATAAAGTCATACCTTGGCATACCTCATTGTTGTCCTACAATTATCAACACACTATTAACACACAAACAAACTAAAAACAAAGAAAATAACACACTAAAAAAAAATGACAAATATCGCTATTATTGGGTTGCCTCCCAATAAGCGCCTGATTTACTGTCGCGGCATGACTCTACAATTCATCAAACATCATTGAGTTCAACCGAGGTCTTGTGAATATTAACGTCACCACCCCAATAATGTTTCACTCTTTGTCTATTCACCAGAAAAGTGTCATTTGAGTTTTGGTCCCTTAATTCTATTGCTCCATAGGGACTTACACTTACCACCACAAAAGGTCCTGACCAACGTGATTTGAGCTTTCCCGAAAAGAGTTTCAACCTAGAATTGAATAACAGAACTTGTTGCCCCGGCTCAAACTCACGATGTTGGATATGCTTATCGTGCCATCTCTTGGTCCTTTCTTTATACAACTTGGAATTTTCATAAGCATTCAATCTAAACTCATCAAGTTCATTGAGTTGTAGCAGCCTTTTTTCACCAGCTAAATCCATATCCACATTTAACTTTTTGATTGCCCAATAAGCTTTGTGTTCTAGTTCAACAGGAAAATGACATGCCTTTCCATAAACTAACCTGTATGGAGAAGTATCTATTGGAGACTTGTATGCAGTTCGGTAAGCCCACAAAGCATCTTCTAATGTAACAGACCAATCCTTCCTGTTTGTATTAACTATTTTCTCCAAAATCTGTTTTATCTCTCAATTAGATACTTCAATTTGACCACTCGTTTTAGGGTGGTATGCAGTAGCAACTTTGTGTTTTATCCCATATTTTGATAAAACATTTTTAAACAGTTTGTTGCAAAAGTGTGTTCCTCTGTCACTTATCAACACCCTTGGAGTTCCAAAGCGTGTGAAAATGTGCTTCTTAACAAAACATACCACAACTTTTGCATCATTCCTAGGAAGGGCAATGGCTTCAACCCACTTAGACACATAGTCTACTGCAACCAGAATGTATCTATGACCATTAGAACCTGGAAATGGTCCCGTGAAGTCAATTCCCCATACATCAAACAATTCCACCACCAAAATATTCTGCAAAGGCATCTCATTTCTCTTTGTGATTGTACCTGTTCTTTGACCCTTGTCACAAGTTTTAACAAACGCATGAGCATCTTTAAATAAGGATGGCCAGTAAAAACCTTATTGGAGAACCTTTTGTTCTGTTCTATCTCCACCATGATGACCTCCATATGAAGAAGAATGACAGTCATGCAAGATGGCATTCATTTCTTTGTCAGGTACACACCTTCTTACCAATTGGTCAGCACATTGTTTGTAGAGAAAAGGCTCGTCCCACCTATATGATTTCACATTATGGAAGAATTTTCTCCTTTGATCCGATGTGATTTCTGATGGCATCACTCCACTTGCAATATAATTTACAAAGTCAGCATACCGTGGAGTTTCATTAGATGTGATGGCCAACAGATGTTCATCTGGGAACGTTTCTTTTATTGAGTCTCCTTCAATCACATGACTTCTGTTTTCCAATCTGGACAAATGATCTGCCACTTGATTCTCAGTATCTTTTCTATCTCGTATCTCCAGGTCAAATTCCTGCAAAAGAAGAACCCATCAGATTAGTCTTGGCTTTGCATCTTTCTTTGCAAATAGATATTTGATAGCCGAGTGGTCAGTATAGACTATGACTTTAGTTCCTACTAGGTTGGATCTAAACTTGTCAAATGCACATACTACTGCAAGTAATTCTTTCTCTGTGACAGTGTAATTCATTTGAGCGGGATTTAGAGTTTTGCTCGCATAATGAATGGAGTAAAAATTTTTCTCCTTCCTCTGTCCCAACACAGCACCAATGGCTATGTCACTTGCATCACACATTAATTCGAAAGGCAATTCCCAATCTGGAACAACAATGATTGGTGCATAGACCAATTTTCTTTTAAGCTCATCAAATGCCTTCAGACAAGCATCATCAAACTTGAATGTTGTATCTTTCTCAAGGAGCCTCGAAAGAGGAGATGAAATTTTTGAAAAATCTTTAATGAATCTTTGATAAAATCCTGCATGGCCTAGAAAACTGCATATGCCCTTAACAGATATGGGTGGGGCAATTTTTCAATTGCTTCCACTGTTGCCTTGTCTACTTGTAATCTGTTCTTGGACACTTTGTGTCCTAGGACAATACCTTCTCTTACCATGAAATGGCATTTTTCCCAGTTCAGGACCAAGTTGGTCTCTTCACATCTGGCTAGCACTTTATCGAGGTTAGTTAAACATTTATCAAAAGAGCATCCGAAAATAGAGAAATCATCCATAAATACTTCTACAAATCTCTCGACCATATCAGTGAAAATGGCCATCATACACCTTTGAAATGTCGCAGGTGCATTGCAAAGACCAAAGGGCATTCTTTTGAACGCATACGTGCCATAAGGACACGTAAAAATGGTCTTCTCTTGGTCCTCTAGGGCTATAGTTATTTGATTATACCCAGAGTAACCATCTAGGAAGCAGTAATACTCCTGGCCAGCCAATCGATCAAGCATTTGATCCATGAATGGGAGAGGAAAGTGGTCCTTCCTGGTGGCATTATTCAGTTTTCTGTAATCAATACAAATTCTCCACCCTGTGATAGTTCTTGTTAGTATTAAATCGTTATTATCATTAAATATCACAGTTATACCCCCCTTCTTAGGAACACACTGAACTGGACTCACCCACTTACTATCAGAGATAGGAAATACAATACCCGCATCAAGCCATTTGATCACCTCTTTCCTTACCACTTCTTTCATGTTAGGATTGAGGCGATGTTGGTGTTCTATACTTGGTATGTATCCTTCCTCCATTAGGATTTTATGCATGCAAAACGCAAGACTAATACCTTTTATGTCTGACATTGTCCACCCAATGGCTCTCTTGTGCTCTCTCAATACTCTTAGCAATTATTCCTCCTGCAATTCAGATAAATCAGAAGAAATGATAACAGGCAATGTATCAGAACTACCCAAATAAGCATAATGCAAGTTAGATGGTAGTGGTTTAATCTCCAATTTCGGGGCTTCCTCAATTGATGGCTTTGGAGGAGGTCCATGTGGCCTGTTCAACGATTCAAAAGGATATATTCCTTGCAAGTATGCACAAGATGTATCAAGGATGTACATCATCTCTTCAACCTCTTCATCAGTTGGTAAATTATCAAATATTGTAAGTGCTTTCTCTAATGAATCATTGAGATACACACTTGAATCACAATTTTGTTCATCATTCTCAATCACGGATATCATAGAAAGTTCCTCATATTGACAAGGAAGTTGAATTGCTTTGTATATGTTAAACACCGCTTCCTCATCATCAACACTTAGAATCATCTTCCCTTCTTTCACTTTAATGATCGCATCACCAGTAGCTAGCAAAGGTCGCCCTAGAATGATTGGCACCAATTCATCTGCTTCATAATCAAGAATAATGAAATCCGCATGAAAGATGAATTTCCCAATCTGCAACAATACATCTTCTATCACCCCTTCAGGGTGTGCTATGGACCTGTGTGCTAACTGCAACATCACAGTGGTTGGTCTAGGAACTCCAAGACCTAATTGTTTGAACAATGACAAGGGCATTAAATTTATGCTCGCCCTCAAATCACAAAGAGCCCGGCCTACATCGATATCCCCAATACGCACAGGAATTGTAAAACTACCGGGATCTTTAAGCTTCTGTGGAAGCTTGTTTTGTACCCTAGCAGTGCACTCTTCAGTAAGTGCGACTGTTTCATATTCAGTCAATCTCCTTTTATGAGCCACTATATCTTTGATGTACTTAGCATATTTAGGGATTTCTCGAAGTACATCAACAAGTGGAATGTTTAATTGAACTTGGCTCAACATGGACAGAAATTTACTGAACATTGGATCATCGTTCTTCTTTTGTAATCTTTGAGGAAAAGGTGGGGGTGGCCTTCGGACTTCCACGGGTTCAAGACTTTCATTAGTCTTCTTTGGATCATTTATCAATTTAGGGATCAATTCTCCCTCAGGCACAAATTTCTCTTTCTTTTTCTTTGAGATTTCCTCAAGTTCTCTCTCGCTTCTAAGTGTTATAGCACTTACCTGTGGGTTCTTTTCCGTTTCACTGGGAAGAGCTCCTGTAGGTCTAGTGTTCTGGTTCATTGCTATCTGCCCCATCTGCCTTTCAAGATTCCTAACATCAGTTCTGAGCTGCTGATTGTCGATCAACAACTTTTTTAGAAAATCATTTGTACTTTCTTCCACCTCCTGAGGTGGTCTCTAAGGTTGATTAAAACCCCGTTGCGGTCTGTATTGATTTGGATTATGCTGATTTCCTCCCCATGATAACTTAGGATGATTTCTCCAATTTGCATTGTAGGAATTTCCATACTGTGCGTGCTGATTTGCTGGGCCTCTGTTTTGTTGTCCCACATAATAAATAGATTCTGGATTCGTTGGGCACATATCACTTGTATGGCTATCACCACACATTTCACAGCAAATAGCCATTTGTTGCACCTGTTGCATGGGTTGAGATTGTTGCATTGTCATCCTTGTCATCTGGTTGGATAGCCTTGCAATTTCAGCTCTCATTGCCGATGCATCATCTAGCTCAAGCACCCCTGCTGATTTTTGTTTCATTGCCTTTCTGGAATCTCCATCAACTTGCCAGTTATTATCATTTGAAGTGAATGTATTTAACAAGAGTTGGATTTCCGTGTAAGATTTTGTCATGCAACTTCCTCCACAAGCGGAATCAAGATTCATTTTTGAAGCTCCATTTAACCCATCAACAAACGTATGACCTAACACCTCGTCTGTTTGACAATGATGAGGGCAGTCCCTAAGTAGCTTCTTGTATCTTTCCCAAGCTTGACGAAGTGTTTCGCTAGAGCATTGTTCAAACCCAAGAATTTGACTCCTCGGCATCTTTGTCTTTTTAGTAGGAAAGAACTTGATTAAGAACTTCCTTGCTAGATCATCCCATGTGCGGATTGAATTTGATGGTTCCTTGTTTAACCACTCTTTAGCTTCCCCAAGCAGAGAAAAGGGAAAAAGTGTCAGCCGTACATAATCCTTGGAAACATTTGGATAATTGTAAGTATCCGTAATTTCCAAAAAATTCCGAATATGTCTTTGTGGATCTTCATGAGGTAGACCCACAAATTGCCCTGTAGACTGAATCAGCTGCACCATATATTGTTTCAACTCAAAGTGCCCAGTAATATCAGGCTTCACAATAGCCTGAGTCACATTAGCCAGACCGGGTCTTGCGGCTTCAATCACCGCTCGTTCCTCATTTCCTGCCATCACTGTTGGTTGTGGTTGAATTTGAATGTTCAACTCTCCTTCTGTTTTATATTGAGGTTCCCACTCTCTCCTTGTTCTATGAATTGTTCTTTCAATTTCAGGATCAAATGGGAAGAGATTGTTTGTGCTTTTGCTCCTCCGAATTCAAGAGAAGAACCTGTATAACACAAACAAATAGATGAAAATTTCTTTTTATATTTTCTATTAACAACAACAAAATAGTAAAACAGTCAAGAAGCTAATTTCAAATTCCCCGGCAATGGCGCCAAAAACTTGTTGCGACCAAAACACTCACGCAAGTATACGTGATCGACAAGTAATATAGTAGTAAGTAGAGTATCGTTCCCATGAGGAATTGTGATTAACTTATTGACTGAATTAGACTAAATTAGTTATCAATTCAAGCTAGACTATCACAAGATATATCTAAAACTTCTTAATAATAGAACAATAATTCAAGGCAAAATTACTACACCAATTACAATTTATGTTTATAATAATTTGGATAAATATATTCCAGGGCCATGGACTTGCTACTAATCATGCTATTTTTCTACTTAGAATTGATTTATTTAATTATCTGAATTATTGATTATAAGATTAATAATATTCATAAGAATCTTTCGAGTTCTTATGAATCTATCCAAGTTAAATCAATATCTATATTTCTATGATATTAATATTAACAAGAATGCATTTCAAACTCTTATTATTTAACCAAACAAGGCAACTAAGTATATATCTATCTTAATTGCAAATCTTTCACTCGATGCCCGAGATTCAAATCTTGTTCTATTTGATTTTATATACAACCAAGAATTTCCTTTGTCAAGTTTAATTCAAAGTTCGTAGATAATATTTCACGGTTAGCTACGCAGTAAAATAATTAAGATAAAAATCAAACAAACAACCCATATCAATAACTTCAATAAAATCAATACAATCTTCAAATAACAAAATCACTAACATCCATGACCCTAGAATACTAGAGAGTTTAGCTACTCATGTTCATACTAAAATCAATAATATTGATGTCTAAAATATTACAAAGAAGAATACAAGATGAAAGTTTAGATGAACTCTTTAATTTGTTGCACTTCAAAACTTTGATCTTCAATTTCTTGCTTAGCTCCAAGAGGACTTCAATGGCTTCTCTTCAAAATGTTCTCTCTAGAATGAATAGTGTAAATCCACTCTAATTCAATGTTAAAAATCTGATCCCCTCATTATGCACCTTATCCTTTTTTTATACCATAGTGGAATCCACCCCTTAGTGACAAAATAGTAACTCAATAATGCATTTCCGGAACTGGACTAGCGCGGGCAAGCTTATGGTCGCGCTAATGCCCGCGCTAGTGGGGTAACATTTAGTCCGGACTTTTGGACTAGCGCGGGCAAGCTTATGGCCACGCTAATGCCCGCGCTAGTGGGGTATGTGCTCTTTTGTCTACTTTTGCTCAATTTTTCCACATTGTTTACAATCATAAACACTCACATGCATAATTAACTCATGTGAAATATTAAAATCACAATTAGAGCTAATTTTATCATTAATTATAATCATATGACAGTAATTTCTTCTTAATTTAGAGCATATATATATGGGCTATATTGCACAATTTAGCCCATTATCATATATGAAATTCATAATGCAAAACCCGTGGACCAAATATTTGTTGTGAACGCTTCGGGTTATTTTCAAGGAATCTAGGAATCTATGAGAGGTGATGGCTCTTGCAGCAACCGGATATATATCTTTCAGAGGGACCTCATTTTTACCGATGTAATTAGCAATCTCTTCTAGTGTCGGAGTGAGCTCGAAGTCCGGAAAATGGAGCACATTTTGTGCGGGATCCCAGCAAGTGACGAAGGCTCGAATAATGTCTCCCCAAGGTATGATATCAAGCAACCCGGTAGGACCTTTCAAATATTTCCTGACCTCGTCCTATCCGTCCTGGCCCAAGTCATTCCACCATAGGCGTAACTCCAAAGGAATCTTATTCATTAATGAAAAAGGTTCATTTTGCATTGTGCTCATGCTGCACATTTATTTAAAGGTGATTTAATCACATATTTTTTTTACCTAAAGACAAAAATATATTTTTAAAGGAAAAAAATTTTCATTTTCAAAAAGTCCCTATTTGCGAATACGGCCTTTCAGCACTTCCTCCGAAGATTTTAAGGTCGTATCTATTATTTAGTTAAAGTGACTCAAAAGGGGTCATTATTACGCAAACAGCCTTCGGGCATCATTTCAGGACATTCAGCTATTTTCAAAACAACATCGCTTTGATTTATTAATATTTTTGGTTGTTTTTGTAAAAGGGATGGTTGGACCCGTCAAGGGTTGCCTACGTATCTCGCCTAGTGGTGGGAATCAAACCTGCGTAGTTCCGTTAAATTATTTTTAGACCAACTATTTTAATTTTGACAAAATTGACTGATTTCCAATTATTTTTGATAATTTCCTCAAAATTTCGACATAGTTTCGTCATTATTTAGACATCGATTTCTTCTAAAAATGCTATTTTTCTCTTTTCTTTCCCTCAATTATTTAGCCGATCAGCATGATGGTCCAAGACAGATAAATGTAACATATAATCATGATCGGTCTTTTCATATCCGGGTTACCTATCCTAGACGGACCCAACCCTTGTGTTGAGTCCCCTAAGTCAGATATGATGCAAATAATTGGCCTAATTCTAGGCTCAATATCCTGATTTTTCGTAAGTTCTAGACTGTGCACCCGAGCGGACAACTCGAGTCGAGGAGGGGGCTATGAACTGGGGACCCGCGGGATCGTCCAACTTAGTAACTTTTCCAGCCTCTATTTCTTATTTTGGTATTAACTTAACAGAAAAGGGAGTCTCCAGAAGGTGCTAGGCACTCCCGGATTCCGTGGTTCTAGCACGATCGCTCAACTGTTGTTTTTTATTTTATCTAATTTCAATTATATATTTCAATCATGTGCATTAGTATTCCGCTTTTTGAATTTTAAGAATTGCAACATCGTGATAACACATCCTTGACCACACCGTACCAGTACGCCTGTGGCTTTGGATATATTTCGACTTCGTTGTGAGTAAGATTTGGGTCACATAAATGTGCACCAGTTCATGAGAATGTATATTAAAATTATGCCTAATGGTGTCTATTCTTCGTTACTTTGGGAAAGATCGTGGAATTAGCTAAACGATCCTTCCGAGTCTAAAGATTTTATAATTTTTATTTGAGGGCCCCGTTTTTCTCTTTTTATGATGAGGCTCATCTCATGGTATTTTAAAAGGTAAACCTAAATGGCACTAAGTTTTCTATCACTTGTTTTTCCCTTAATAGACATAATTATTAACAGTTTTCTGATAGTTCGTATTTATCGTTAATTTGGATCCAGGCCACTATACGTTATTGGGCCTGGAATCTGGGCTAACTTAACAGAACTGCACCAATGTGCATAAGGATATTTTAAGCCCAGTTAGTATTTGCGTATCTGTCTCTCACAGGCACAAATGCCATATCGATTGGATCTGGAGAAATGTCAACACTAATTTCAATTTATATGCTACTGTTCAGCTGCCAGATTAACAAAGTCTGAGTTTATTAGTTGCAACATATGCTTACTCAATATAACTACCCTATTATTTTGTGTAACTGGAAATGCTAAACTAGATCTACAATTGATATACTTAGATTGAATCCAGTACTTTATTCGTGTTTATTATTCGTAATTCACATTAGATTTATGAACTTTTATGTGAGTTAAAATGCATAGACTAGTTTAAACCATTCGATATTATGCACGAAATTGAAATCTACCTATTTCATGCTTTTCTCATTAACAACTACTGATTTAGAATTTAACTATAAAAAAATTCGACATTTTGTATTGTGGTTATGATTTCAGAACAAATGCAAATCTACAAGTAAATCAACTAGATTTAGCCAGTTTTCAGATTTAGATCTATGTGACCGTTTTTAAACTGATCTATTTCATGTTATCCCTATACTAATTCCTTAGCTAGTAATTCAGCAATACTACTAACTTTAGTTCATATTTTTACCGTCCAAGTCCATATTACAAACGAAATCCTAACGAATTACATTGATTTCTAAGTGTCTACAGCTAACAGCAAAAACAGAAATACAGATACAAATGAAAACTAAAGCGCATTTCATTTCTTCAAAACTTGAGTTACATCCTTGAGAGGCAATGGTGTGCCTGGTCAAGTTGAGAGGGAAACAATGAGTTCTATAATGTAGAAGAAGAAGAAGAAGAAGATCAGCGATGGGCAGCAATCCAGGTATCAACAACAATAAATGCAATATAACACAGCTACAAGCTCAATTTCAGAGTAGAAGACCCAATGAATTCAATCAAATAATGAAGAAAAGCACTCAGAAACCTAAAATATCCCTTCGAACAGCAGTAATGGAACAGTAACAGTATTTCAGTGTATTTTAGATTTCAAATCTTCTCCTCCTCTTTAATATGGCCTAAAGGGGCTTATTTATAGAGAAAAATGGGAGGGAAATTTGAATTAGATTTTCAGATTTCCCACCCCTACTCTTTTTAATTATTTTCAGTTTAGTCTACTTATTTAAACTGTGATTGCACTAGAACCCCTGCTAGAAGGTTCTAGGGTATTCTCCATTATTCCATTTAGGCGTAAATGCCTTTATTACCCTCACTTTCTAATGTTTTCTACCTATTTACCATTTAGTTATATCTAGAATTCCCTTAATTGTTTGGTTAATTACATAAGAACGAGACAGCTTTGCCTTTAATACCCCCAACCCTTTTGTTTAATTACAAAACACCATTTATCCCTTCCCCTTTTAATCCTATCTTTTATTTTTATTTACCCGACCAATCAATTAGACTGGATTTCATAAATAGCAACAACTAAGCAATCTTTCAATCATAGCCAATAACAAAGTCTTAACTGCATAACTAACTCACATTTAAACAATTTTACAAATATAGCCCTAATCAAACTAATTAACCAATTAACCCCTTAAATAATCAGAGATTCAGAAAAGTCAAAAAGTCATAATTGTAATGCAATGATAGCCAGCATTAAACAGTCTTACGAATATAGCCCTAGTATGACTAATTACTCAGAATTCAAAAGAGTCAAGTGTCAAAATTGTAGTGCAATGACAGCCATTAAACAATTTTAGGAACATAGCCCTAATTATGACTAAACACTCGATTAACAAGAAACGGAGGAACAATTTGATAATGGGTTGAATCCAATTAATCAGAACACTAAATCAAGAATTAGATCTATCAAGCAAGAACCCTACGTGACTATAAAGCATGCGATTTAACTAGTCACTTAAATCATAAAAGAGAGCATACAGTCAAAAAAGAACCTTGAACATGAGATAGATTCAGGCTTGCATAAAATCAACAAATAATAAAGATAAACGAAGAACAAGTAGCACAACAGAGAGAATAAGGTTTGGGCTACTTAGCTTTTCTGTTGGTTTTCTTTTTCTTTCTTTCTTTCTTTTCCTTCTTTTTCTTCATTTTTTTTTTTTGATTCTTGATTTTCTGGTTATCCAGAGTCTGTGAGCCTTTATTGACTGTTGGTCTTCCAAAAGGACTCCTGGAGTCTCATTTGTTGTGAAAGGACAATGTTTTAAAGACTGGGGTTTGACTGGGTTAGTTTTTGGTTTGGGTGTATCCGCCGAAGTAGTGTTCCGGCGGGATACTTTCTAATATTTGAATGGTTAGGCTTATATTCGAGGGAAAGTAGTTGGATAGGGTGAAAGAGGGGCTCAGGGTGGTTCTAGGGTGTTACGGGTGACTGATGATTCAAAAGTGTTGGTCGCCGACTAGGGTTCCGGCGACCTGTTTTTCAAGATTCGAGAGGAATAAAAGGTTTTTTGCCGGAGTTAATGTGATGGGGTGAAAGAGGAGGAAGGATAGGGTTCATGGGTGTAAAAGTTGGTCGGAGAAGACAACCATAAACGAACTACCGGTAGGGTTCCAGTGGCCCAAATAGAGAGGAAGAGGGAAGACATGTCGGCTAGGGTTTGGGATTAAAATGAAGGGGGTGTAAATGACTGAAAGTATAACGGTGGGTGTAGATATATATTAAAAGTGTATTGATGTCTCCCAGTCGTTGGATCAAGCTGGATGAAAGGCTAGGATTCACTGGCCATCAAACGACGTCGTGTGGTGTAAATGATCATTTAATTTCGTCCGACAGATTAATCAATTGAACGGTCCTGATTATTTATGATTAATGGCATCGTTTTAATTGCTATACAACCAATATTTTGGTCCGTTTGATTAAGCTTTTCAATGGTCCAGATCCATTTGCTTTAAGCAACATTGTTTGGTTTGTAAATAGGCAGGCCGGTATTTTCCTTTGGGCATGGTTCATGTATTAATTCATTTGGGCTGATGAATTTGAAATTTGGCCCAATTGCATTGTATTATAAGTTGTATATATATTTTTTTTACATTTGTATTATGTTTTGTATTTTCTCGTATTGTATATATTTTTGTATTTTCTTGTATTTACATATATTTATTTTTTTCTGTATTTTTATTACAACTGTATTTATTATCTCTTGTATTTTGTATTTTTCGTTTAATTTTTCCGATTTTCTAGAATTTAAGAGTAATTTTCCTATATTTTGGTATTTTCTAATTAATATAAAATGTATCTTGTTTTAATTTTCTTTGCTTTATTTTCAACAAATAAAAACAAATACTGGTATTTCTACACAATGATCAACAAGTTTCACACAAAAATTATTTTTATATTTTTTTGGACTAATTTGCTTGGGGCAAAAATCACGTGCTCACAGCCATAATTAGACACATAGTTCATGTCTTCAGGGTAGTGATGATGATCGTGTTCTGCATTTTACTGATTACCAATTGGCTGACTAATGCAAGATGTGCACAAGCCTCCATTAGTAGTATCAATAATATGTACCTGCTATTTTTGCCTTGTCTCTTGCACCTTTTTGGTGAGTATACTCATATGTGTCAACAAGGTAGCCATATTTTAAGCCATAGAATTTGATGATCTAAAGGCACTGAGTGCACCGATAAGTCACGATTTTATCATTATTATACCCCTACCTGCTATTGCTTTGGTTACATATTGCCACAAAATAGTCCTAAAATGCTTACAAGTTGCGCTTGATAGTAGGTTTAAGCGACAAGATGACAAATTGCCACAAAATAGTCCCAAGTGATGTGAGGAATAGGAAGACTGCGGACCGCATCGATATGCCATGCAGCCGTGCCAGTAGATTTAGAGACTGATTAATTCAAGGGCAATCAACGCGACCGTGTTCATTTCTACGTGGTCCGCCGCCAATAAGGTTCAGATACCTATAATTGTGATACAATGTCCCACGCGGCCGCGCTACATTTCTACGCAGTCTGCGTAGATGAGATTTAGAGAGCTGGAGTTTTGGCCAAGTCTAGCCACGCGGCTGTGCTGCATTTATGCGCGATCCGTGCCAGTTTTCTACCGCAGCCGCGCTAATTTCTGTACGGTCCGCGGTCCTAACTTTAAAGAGCAGATTTTAAGAGTCCAATAGCCAACACGGCAGCGCTACTTTTTTGTTCGATCTGCGCTGACCCCGCAGGGGTATTTTTGTCCAGTTTTTTCTAGTCCGGTATAAATAGGACATATTACTATTTTTAGGTCATTTTTATGTTCTGAATAAGAGCTGCACTCGTGAGACGTATTTTGAAGCCTATTTTGGCAATTTTGCTCTTCAATATCATAATTTCTAATTAGTAATCAATCATTATGTTATTTTCATCATCTGTTTCATCTGTTTCTTCTCTAATGATATCTAGCTAAACCCATTCACTAGGGTTCTGGCTCAACCCTAGTGTGAGTAGCTAATGGGTGTTGCATTCTAGGGTGAGATTGAGATTGGGTATTTGTTATTTAGGTAAATTTTGTGTTTCAATCTTGAAGTTTTGGTTGCAAACATGAATTCAAAGCTTAACGGGTCTAACTCTTTTTGAGAAATTGAGTCTATGACCCTAAAGTTGACCCAACAAAGAATTGGGATGGACCCATGAGAATGGTAGTCCCAATTGACGGGTTAAACCTCGAGAGAGTAATTACCCTAATTGATCCCTAGTTGCTTGGGCAAATTGGCCTACCCAATTGGTCTTGAGAGAATAAATAGGTCAAAATCATTCTCTCTACCGAGAGGTATGAGAATGAATACAATTTGGCAACAGCTATAGCATAAGCACAAAATATATCAATCTCCCCATAATAACTTCTACACGTTAGCTAGCCATCTAGGTAGTGTCATGACCCTAGTGCCTTTTCCATATTAAATACAACTTAGAAGTATTCTCCTAGCATAATTTTGTTTTAATCCTTAGATTACAATAGTAGTTTCAAATATAAAAATTCTAAAAATGTTAGGAGTGAAATTAGAAGTACAAATGCAATTCTAGGCTAAAAAGGCAATACCACTCCACTCCAAGCTCCATGTGGATATTCGATCCCGAACTATTGCAAAAGCTATTGCTACCAGCTCTTCCTACCACTGTGTAGTGTTGAGATGGCTGTGATTACTTTTTGGCGTCGTTGCCGGGAGCTTACAGTATTGGCTATCTGTGTAGCTAGTTTTGGGTTTTTGCTTTTCTTTCCTTATTGTTTACTAACTTTGTTTTGTCGATCTATTAGGTATAAATGGCTTTAAACGAAAATAACCATCTTGGAAATGTGGTCGTGGGGGAGGAGGTTGAGGATCTTGAACAAGAAGATGTATTACCTCAAGCTCATAGGAGAGGAAGAATTGCCAATACCAATACCAACGCAAACGAAAACATACCAGACCAGGGTTTTTCCTCCACCAAGAGTAGCTCCAAGAGTCCTTACCATGGTTATGCAAGTGCCATAGTTCGTACTCGACTCCGGGCGGGGAATTTTCAAATCATCAATGATATGTTGACTTTCTTGAGCAAAAAGGCTATTTTACTGGCGCCTCTGACCAAAATGCATACAAGCACTTGAAGGGGTTCCTAGATACTTGCTGTGTCGCGGCCCCCAAACCCGGTCGTGATGGCGCCATGCACACTGCTAGGCCAGCCCGACCAATCAACAATCCTTACGGAGCTACGAGCTTGCCTTATCCCATTTAAGCATAACAATTTATAAGTCAACAGTAATGAAAATATCAAACCAGGAACCAAGTCCCAAACAGTACAACTCCCCAAAGACCGAGGGGTCAAGAGTCAAGAGCCTCTACAGATAACATAAGTGTAATAGTGTTTTACATGATACAAGTGCGGAAAGAAATATCAAATACGAAATCAAAGACAGTAGGAAGGAATATCGGGTCCTGCGGACTCTGCAGCTACCTTGAATATCCTACAAAAGTAGCCTCGAACAGCTACCGGATCAGGACTGCTAAGAGGTACCTAGATCTGCACACAAGGTGCAGGGAGTAAAATGAGTACTACCAGACTCAGTGGTAATAAACAGGGGTAAGACAGCGTAGATAAGAAATCCACAAAAAAGTACTACGTAAAGTTGTAACCAATGCCCTGTAACAGTTCAATATCAACAGTAGAGAACCAACAAGTATCAACAACATAATATAACAGCTAGCAGATGTAGCTAAATGCAATGCAATGCATGAAATGATAGCTACGGCGCGTAGACCGATCCAATTTGGGTACCCGTGCTCACTGTGGGGGTTCAGACTCCGGAGGGGCTCCTACAGCCCAAGCACAATATCATGAATATTACGCTGCGACACCCAGCCCGATCCACTACCAGTCAGCTAATATGCAAATGCAGCCTCGCAGGCTCAAAGTAGTTTTGAAAACTCTTTTATCATTTTTCAGTTGAAAACAGTATGTCAAAGTTCCAGTGATTGGAAATATCATGATAACAGTAATAGCTACGAACTGTTAGTAAAACTAGCAAGTCAATATCACAGAACAATGATAACGATCCTCACAGGATCCCAATAACTGGCTCACAGCCCATAAGTGTACTCAGCCATCCAAGAAGGAGGTTTAACTGCTCAAGAGTAGCCAATATCACCATATAATACGCAACCATCCAAGAAGGAGGTTCGACGGCTCAAGAAAAGCCAATATCATAATACAGTATCAACAGGTCGGACTAAGCCATAGTCCCCAATCACATTCGACCTTGCACCCACAAGAGAGTACGTGTCTTGCCGCTATACAGCGTCACAAAGTGGTATACTCGAACCCGCTGGTCATCACCCACAACTATTACTCACCTCAATACGGCTCGACAACTAGTTCGCGATGACCTTGCCACGAGAATCAAGCTCCGCACTCGTAGAATCTGATCACATATAGTAGAAACACATCACATTAGGCCAATGGAATGATACCCTGTCAAAACAACTCAATTTGCACCAAAATTTACAAAGTTGCGAAAACCCGACTTTTGGTACGCTTCTCGAAAATTACGAAAGTCACATATTCGAAACCCTCGTCTCAACACGAGTCTAAGCATAGAAAATTTACCAAATTCGGACTCCATTTGCCCCTTCAAATCCTTGATTTTCTAAAATTCAAGCCTAGGGCTAAAACCTCCATAAAATACCCCAAATTCCTCCAATTTCATGAGATAATTGCATAATATTATCAATACTAATCATAATTTCAGTCCATAGTTGATTACCTGATGAATCCCCTTGAATTTCTCTTCAAAATCACCCAAATCGCCTCTTAACCGAGCCCCAAATGTTTTGAAATGTTTCTAAAATTTCTAACTACTGATATAATTAACCCTCTGCGATTTTCGCTTCTGCGGACAATTTTCGCCTCTGCTGTAACGACCCAACCGGTCGTTTTAGAAAAATTACGCCCCAATCCCTAATTTAACTGTTCCCCTAAATTCATTTCAGCTATTGTGGTTTGCCGGGAGAGTCAGTTCTGAAATTAGGAGCATTTTGGGACACTTAGTCCCTAAATGAGAGCATTATAGATAGAAAATGGTCCGTAGTCGGAACAGTATTAAGACGATCTCGGAACGGAAATCAAATGGTCCCATTAGCTCCGTTGGGTGATTTCGGGGTTAGGAGCGCGTTCGGAATGTATTTTGGAGGTCCGTAGCTCAATTAGGCTTGAAATGCCGAAGGTTGAAATTTTGGCGAATCCGAACGATAGGTGAGATTTTGATCCGGAGGTCGGAATGGAATTCCGACAATTTCTGTAGCTTCGTTATGTGATTTTGGATATGTCCGAAAATTTTCGGGTTATTTGGACGTCGTTTGGTTGGGTTTTGGATCGAATGTTAGTTTTGAAAGTTTTGAAGAAACTTAGGCTTGAATCCGTGTGTAATTGGTGATTGTGATGTTTAGGATGGTGTTTTTATGTTTGGAATAAGTTCATATCGTGTTTTGGAGTATGTTGGTGGTTTTCGTTGGGGTCCCGGGAGCTTCGGGATGAATTCGGACCATCAAGCGGGCATTTGGAACTTGGAAATTTCTGCAGAAAATGCAGCAGCAGTGCAGCAGACGTTAAGCCTACGCGTTTGCGTGGTAATGGCCGCGTTCGCGTAGGCATGGTAGGGCAATGTATCGCGTTCGCGTCCCTTGAGTCGCGATCGCGTAGAAGGGAAAGAGGAAGCACCGCGTTCGCGTCCCAGGTGTCGCGTACACGTAGAAGAAAAACGGGCGATTGGTAGATTGTTCTTCGCGAACGCGTGGGAGTCGTCGCATTCGCGTTGAGGAAGGGAAATTGTGCTTCGCGGACGCGTGGGGAGCGTCGCATTCGCGATAGGTAAATTTCGCAAGTCATCGCGAACGCGTGGGTTACTTCGCGTTCGCATAGAAGAAGTTGGGCTGTTCATCGCGAACGCGTGAACAGTAACGCGAACGCGATGAGCAATGGGGTCTGGCAGTGAGCTTAAGTTCAGAACATAACACCCGCGACCCCCATACACAAAAATGCCATTTTTGAGCTCCAAAAGGGGATTTCGAAGGGGAAACGCTGGGACATCATCGGGAAATCATCGGGGGTAAGATTCTTGACCTTAATTTGTTGGGTTATCATGAAATCCGTGATTATTTCACTGAAAATGGGGGATTAAAGATGGGTTTGAGCCCTAGGCCTAAATGTTAGAAAATCTCCGATTTGAGTGGGCAAATGGAGTCCGATTTTGGTAAATTTTATATTCCTAGACTCGTATTGAGATAAGGAACCCGAATATATAATTTTCGTGATTTTTCGATAAGCATACCAAAAGTCGGGTTTTGGCAACTTGTGGGTTTTGGTGCATTTTGAGTTATTTTGATTGGGTAATGCCCAATTGGCATATTTTGATGTGATTCTATTGATTTTTATCAGATACTACACTTGTGGAGGCCGACATTCGCGGCAAGAGGGTTATTTCTTAGCGGTTTTGTACCGGAATTGAGGTAAGTGGCTTGTCTAACCTCGTGTAGGGGACTTTCACCCCTAGGATATTATTGTGATACTTTAAATGCCTTGTACGCGAGGTGACGGGCGTGTACATGCGCTGGTTGTTGAACACATGCTTTACTTAAAATGTTCAATGAGTGATATTCTTATTTTTAGCTGTTAAATTCGATATTCCTACCCGGTAGTAGTTAGAAAAGCATGATTAGATAGTGTTTAACTGTCTAGTTGCCTAATTGTCTTACTTGAGTTTTCTTGGTAATCGCTGGCGCTGTCTATCGGCGAAGTTATAGTTAAGCATATTATACTTCTCTCTGTGTATTCCTTTTACTTGTATTGAAATATGGACTACGGGTTCGATTCCCGAGATCCTGAGATTATTGAAATATGGACTACGGGTTCGATTCCCGAGATCCTGAGATTATTGAAATATGGACTACGGGTTCGATTCCCGAGATCCTGAGATTATTGAAATATGGACTACGGGTTCGATTCCCGAGATCCTGAGATTATTGAAATGTGGACTACGGGTTCGATTCCCGAGATCCTGAGATTATTGAAATGTGGACTACGGGTTCGATTCCCGAGATCCTGAGATTATTGAAAGGGACTGCGGGTTCGATTCCCGGAGATCCTGAGTTGTTGTGATATTACTGAGACATGGGCTGCGGGTTCGATTCCCCGAGACCCCGAGGTACTGAGAATGGGACTGTGGGTTCAATTCCCATAGATCCTGGATTTGTTTATTTGAGTTGGTTATTTGTTGTTAGATTAATTGTAGACAGTTGGAGTAATCATCTTAATGTTGTTATTTCGGAAATTATTATCATTTAAATTGTTTATTTTGTTATCATCATTATATTATTGTTTTCTCAGTAGGGCCCTGACTTTCCTCGTCACTACTCAATCGAGGTTAGGCTTGGCACTTACTGAGTACCGCCGTGGTGTACTCATGCTACTCTTCTGCACACTTTTGTTGTGCAGATCCAGGTACATCAGAGCAGGCTCGTGCTAGGTGATTCCGCATTCGAGGTATGATCTGCTACGTCCGCGGATCCGGAGGCTCCCCTTCTATTCTAGTAGTACTAGTTGACATTTTTTTTCCTCATTTCGTTGTTAGATACTCTTTACACATAGAGCCACAGTTGTATTTCTCTTTTAGTCTGTGTTACCGTGGGGTTCCGGATCTTGGTAGTGTTTTATTCATTGTGTGACGGATGTATGTGCCAAGCGGCACGGATTACATATCTTTTATGCTATTTTTCCGCTGTTTCTTATTTAAGTATTTATAACTTGTATATTCCGCAACGTGTTAGGCTTACCTAGTCGTGGGGATTGGGTGCCATCACGACATGTTCACAATTGGTGAACTAGGGTCGTGACAAGTTGGTATCAGAGCTCTAGGTTCATAGGAGTCACGGGACACAGACCGGTTACTTAGAGTCTCGCTGATCGATACGGAGACGTCTGTATTTATCTACGAGGGGCTATGTAACTGTTTAGGAAAACTCTTCATTTCTTTTGGATTCCTTGTCGTGCGACATTTTTGACATCAAAAAAATCTAAACTACTGCTTTCTATTCTCTCACAGATGGTAAGGACACGATCTACTCGCGACGATCAGGTACCCGCGCCCCCTATTGCTGCCGTCAGAGGCTGGGGCTGAGGTAAAGGACGAGGACGCGCCCGAGGTGCAGCCACAGCACCCGCGCGCGCTGCCGCTGAGGTGCCACAGGTAGACCAGGTTGGAGCGCAGGCACCTGGTACACCAACTACAGCTGCTACTACTCCAACACTACAGGAGACCCTGGCCCAGTTCATGAGTATGTATACCACTTTAGCTCAGGCAGGACTGCTTCCTCTCGTCGCAGCTACATCTTAGGCCGGGGGAGGGGCCCAGACTCCCGCAGCCGTTACACCGGAGCAGCGTGTGCCAGTGGGACAGGTTCCAGATGTTTTGGTTATGCCTCCTGCCGCCCCAGCACAGCCCGAAGGTGGACCAGCTGCCTCTGAGGACGAGCAGCGTAGATTGGAGAGGTTCAAGAAATATGACCCTCCAGTGTTCAGTGGTTTGGCTTCAGATGATGCATTGGGTTTTCTGGAGGAGTGTCATCGTATTCTTTCTACCATGGGGATTGTGGAGACCAGCGGGGTTTCCTTCACTACGTTTCAGTTTCGTGGGACCGCTTATGATTGGTGGCGCACGTATGAGTTGGATAGTCCGGAGGAGTCCGCTTCGTTGACCTGGACGCAGTTTTCAAATCTGTTTTTGACGGAGTTTGTTCCCCAGAGCCTTAGGGATTCTTGGCGCTCGGAGTTTGAGCGGTTGCGATAAGGCTCCATGTCAGTATCGGAGTATGCTATCAGTTTCACCCGTCTAGCCAGGCATGCACCGGCTTTGGTAGCCACGGTTCGGGAGAGAGTGCGGAGATTTATTGAGGGCCTTGTTCCGCCTATTCGATCCAGCATGGCCAGAGAGCTTGAGACAGATATATCTTATCAGCAAGCGGTTAGCATTGCCAAGAGGATCGAGAGTATGCTCCCTAGAGAGCGGAGAGAGAGAGAGGCCAAGAGGTCTCGTGAGTCGGGCCATTTCTCTAGTGCCCGCACTTCATCAGCCGGTCGTTTTGGCAGGGGTTATTCCGGTCGACCAGTTCACTCGGCATTGCCCGCAGCCGGTAGTACTCCAGGTCTTCCAGCACCTCAGGAGCCTTATTATGCTCCCCTAGTTTCCACTGCACCTCCTGCGCGGGGTCCTTCCAGGGGTCAGACTAGTGGGGGTGAGGCCGGTCAGTCACAGCCACTGCGTCCTCCCAGAGCTTGTTTTGAGTGCGGGGATACTCGCCATCTGGTTAGGGAGTGCCCCAGGCGCAGGAGAGGAGCCTCTCATCAGTCATCACAGCATCCGCGTGGGTCTCAGGGCCAGCAGGCTATCATTCCAGCCCCAGCTGCCACTCCACCTGCCCTGCCAGCCAGGGGCAGGGGTCGGGGTTCCAGAGGCCGCCCTCGAGAGGGGGGACAAGCCAGATTCTATGCTATTCCTGATCGCGCCGCGGCTGTTGCATCTGATTCTGTTATCACAGGTATTATTCTGGTTAGTCACAGGGAGGCATCGGTTCTATTCGACCCTGGTTCCACTTTTTCATATGTGTCTTCTTACTTTGCTTCTCACCTGGGTGTGCCTCGGGATTCTTTGAGTGCCCCCATTTATGTTTCCACTCCGGTAGGTGATTCTTTGGTTGTGGACCGCGTATATCGGTCGTGTTTGGTTACCATTTGTGATTTTGAGACCAAAGCGGATCTATTGTAGCTCGGGATGGTCGATTTTGATATTATTCGGGCATGGACTGGTTGTCGCCCCATTATGCTATTCTTGATTGTCACGCCAAGACCGTGACGCCGGCTATGCCAGGCATTCCACGTATTGAGTGGAGTGGTACTCTAGATCACACCCCTAGCCGTGTTATTTCTTTTCTCAGAGCTCAGCGTATGGTTGAGAAGGGGTGTGCTGCTTATCTAGCCTATGTGCGGGACGTCGGTATTGACACTCCCTCTATTGATTCTGTTCATGTGGTAAGTGACTTTGCTGATGTATTTCCAGCTGATCTTACGGGCATGCCGCCCGACAGAGATATTGACTTTGCTATTGACTTGTAGCCGGGCACTCAGCCCATTTCTATTCCACTGTACCGTATGGCTCCTCCTGAGTTGAAGGAGTTGAAGGATCAGTTACAGGAGTTATTGGGCAAGGGTTTTATTCGACCAAGTGTTTTGCCTTGGGGGTGCTCCTGTATTGTTTGTGAAGAAAAAAGACGGTTCTATGCGTATGTGTATTGACTATCGTCAGCTGAACAAGGTTACAATGAAGAACCGGTATCCTTTGCCCCGTATTGATGATTTATTTGACCAGCTACAGGGTGCACATGTGTTTTCTAAGATTGATTTGCGCTCTGGGTATCACCAGCTGAAGATTCGGGAGCCAGATATCCCGAAGACTGCCTTCAAGACCCGGTATGGTCACTATGAGTTCCTCGTGATGTCTTTTGGGTTGACTAATGCCCCAGCAGCATTTATGCATTTGATGCACAGTGTGTTCAGGCCTTATCTGGACTCGTTCGTGATTGTCTTCATTGATGATATTCTAGTATATTCCCGGAGCCGGGAAGAGCACGAGCAACATTTGAGGATAGTGCTTCAGATTCTGAGGGAGAAGCAGCTTTATGCCAAGTTCTCTAAATGTGAATTCTGGTTGAGTTCGGTGGCATTTTTGGGCCACGTGGTGTCGAGTGATGGTATTCGAGTAGATCCGAGGAAGGTGGAGGCCGTGCAGAGTTGGCCCAGACCCTCCTTCGCTACTGAGATTCGCAGTTTCCTTGGTTTGGCGGGCTATTACCGTCGTTTCGTAGAGGGGTTCTCTTCGATTGCAGCACCTATGACTAGATTGACCCAAAAGGGTGCCCCTTTTCACTGGACAGACGAGTGTGAGGCGAGCTTTCAGAAGCTCAAGACAGCTTTGACTTCGGCCCCTATATTGATGTTGCCTGCAGGTTCGGGGTCCTATACTGTATATTGTGATGCCTCATGAGTTGGACTCGGTGTGGTATTGATGCAGGACGGTAGGGTGATTGCCTACGCGTCGAGACAGCTGAAGGTGGATGAGAAGAATTACCCTGTTCATGATTTGGAACTAGCTGCCATTGTTCACGCATTGAAAATTTGGCGTCATTATTTATATGGGGTTCCTTATGAGATCTACACTGATCACCGGAGCTTGCAGCACTTGCTTAAGCAGAAGGACCTGAATATACGTCAGAGGAGATGGTTGGAGCTACTGAAGGACTGTGATATTACTATTCTCTATCATCCGGGCAAGGCTAATGTGGTTGCCGATGCCTTGAGTCGTCGGGCAGAGAGTTTGGGGAGTTTGGCGTATCTACCAGCTTCGGAGAGGCCTATGGCGATGGATGTTCAGGCTTTAGCCAGACAGTTTGTTAGATTGGATCTTTCGGAGCCCAGCCGGGTTCTGGCTTGTGTGATTTCTCGGTCTTCTCTATCTGACCGCATCAGGGAGCGTCAGTTCGACGACCCTCGTTTGCTTGTCCTCCGGGATAGAGTTCGGCGTGGTGATGCTCGAGATGTTACCATCGGAGATGATGGAGTTATGAGGATGCAGGGGCGCATCTGTGTGCCCAATGTAGATGATCTTCGAGAGCTGATTCTAGGAGAGGCCCATAGCTCGCGGTATTCCATCCATCCGGGAGCCGCGAAGATGTATCAGGACTTGAAACATCATTACTAGTGGAGGCGGATGAAGAGGGATATAGTTGATTATGTCTCCAGATGCCTCAACTGCCAGCAGGTGAAGTATGAGCATCAGCGTCCGGGTGGATTGATGCAGCGAATTGAGATTCCCGAGTGGAAATGGGAGCGCATTACCATGGACTTTGTATCTGGACTTCCACGGACGGTTAGGAAGTTTGATTCCATTTGGGTCATTGTGGATCGGCTGACCAAGTCCGCCCATTTTATATCGGTGAGCACTACATATTCATCGGAGCGACTGGCGGAGATCTATATCAGGGAGGTAGTTCGGCTGCATGGTATTCCAGTTTCCATCATTTCAGATAGAGGCACTCAGTTTACTTCACGGTTCTGGAGAGCCGTGCAGTAGGAGTTAGGTACTCGGGTGGAGCCGAGCACGGCATTTCACCCCCAGATGAATGGACAATCTAACCGCACTATTCAGATTTTGGAGGATATGCTTTGTGCATGCGTGGTTGAGTTTGAAGGGTCATGGGATCACTTCTTACCACTGGCGGAGTTTGCTTATAATAACAGCTACCAGTCTAGTATTCAGATGGCACCGTACGAGGCCCTATATGGTAGGAGGTGCAGGTCTCCCGTAGTTTGGTTTGAGCCGGGCGAGGCCAGGTTGCTAGGTACTGATATGGTTCAGGAGGCTATGGACAAAGTCAAGGTGATTCAGGACAGACTTCGTGCAGCCCAGTCTAGACAGAAGAGTTATGCGGACAAGAAGGTTCGCGATGTGGCTTTTATGGTTGGCGAGCGGGTTCTACTTCGAGTCTCGCCCATGAAGGGCGTTATGAGGTTGGGAAGAAAGGAAAGCTGAGTCGTGGATTTATTGGCCCTTTTGAGATTTTGAGGCGTGTTGGGGAGGTTGCTTATGAGTTGGCCTTACCTCCCAGCCTAGCCGGAGTTCACCCCGTATTTCATGTCTTCATGCTCCGGAGATACCATGGTGACCCGTCGCATGTGTTGGATTTCACATCTATTCGGCTAGACAAGGATCTGTCTTATGTTGAGGAGCCAGTAGCCATTCTAGACAGGCAGGTCAGAAAGCTAAGGTCAAAGAACATCGCTTCGGTAAAGGTTCGGTGGCGGGGCCAGCCGGTCGAGGAGGCGACTTGGGAGACCGAGCAGGATATGCGCAGCCAGTACCCTCATCTTTTCACTACCCCAGGTATATTTTCTATGCTCGTTCGAGGACGAACGAATCTTTAAGTGTGGGAAGATGTAACGACCCGACCGGTCGTTTTAGAAAAATTACACCCCAATCCCTAATTTAACTGTTCCCCTAAATTCATTTCTGCTATTGTGGTTTGCCGGGAGAGTCAGTTCTGAAATTGGGAGCATTTTGGAACACTTAGTCCCTAAATGAGAGCTTTAAAGCTAGAAAATGGTCTGTAGTCGGAACAGTATTAAGACGATCTCAGAACGGAAATCCGATGGTCCCATTAGCTCCGTTGGGTGATTTCGGGGTTAGGAGCGCGTTCGGAATGTATTTTGGAGGCCCGTAGCTCAATTAGGCTTGAAATGCCGAAGGTTGAAATTTTGGCGAATCCGAACGATAGGTGAGATTTTGATCCGGGGGTTGGAATGGAATTCCGACAATTTCTGTAGCTTGGTTATGTGATTTTGGATATGTCCGCAAATTTTCGGGTCATTTGGACGTCGTTTGGTTGGGTTTTGGATCGAATGTTAGTTTTGAAAGTTTTCAAGAAACTTAGGCTTGAATCCATGTGTAATTGGTGATTCTGATGTTAGGATGGTGTTTTTATGATTGGAATAAGTTCGTATCGTGTTTTGGAGTATGTTGGTGGTTTTCGTTGGGGTCCGGGAGCCTCGGGATGAATTCGGACCATCAAGCGGGCATTTGGAACTTGGAAATTTCTGCAGAAAATGCAGCAGCAGTGCAGCAGACGTTAAGCCTATGCGTTCACGTGGTAATGGCCGCGTTCGTGTAGGCATGGTAGGGAAAAGCATCGCGTTCGCGTCCCTTGAGTCGCGATCGCGTAGAAGGGAAAGAGGAAGCACCGCGTTCGCGTCCCAGGTGTCGCATACGCGTAGAAGAAAAACGGGCGATTGGTAGATTGAACTTCGTGAACGCGTGGGAGTCGTCGCGTTCGCGTTGAGGAAGGGAAATTGTGCTTCGCGGATGCGTGGGGAGCGTCGCGTTCGCGATAGGTAAATTTCGCAAGTCATCGCGAATGCGTGGGTTACTTCGCGTTTGCGTAGAAGAAGCTGGGCTGTTCATCGCGAACGCTTGAACAGTAACGCGAACGCGATGAGCAATGGGGTCTGGCAGTGAGCTTAAGTTCAGAACATAACACCCGCGAACCCCATACACAAAAACGCCATTTTTGAGCTCCAAGAGAGGATTTCGAAGGGGAAACGCTGGGACATCATCGGGAAATCATCGGGGGTAAGTTTCTTGACCTTAATTCGTTGGGTTATCATGAAATCCGTTATTATTTCACTGAAAATGTGGGATTAAAGGTGGGTTTGAACCCTAGGCCTAAATGTTAGAAAATCTCTGATTTGAGTGGGCAAATGGAGTCCGATTTTGGTAAATTTTATATGCCTAGACTCGTATTGAGATAAGCAACCCGAATATATAATTTTCGTGATTTTTCGATAAGCGTACCGAAAGTCGGGTTTTGGCAACTTGTGGGTTTTGGTGCATTTTGAGTTATTTTGATTGGGTAATGCCCAATTGGCCTATTTTGATGTGATTCTATTGATTTTTATCGGATACTACACTTGTGGAGGCCGACATTCGCGGCAAGAGGGTTATTTCTTAGCGGTTTTGTACCGGAATTGAGGTAAGTGGCTTGTCTAACCTCGTGTGGGGGACTTTCACCCCTAGGATATTATTGTGATACTTTAAATGCCTTGTACGCGAGGTGACGGGCGTGTACATGCCCTGGTTGTTGAACACATGCTTTACTTAAAATGTTCAATGAGTGATATTCCTGTTTTTAGCTGTTAAATTCGATATTCCTACCCGGTAATAGTTAGAAAAGCATGATTAGATAGTGTTTAACTGTCTAGTTGCCTATTTGTCTTACTTGAGTTTTCTTGGTAATCGCTGGCGCTGTCTATCGGCGAAGTTATAGTTAAGCATATTATACTTCTCTCTGTGTATTCCTTTTACTTGTATTGAAATATGGACTATGGATTCGATTCCCGAGGTCCTGAGATTATTGAAATATGGACTACGGGTTCGATTCCCGAGATCCTGAGATTTTTGAAATATGGACTACGGGTTCGATTCCCGAGATCTTGAGATTATTGAAATATGGACTACGGGTTCGATTCCCGAGATCCCGAGATTATTGAAATATGGACTACGGGTTCGATTCCCGAGATCCCGAGATTATTGAAATGTGGACTATGGGTTCGATTCCCGAGATCCTGAGTTATTGGTAGGGACTGCGGGTTCGATACCCGGAGATCCTGAGTTGTTGAGATATTATTGAGACATGGGTTGCGGGTTCGATTCCCGGAGACCCAGAGGTACTGAGAATGGGACTGTGGGTTCAATTCCCACAGATCATGGATTTGTTTATTTGAGTTGGTTATTTGTTGTTAGCTTAATTGTAGACAGTTGCAGTAATCATCTTAATGTTGTTATTTCGGAAATTATTATCATTTAAATTGTTCATTTTGTTATCATCATTATATTATTGTTTTCTCAGTAGGGCCCTGACCTTCCTCGTCACTACTCCATCGAGGTTAGGCTTGGCACTTACCGAGTACCGCCGTGGTGTACTCATGCTACTCTTCTGCACACTTTTGTTGTGCAGATCCAGGTACATCAGAGCAGGCTCGTGCTAGGTGATTTCCGCAGCTTTCCGCATTCGAGGTATGATCTGCTACGTCCGCGGATCCGGAGGCTCCCCTTCTATTCTAGTAGTACTAGTTGACATTTTTTTTCCTCATTTCGTTGTTAGATACTCTTTACACATAGAGCCACAGTTGTATTTCTCTTTTAGTCTGTGTTACCGTGGGGTTCCGGATCTTGGTAGTGTTTTATTCATTGTGTGACGGATGTATGTGCCAAGCGGCACGGATTACATATCTTTTATGCTATTTTTCCGCTGTTTCTTATTTAAGTATTTATAACTTGTATATTCCGCAACGTGTTAGGCTTACCTAGTTGTGGGGACTGGGTGCCATCACGACATGTTCACAATTGGTGAACTAGGGTCGTGACATCTGCGATACCGCTTCCGCGATTAATTGGTCGCTTCTGTGAATCCCAGGCCTAACTGGCCATTTCCGCTTCTGCGAGCCACGGACCGCTTCCGCGCATCCGCTCCTGCGGAATTTCCTCCGCTCTTGCGGGACTTCCCTCTACCGCGAGTAAGAGTCCGCTTCTGCGGACTCGCTTAAGCGAACGACTTTCCGCTTCTGCGGATTCTTCACTCCTCGACCCTAGTTCACTTCTGCGACAAGCCTTCCGCACCCGCGACACCACCTCAGCAGAACAGGATCCGCCTCTGCGAATCCAGGCGCTCCTACACTCCAAATTCCGCTCCTGCGGACTCGCCTCTGCGGTCCCATTTCCGCAAGGGTGAAAACAACAGAATAGAACTCAAAAACCTGCAACTTTCCATGTTTTTCTCCCGTTTAACCACCCGTAACCACCCCGAGGCCCCCGTGACCTCATCCAATCACACCAACACATCCTAATACCTTATTCGAACTTGTTCCAATCCTTAAAACACGTCTAACAACATCAAAACCCACAATTCACATCGAATTCAAGCCTAAATTCCTTAGAACTTTCCGAATCACACATTCGATCAAAAACCCGACCAAACGACGTCTGATTGACCTAAACATTCACAGACATATTGAAATCCCTATGACGAAGCTACGGAAATTGTCAGAATTCCATTCCGACCCCCAGATCAAAATCCCACCTACCGTTCAAATTTCGCCAAAATTCAACCTTAGCCAATTCAAGCGTATTTCTACATCGGACCTCCAAATTCAATTTCGATCGCTCCCCTAAGTCAGAAATCACCTCCCAGAACTAACCAAATCATTAAAATCCGATTTCGAGCCCTCTAACTAAATAGTAAACTCCAGGTTGACTTCCCACATTCAAGCTTCCTTCAAGAAGGCTATACGCCTCATTCTCAACCCAAATCACTCCCAAATCACCTAATAGACTCTAACACCGATATGAAAGCATAAAACACATAAATGCAAAGATAACGGGGTAGTAATTCCCGTGATGACGGGCCGGGTCATCACATTCTCCCCCTCTTAAGCAAACGCTCGTCCTCGAGCGGGTCAAGAAACATACCTGAAGACTCAAACAAGTGAGAATATCTGCTCCGCATCTCCTGCTCGATCTCCCAAGTGGCCTCCTCCATGGGTCGACCTCTCCACTAAGCCTTAACTGATGCAATGTCCTTGGACCTCAATCTTTTCACCTGACGACCCAATATAGCGATAGGCTCCACATCATAGGTCAAGTCATCATTAAGCTAAATAGTGCTAAAATCCAACACATGTGACGGGTCGCCAACATACTTCCAAAGCATGGACATGTGAAACATTGGATGAACTTCCGATAGGCTGGGTGGAAAAGCAAGCATATACGCCACCTCTCCAATCCTCCTGAGGATCTCAAAAGGGCCAATAAATCTCAGACCGAGCTTCCCTTTCTTCCTAAATCTCATGACGCCCTTCATCGGCGAAACCTTCAGCAAGACTTTCTCACCCATAGAATAAGACACATCTCGAACCTTCCGGTCCGCATAACTCTTCTTGCGCGACTGGGCTGTGTGAAGTCTCTCCTGAATAACGTTCACCCTATCCAAAGCATCCTGGACTAACTCTGTCCCCAATAACCTTTCCTCACCGGGCTCAAACTAACCAACTGGAGATCTACACCATCTCCCATATAAAGCCTCATATGGCGCCATCTGAATACTGGATTGGTAACTGTTGTTATAGGCAAACTCTGCGAGTAGCAAGTAATCAGCCCACGAACCACCAAAGTCAATAACACAAGCTCTCAACATATCCTCCAAGATCTGAATAGTACGCTCGGATTGTCCGTCTGTCTGAGGATGGAATGCAGTACTCAACTCAACCTGTGAGCCTAACTCATGCTGAAATGTCCTCTAGAACTGCTAAGTAAACTGTGTACCTCTGTCCGATATGATAGAAACCAGGACTCCATGCAATCTAACGATCTCCCGAATGAATATCTCGGCTAACCGCTCTGAGGAGTACGTAGTACACACAGGAATGAAGTGAGCTGACTTGGTCAGCCTATCCACAATTATCCAAACTGAATCAAACTTCCTCGCTGTTCGAGGAAGTCCAGTAACAAAATCCATGGTGATCCTCTCCCATTTCCACTCAGGAATATCAATGCGCTGAAATACGCCACCGGGCCTCTGATGCTCGTACTTAACCTACTGACAGTTGAGGCACCGTGCTACATGTCTGACAATGTCCATCTTTGTCTTTCTCCATCAATAGTGTTGTTTCAAGTCTTGATACATCTTCGCGGCTCCTGGATGCATAGAATTCTGCGAGCTATGGGCCTCCTCAAGAATCAACTCACGAAGGCCATCAACATTAGGCACACATATCCAGCCCTGCATCTTCAATACACCGTCACTATCAATGGTGACATCTCTAGCATCATCATGCTGAACTCTGTCCCTAAGGAAAGCCAATTGTGGATCATCATAATGGCGCTCACGAATACAATCATATAAAGAAGACCGAGATACAACACAAGCCAACACCCTACTGGGCTTTGAAATGTCTAATCTCACTAGCCGATTGGCTAGCACCTGAACATCATAAGCAAATGATATCTCCTCAGCTGGAATATATGCCAAGCTACCCATACTGACCGCCTTTCGGCTCAAATCATCGGCCATCACATTGGCCTTCCCTGGATGATATAAAACAGTAATGTCATAATCCTTAAGCAACTCAAGCCATCTTCGTTGTCTCAAATTAAGATCGTTCTGTTTTAACAAGGGCTGGAGACTACGATGGTTAGTATACACCTCACAAGACACGCCATACAAATAATGCCTCCAGATCTTCAAGGCATGAACTATGGCAGCTAGCTCCAAATCATGAACAAGATAGTTATTCTCATGTGGCTTCAACTGCTGAGAAGCATAAGCAATCACCTTACCTTCCTGCATCAATACACAACCTATCCCCACTCTCGAGGCATCAATATACGGTATATAAACCGGAAACTGATGGCAATACTAACACTGGAGTTGTGGTCAAAGCTGTCTTGAGCTTCTAAAAGCTCTCCTCGCACTCATCCGACCACACGAATGGTGCACCCTTCTAAGTCAATTTAGTCAAAGAAAAAGAAATGGATGAAATCCCTTAATAAACTGGCGATAATATCCCGCCAAGCCAAGAAAGCTCCCGATCCCTATAGCTGAGGACGATCTAGGCCAACTCTGCACCGCCTATATCTTCTTCGGATCAACTTGAATACCATCACGAGACACCACATGTCCCAGAAATGCTACTGACTCGAGCCAAAACTCGCACTTGGAGAATTTAGCATACAGCTTCTCCTCTCTCAATCTCTGCAACACAATACTCAAATGTTGAGCATGCTCCTCCTGACTACGGGAGTAGACTAGAATGTCATCAATTAACAAAATCACAAACGAATCCAAATAAGGCCTAAACACACTATTCATCAGATGCATGAATGCTGCTGGGGTGTTGGCCAGCCCAAAAGACATCACAAGGAACTCATAGTGGCCATATATGGTCCTTAATGCAGTCTTCATAATATCAGAGTCCCAGATCTTCAGTTGATGATAGCTTGAACGAAGATCAATCTTAGAAAACACTCTCGTACCCTGTAACTGATCAAACAAATCATCAATGCAAGGTAGAGGGTACTTGTTCTTCACTGTTGCCTTGTTCAATTGCCAATAATCAATGCACATCTGCATGGAACCATCTTTATTTTTAACAAATAACACCGGAGCACCCCACGGGGACACACTAGGGCGAATGAAACCCTTATCTAAAAGCTCCTGAAGCTGCTCTTTCAATTCCTTCAACTTAGCTGGTGCCATCCGATAAGGAGGAATGGATATGGGTTGAGTGCCCGGCACCAAGTCAATGCCAAAATCAATATCCCTGTCCGGCAGCATGCCCGGCAGGTCTAAGGGGAATACATCTGGAAAATCCCTTACAACAGGTACAGAATCAATGCTAGGAGACTCCGCTCCCATATCTCTCACAAATGATAAGTACGACAAACACCCCTTTTCAACCATTTTCTAAGCCTTTAAGAACGAAATGACACGGCTAGGGACGAAATCAGTCGAACCCCGCCACTCAATCTGAGAAATACCAGGAATGGCCAACGTAACTGTCTTAGCATGATAGTCCAATATAGCATGGTACGGAGACAACCAGTCCATACCCAATATAACATCAAAGTCCACCATCCACAACAATAACAGATTTGCCTGGGTCTCCAGACCCCCAATAGAAATAACACAGGATCTATAGACATGATCCACAATAATCGTATCACCCACGGGGGTGGATACATGAACAGGTAAATCAAGACTACCACGAGTTGCACCCAAATGATGTGCAAAATAAGAGGACACGTATGAATATGTGGATCCTGGATCAAATAGAACAAAGGCATCTCTGTGACAAACAGAAATGATACCTGTAATCACTGCATCGGAGGCAACTACATCACGCCTGTCAGGAAGTGCATAGAATCGTGCCTGGCCTCCACTAGATCTCTCCTCACGTCTGGGCGACCACGAGAAGACTGACCTCCACCTCTACTAGCCTGAGATGGTGCTGAAAAGGAAGGCTGATCCCTCTGCTGAGCCCTGTCCCTACATAGTCGAGGGCACTGCCTCCTCATATGGACAAACTCACCACGCTCATAACAAGCACCTGGTGCTGGAGAAGGGGACTGAAGGGAACCCCTCGCCGCAGAAAAACCCCGGGCTGAAGAAGTAGGTGCTGCACTCTGGACTGGGAGGGCACTAAGTGAAGACTGGCCCTGCTGGAATCCCTGTTGACCACGACCAAAAGAACCTCCGCTTTGATCAAGGCAGCCTGAATGAAAAGGTCTAGATGAGTGACCTTTGCCCTGATGGTAATGCCCTCTAGATGAAGCACCACTGAAGCTACCAGAACCATGAGGCCTCTTGGCCTCCCGCTCATCCCTCTCTCGGCGACGATCCGCCTCAATGGAGCATGCCATATCCACAACATGCTCAAATGATGACGATAAAACTCTCTCTGGTCATAAGAATGTGGATGGAGTACTTGAGGCCTTCAATGAACCTCCTGATCCTCTCCCTATCAGTAGGGATCATCCATGTGGCATGCCTAGCCAACCGTGTGAATCTAAGCTCGTACTGGGTCACTGACATGTCGCCCTGAACCAACCACTCAAACTGGCGATGAAGCTCCTCGCGACGGGACTGAGGTACATACTTCTCTAGGAAGAGAGTAGAAAACTGCTGCCAGGTGAGAGGTGCTGCTCCTGCAGACCTACGCCTCTCAAACTCCTCCCACCAATCAAATGCGGGACCAGTAAACTGAAAAGTAGTGAATGAAACTCCGCTAGACTTAAGAATACCAGCTGTACGTAGCATCTTCTAACACTTATCTAAGAAACCCCGGGCATCCTCGCCCTCAGCGCCACTGAAATGGGGTGGCTGTGTGTACCAAATCTCTCAAGATGATGCTGCTCATCGTCGGGCATAGCCTGAGTCATATGCTCTGGAGCTGGTGCAGGTGGAGGAATAACGCGTGCAACCACATGAGCGGGGACCGCCTCTAGCGTCTGAAGTCGCTGAATAACCTGCTCAGGTGTGCGAGCTGCAGGGGTCTGCTGACCACCCCCTATCTGAGATGTCGCTGCAGTAGCGGTAGCTGATACTACCTGAGCCAAACCGAAACACACCAATAATATCTGGGCAAGAGTCTCCTGAAGACCAGGAATAGCAATAGATACAATCTGGGCCTGAACTGGGGCTTCTGGAGCATCAACCACTGGGGGCTGCTCCTGAAAAGGTACAACGGGCGGGTTAGCTGGCACTGCCTCAGCTGCCCTACCTCTACCTCTAGCACGACCGCGCCCACGGCCTCTGGCAGGTGGCAATGGAGGTCATCCACCTCGTCCTAATGCTCGCGTTCTCGCCATCTGCGAGAGAATAGAATATAGAAGTTCAGTTCTCAGAACAACAAGTTCGCACGACAGAGTTTAAGAAAAGTGAATTGTTTGTTAAAGGTTTGCAGCCTCCCGAGGATAAGTACATGCGTCCCTGTACCGATCCACAAGAATCTACTAACCGGCTCAAGACTCATGAGGCCTAGTAAACCTAGGCTCTGATACCAACTTGTCACGACCCCCAAACCCGGTCGTGATGGTGCCCTGCACATTGCTAGGCCAGCCCGACCAATCAACAACCATTACGGAGCTACGAGCTCGCCTTATCCCATTTAAGCATAACAATTTATAAGTCAACAGTAATGAAAATATCAAACCAGGGAACCAAGTCCCAAACAGTACAACTCCCCAAAGACCGAGGGGTCAAGAGTCAAGAGCCTCAATAGATAACATAAGTGTAATAGTGTTTTACATGATACCAAGTGTTGAAAGACATAGCAAATACGAAATCAAAGACAGTAGGAAGGAATATCGGGTCCTGCGGACTCTGCAGCTACCTCGAATATCCTACAAAAATCGCCTCGAACATCTACCGGATCAGGACTGCTGAGAGGTACCTGGATCTACACACAAGGTGCAGGGAGTAAAATGAGTACTGCTAGACTCAGTGGTAATAAACAGGGGTAAGACAGCATAGATAAGAAATCCACAATAAAGCACTATGTAAAGCTATAAAGAATGCCCTGTAACAGTTCAATATCAACAGTAGAGAACCAACAAGTATCAACAACATAGTATAACGGTTAGCAGATGTGGCTAAATGCAATGCAATACATGAAATGACCGCTACGGCCATAAAATACATGAAATGACCGCTACTGCATTGCAGGTTCAGACTCCGGAGGGGCTCCTACAGCCCAAGCAGAATATCATGAATATACGCTACGGCGAGTAGCCCGATCCACTACCAGTCAGCTAATATGTAAATGCATCCTCGCGGGCTCAAAGTAGTTTTGAAAACTCTTTTATCATTTTTCAGTTGAAAACAGTATATCAAAGTTCCAGAAATTGGAAATATCATGATAACACTAATAGCTACGGACTGGTAGTAAAACTAGCATGTCAATATCACAGAACAATGATAACGATCCTTGCAGGATCCCAATAACTGGCTCACAGCCCATAAGTGTACTCAGCCATCCAAGAAGGAGGTTCAACGACTCAAGAGTAGCCAATATCACCATATAATATGCAACCATCCGAGAAGGAGGTTCGACGGCTCAAGAATAGCCAATATCATAATACAGTATCAACAGGTCGGGCTAAGCCATAGTCCCCAATCATATTGCGACCCCGCACCCACAAGAGAGTACGTGTCTCGCCGCTATACAGCGTCACAAAGTGGTATACCGGGGTTTCAAACCCGCTGGTCATCACCCACATCTATTACTCACCTCAGTATGCCTCGACGACTAGTCCGTGATGCCCTTACCACGAGAATCAAACTCCGCACGCGTAGAATCTGATCAAATATAGTATAAACACATCAAATATTCCAATGGAATGATACCCAGTCAACACAACTCAATTTTCACAAAAGTTTACAAAGTTGCCAAAACCAGACTTTCGGTACGCTTCTCAAAAAATTAAGAAAGTCACATATTCGAAACCCTCGTCTCAACACGAGTCTAAGCATATACAATTTGCCAAATTTGGACTCCATTTGCCCATTCAAATCCTTAATTTTCTAAAATTCAAGCCTAGGGCTAAAACCTCTATAAAATACCCCAAATTCCTCCAATTTCATGAGATAATTGCATAATATTATCAGTACTAATAATAATTTATGTCCATAGTTGATTACCTGATGAATCCCCTTGAATTTCTCTTCAAAATCGCCCAAATCACCTCTTAAGCCAAGCCCCAAATGTTTTGAAACGTTTCTGAAATTTCTAACTTCTAATATAATTAACCCTCTGCGATTTCCGCTTCTGCGGAACATTTCGGCCTCTACGATACCGCTTCTGCGACCAATTGATCGCTTCTGCGAATCCTAGGACTAACTGGCCATTTCCGCTTCTGCGAGCCACAGACCTCTTACGTGCGCCCGCTCCTGCAGAATTTCCTCTGCTCCTACGGGACTTCCCGCTTCTGCGAGTATGAGTTCCATTTCTGCGGACTCGCTTAAGCGAATGACTTTCCGCTTCTGCGGATTCTTCACTCCTCGGCCCTAGGTCGCTTCTGCAACAAGCCTTTCGCACCCACGACAATGCCTCAGCAGAACAGGATCCGCCTCTACAAATTAAGGCGCTCCTGCGCTCCAAATTTTGCTCCTGCGGACTCGCCTCTGCGGTCCCATTTCCGCTGGGGCGAAAACAACATAACAGAACTCAAAAACCTACAATTTTCCATGTTTTTCTCCCGTTTAACCACCCGGAACCACCCCGAAGCCGCCGGGACCTCATTCAATCACACCAACACATCCTAATACCTTATTCGAACTTGTTCCAATCCTCAAAACACGTCTAACAACATCAAAACCCACAATTCACATTGAATTCAAGCCTAAATTCCTTAGAACTTTCCGAATCACACATTCGATCAAAAACCCGACCAAACAACGTCCGATTGACCTGAAAATTCACAGACATATCCAAAATTACATGACGAAGCAACAAAAATTGTCAGAATTCCATTCTGACCCCCTGGTCAAAATCTCACCTACCGTTCAGATTTCGCCAAAATTCAACCTTAGCCAATTGAAGCCTATTTCTACACCGGACCTCTAAATTCAATTCTGATCGCTCCCCTAAGTCACAAATCACCTCCCAAAAATAACCAAATCATCACAATCTGATTCCGAGCCCTCTATCTAAATGGTCAACTCCAGGTTGACTTCCCACATTCAAGCTTCCTTCAATAAGGCTATATGCCTCATTCTCAACCCAAATCGTTCCCAACTCACCCGATAGACTCTAACACCCTATATAAAAGCATAAAACACATAAATGCAAAGAAAACGAGGTAGTAATTTCCGTGACGACGGGCTGGGTCGTCACATGCTGAGAGAGTAAACAAACAAATGTGTCAAAAGATGCATTGAGATTGAGGCTTTTCTCGTTCTTTCTTTGGGGTAAAGTATTGCATTGGTTAGAAAGGCTTCCAAATCATTTCATCACAACATGGGACCAATTGGCGGACAAATTTATTGCCGAGTTCTTTCTCCAAGTCACATGGCGGTGCTCTGTGATAAAATTTTGGCTTTCAAACAAGAGCCTACAGAGCCCTTACACAAAATATGGGAGAGATTTAGAACTATGGTTAAAGAGTGTCCAAATAACGATATGAATGATGTGATGATTCAACAAACATTATATATGGGAATTACACACCAACCAATGTATTGTAAACCTATTGGCGGGAGTAAATTTTATGAAGCTCCCTTACAGTGACGCTTGTGATGTGTTAGATGAAATGGCCGATACTTCTTCGACGTGGCAAAGACAGGAAAATGCTCCTCAAGGTGACCCTAATGTCATACATTTGCGTAAGGAGTTGCATGATCACGGCCAAGCCATTGCCTAACTCACAACAACAATGAATCAATTGGTGAAGGTGCAATTGCAACAAGTTCAAAACCACGCCAAGTCAATGCCATAGAAGGAGTGAATATGATGAAAAGAAGGCAAAAAGGGCAACAACCTCAAGGAAACTGTGATAACTATGATGATGGTGGTGGTTATTCACACGAGTGATATGATGAGCAAGTTGAAGATTGTCAATATGTTAATAACTACCAAGGGAATAGAGGAAACCAGGCCAATCAACAATGGCGACCCTAAGGAAATTGGGTCAATCAACAAGGAGGCGGAAATTGGATTAACAACAATCAACAACAAAGTGGTAGATATTGGAATGGGAACAACCAAAGTAACAATTGGGGGAATCAAGGTAACAATGGTAGAAATTGGAACGGAAACAACAACTACAATTGGATCAAAAACAGTGGTCAAGTTGAGTGGAATAACAATGGTGATCAAGGTAATCTGGGGCAAGGCTCTCAAAGGCCTCCGATGTTTCAACACCGCCGCCATTTCAATCTCAAGGGTCTAGTTCTTTGGGAAATGATTTTGGGAGAATTGAAGTTATGTTTGAGCAAAAGATGAAGAAGAACCAAGACTCTGATGCTCAATTGGCTTCCCACAAAAATTTTATCCGTAACTTGGAGGTGCAACTTGGCCAAATTTCTCAATCTTTAAATACTCGCCCAATGGGTACTCTACCAAGTGAGTAAACGCTAAGGGTGGGTACAACAATCATGTGATGGCAGTGACAACGTGAAGTAGAAAAGGTGGTGATGTGCATGACTCAAGATGAAATTAAGTTATGGTTGATTAAGATGAGTTGCAAGATGATGATATGCCTTTGGTGGTTGAGGATATAGTGGAACCCAATGTGAACAATGATGTGCAGATTGATATTAATGATGTTGAGGAGGAGACACAAGAGGCCGTGAACCCGTCTAGGGAACACATGATTGATATGCCCGAGACGGTGGTCCCAAAAGCCAAGGCACCCTTTCGTAGGCCTCCTCCATCATATCGTCAGTGATTAGCAAAGCACAAGAGTGACCATCGGTTCAAGAAGTTCATAGATATGATGAAGAGTTTTACCATCAATGTGTCGTTGGTTGAGGCACTTGAGTAAATGCTAGGATATGCAAAACTTATGAAGGATTTGGTTATGAAAAAAGAGGTTAGTGGATTGTGAGACAATACCAATGACGCATCAAGTGAGCTCAATTGTGCATTTTATGGCCCCAACACTCGAGGATCTAGGAGCTTTCACTATCTCATGTACTATCAAAAGTGCAGATTTCCCCAAATCCCTTTGTGACTTAGGGGCGAGTATAAACTTGAGACTTAGGGGCTAGTATAAACTTGATGCCATATTCACTCTTTAAGACCTTGGGAATTGGGCAACCTCGATAAGACTTCAAATGGCAGATCGGTCGATGAACCCTTGGGTATGATTGATGACGTCCTTGTTCGTGTCGATAAATTCATTTTGTCAGCTGACTTGTTATATTGGAATGCGAGGTGGACTTTGAATTCCCGATTATTCTTGGGAGACCTTTCCTACTAGGGGGAAGGCTTTGGTCGATCGAGGCCGGAGAGTTGTCATTCCGTGTGGGTGATGAGAAGGTGATTTTCTCGGTGTGCAAATCCATGAAGCAACCTAATTGCACCCGGGTGTGCTCCTTTATTGACATTGTCACTGCTGTGATAATGGATGAGACAAGTACTACGATTAATGTTGAAGATCCACTTGTGTCCGCACCTCTAGATAGTTAAATGAATAATGATGCAAGTAGAGTGATGTGTATAGATACGTTACATGCCATGCCTCACACTTTTAAACCCGATGCTATCTTGAGGGAGGATGCAACACCTATTTTGGAGATTCAAGGGAGATTACCTGTAGCAGAGCATGAAATGATGTCTACTCTCCATAATGTGTGTTGTCCCGCAAGACTCGACACAGGTTGGCAGTTTTGCATGAACCATGGTAATTTGAACAAAGCGCCCTATAATGATCATTATCCCTTGCCGTTCATTGATTGGATGATTAACAAACTTGGGGACGTGCATTTTATTTCTTCTTGGAGAATTTGATGAGAGCCATATGGTGGCGTTTCTTGATTTGAAACAGTGTAATGGTAACATGCGTCGTGCCGCAATGTTAAATGAGGCGCTTCTTGGGAGGCAATCCATGTCTTTTTCTAGTTCTTTGATATTATTTGTAGACTATAATTTTTGAGCTAATGGTTTGTGAGATGTTACAGGGATAATATTGAATGTAGTGCAAAACAAAAGTTCTAAATAACATGTCTCTGAAGTTTGCCAACGTAGTCGCGCTATATATTAGTGTTGTCCGTGTGGCTTGTTCAAGGGTGTCTTAGTCTCTAAAGTTACCAGCGCGGCCACGTAGCACTTTCGTGTGGTCTACATTGGGTGGACCACATAATTCTTGCTCTCTAAAGTTTCCAACGTGGCCACGCAACCTTTTTGCGCGGTCCGCGTGGGAAGCTAAGTTCAATGTGCTGGACATAAACCCAGCGCGACCCTCGGTCATTTTTCTGCGGCTGTGCTAGTAGGTAAGTAGGGGTTCCCACTATTTTCTATAAATAGAATCCTTAGGCCTCACTTTACTCTTTTCGCACTCTAACTTCCTGAGCACTAATTTCTACTGTTCATCTGAGACTAATCTTCTATGTTTTCATCAAGTGTTTTGATTTTTCACTATTCCTGGTAACAATTCTTGCAAATTTCATTAATTAATTTTTATTTTTACTTTTGTTTGCTTCCCAGTAGTATAGCTTCTTCTTTCGTTCTATTTTTCTTAGGGTTACTGATTAGGTTAGTTTTCTTGTTAGTTTTGACTACTAAGCATGGTTTTCTAGAAGGATAATTGAGTAGGGACAACTAGGACCCAAAAACATGAACAAAAATGGATAGAAGTGTCAAACTCTAGCTCAATTCAAATCCATGTCCCAGCGTGGCCGCGCACTATTTTTGTGCGAGCCCAATGCGGCCGCGTTCCACATCAGTGCAGACTATGTTGGGATGATTCAAAGAGGTGACTTTTGGGGCTTATGCCAAGCGCAGCCGCGCTTCACTTTTGCGCGATCCGCATTGCCCCGAGCGCGGCCGCGTGACTGTTTTACGCTGTCCACGCACCTGTATTTTGATGTGTTTTGCCTCTATGTTATGCAATCAACTGTGCCATTCCCTAGTGTTATTCATTTATTTCACTGCATGTGCTTATACTAACAATGTTATACGTGTATTTTTTTGTAGATCATGGTTAAAAAATGTGGCGATAAACAAACACAACAACCCGGGAGAGGTGGTGCCTCCCGAGGGGGTAAGGGAAAGAGAATAGCTAAATTCACTCCCTAGGCTCGAGAAAACATTAAAACACCCGTAAATTGATACGGGCTAGTCATAGGGCTGCCTCTCATTCTTCGGAAATAAGTATGCACCATCCAAGAGCATATCCTCATAGTCTGTCCCAACTCATATAACTGAACCCCTCCACCTAGTTGATACTCCTCCCCTATCACCCTCAACCAAAGGACCAGTGAATGTTGTCTCGGATTCGTCTGATGAGTCCATAGCAGGTAGTGGAGCACAATACTCCACCTCCCCTATAGCTTTACTATTTGGGGAGAGTGTAGGACATGGTGAGGGATGTGAGCCACAGGTCGGTGGTGTGGATAGAACTAGAAACCCTGAGGTTTAGGAAGATTGTTTCATGAGTTAGGTGGCATTCACAAGTTTCGAGAGTGGTGGCCATTGAGGAAGTTGATCCCGGAGAGCACTTTCAATGACATAGACCTTCTTCTCCATAACTCAAACGTGCAAAAGGAGTTCCGAACTAGAAATGGTTGGGAATGTTTTAAGGAAAGGAGTATTGAGGCTAATGAACAAATGGTAATAGAGTTTTATTGTAATGTTACTCATATAGTCAAAGATACGAAGGTAACGAAAGCGAGAGATAAAATAGTGATGTTGATGGAAAGTCCTTGAATAAATACTTGGGATTCAAAGAGGAGGATGAGTCGGAGTATTTGGTTAAGTTTGCAATGGGCGAGGAAGTGCGACCGTGGTTGGCCAACTACTTGGAAATTCCAGGAACTATTCCTAAATGGTTGAAAGACGGATGGAAGATTTACAGGAGCACCTTCAACTTCGAGGCTCGAGAGTGGTTGACCTTTGTTTGCAGCTGGATTAACCCTTCTACCCATGATCATACAGTTCCTTTTGCTTGGGCTATTCTTGTGGCATCCATCATGGCCTGGCTTCCTATCAATGTGGGTAATGTGATCTCGAGGGTTATTTCTGTTGTAGGAAAAGAGACGAACACAAACTACCCCTTTCCCAATATCCTATCCATGTACTTTAGGGATCTAGAGGTCAAGAAGAAATGGTTTGACGTCAAGACGAAGTCGGTGGCTCCTCACACATGGTATAGCATGTTGGGTTTAGACAACCCCAAGTCAAAGAAGTACTAGCCACCCACCTCTTCCCCATCTAGATAGTCTGAGGAGTTAGTTGTTGTAAAGCCTTCTACCAGGCCATCCACCATTCTTGCTACTACTACTAGTGAGACCTTGCCCCCAGGTCCTTCTTCTATTGCTGACCTAAGTACTTTAGCTGGTCCGGCAGTCCCATCATCCAAGACTCATATGTTCATTGCCTACTAATTGAGTCAGTCTCTAGCCAGTTTGAACAACTGGATGTCAGCTGCGACATCCTAGTTGTCCATATTGGCCACATCAGTTGAGGCACAGCCAGCACCAGCCATTACTCAGATTCCTCAATATATTAAGGAGACATTGAAGAAGCTCTTGGCCAACCAGGAGAAGATTTTGGAGACCTAGGCCACCTTGACTGAGGTGGTAGATTCACATGGAAAGGCTATCAAAGAGCATGCCAGGGAGCACAAAAAGATGAGAAAGTAAAGGGCGTCTAAGGAGTCAGTGAAGAAGATTAGAGCGGGCATGGGAAAACTATTGGCAGATCCGATGACTTTAGACTCTCTATTTGGGGATCCATCCCTTGATCCAACAGCATTTCAGCCACAATAGGAGGAGGAGCCTGGACCTCCAAGGAAGAAGAGGAAGCTCCCTAGCACAGAGGGTGCAATCATTGAGCTAGCACAGGTTCAGGAGGGTCCTTCCAATATTGCACCTTCCATTTAGCTGGTCTAGGTGCAGGCCCCTGTCCCTGTAGCAGAGCAGCAGGCTGGGAACTAGTTTAAGGTTCCCACCCATACAGAGGACCACGGGACCACTGAGGATCCCATGCAGACAGACGAGGCTTAGGGAGCCCTTTTATATCCTTTATTTGATTTTATGTTTATCTCTATAGTTGGCATTGGGAATAATACCAACTCTTATTCGTGGGGTTTTTCCCTACATTTTTGGATTATCTGGATGATTGTACATATTAGATTCTTATTTTATGTTTTGGTTGTTTTGGATTCTCTAGTTGGTATGTATATAACTTCATATTTTCGCAACTTTTCTCGTACGTTTTTGTCTTTTTGTTGGTATGTATATAAAATAATTTTGGTATATATTCATCCCTCATTTTATATTCTACTCCCCTATTGTACATATCCATTCGATTTTTCTATTTTCACAAAACTTTTCATTTTAGTAGTTAGGCTCGTAGCCTTTTGGTTTTGTTTTTGGCAATCTCAATAAGCCCTTGGTTTTCTTAATGTCACGATTCTTTCCAAGGGTGGAGTATAGTATGAACCGGGTGGCTCTTCTCGATGATAGATGGAGTGACTACCTTCTTAAGGGTTTGAGTCTAATTCTTTGATTTTTCCTTTATTGTTTATACTTTTAGTTTAGAGTACCTCGGACAAAGCTTCACTTGGGCCCAACACATTTGCCTTCGATCCCATGGTCAAGGACATGATTTTGTGTTTAGGGAATGGTGAAAGTCGTGGCCTTGAGACTTTTATGTTGACCAAACAATAATCAGGTAGTCTTGTTGGACCATTGTGCGCTCGAATCGTAACTAAGGTCGTTGTGGGCCTTCGACTTGATATCTTTAGCAATCCCCTATCATGTGTGGTGAGGAATAGATCTTTGAGTCCAAGTTCCAAGCCAATGTTTTAGAACTTGCCCTGAGTGTTTGTTGAGGCAAAATCATAGGTGAAGTTTGACTTGAGAAGTGACTGTAGTCCCTCCTTGATCCATTTGTAAAATTAACAATTCCATGGCCTTCCAACAAAATGATCCCTAGTCAACCCTATTGAGCCTTAAACCTTCTTCTTCCATGAACCAATGTTACAAGCCTATACCTATTTCTACCCTCTCTTGGCATCCACACTTCCCTTGAGAAATGGCAAAGTCAAAGTTTAGGGGAGAGGCAAGAAGGAAAACAAAAAGGAAAAAAGGTACTAAAGCAAAAAGAAAAATACAAGGCAATGAAAAAGAGAAAAAGACAAAAAAAGACAAAAAGAAAGACCAAGATGAAAAAGAATAATAAGAGGTCAAGAAAAATAAAAGTGAAAAGGGTGTGGAAACAAAAGTAGAAAAAGGAGAAATGATTTGAATTTCCTAAAGAAAGTGACAATATATCCCTCCAACCCCTTGAAAAGAAGTGAATTACTCAAATGAGTCAAGAAAGTGTGCCAAAATGAATCAAAGAAAGTGATTAAGGGAAGGTTGAACCCATTTGAACAAAAACATGTCCTACCCTTACCCAATAGCCTTCAAAATTGACTCCCCAAAAGCCCTACAGGATCTTGAGTCGAAAGGAACCTACATTAGTGGATACTTACATAAGGGGCAAGCATATGGTACCTAGAGCCGGACTTGTGTCTTTCTTTGTGAGAGAAATGAGTGAAAGTCCATCAACCTCAGTTTGTGCGTCAATACTCTAAAAGGTGAGGTTCGCTTAGTGAGAATTGTGGATGTGTGCGTTTGGGTTCCACAATGACCAATGTATTTGAGAAAAGCTCTTTGATGAAATGTGTCAACTCTTAATTCTCTTGTCTCACACTTTATCCATAGTTTTCACAATCTTAAAATGTGTTAATTATGCATTCGTACTGAGGGCAATCATTAGTTGCAATTGATGCTTGTTGAGGTTACTTTAGAATAGTTGGAAAGATTGCCTTTTATGGGTGGATCTTTTTTTTTTTGCTTGAGGACAAGAAAAGGTTTAAGTTTGGGGGATTTCATAAGTAAGGATTTTAACATGATTATACCTCTACTTGCTATTTTCTTTGGTTAAATATTGCCATAAAATAGTCCCAAAATTCTTACAAGTTGCGCTTGGTTGCAGATTTGAGCGACACGATGACAAATGTCAAAGATCAGCTCAAAATGGAGTGAAACCTACCAAGTTTCAAAGACCAAGTGAAGTGAGGAACAGGAAGACCTAGCGTAGACCGAACTGATATGCCACGCAGTCGTGCTAGGAGAATCAAAGACTGGTTAATTCAAGGGCAATCCGCGTGACCGTGCTCCATTTCTATGTAGTCCGCGCCAATAAGGTTCAGAGACCCACAATTGTTAGACAAATTCCCACGCAGCCGCGATACATTTCTATACAGTCTGCGTAGATGATATTCAGAGAGCTGGAGTTTTGGCCAAGTCTAGCCATGCGGCCACGCTGCATTTCTGCGTGGTCCGTGCCAGTCTTCCACCGCGGTCGTGCTACGTTTCTGTGAGAGGTCACGACCATGGTGGGATAAATTTAGAAAGGGGTCATGACTGCGGTCCTATCATGGTTACTCTACAACCGTGGTGGACTTGTTACTAGTTGCCTATTGTTTATGTTTTGTTCATTGTTTTGCCCCTAGGCATTAGGCACTATTTTTACCTCTTTTAATGCCTACCTTACCCATGGTATGTCCAGGAACGTGATGCAACATCTTCCTCACTAACCTGGATATATAAAACATGTTACAAATTCTACTATTGTGGGTTGCCTCCCATGAAATGTCTGATTTAATGTCGCGGCACGACGTAGCACGAGCGCAGGATTCGCTCAACCTCTCTTCTTTCCTTATTTTTTTATTTTTTATTTTATTATATGATATTACAAACTACACTTACAACACATTTGTGGGTTACCTCCCATGAAGCGCCTGATTTAACATCGTGGCACGAAGCACGTGGGCGCATTTAAGACTCGCTCGACCTCTGAGGTTTAGTCAGGTGGATCTCAGACCCTTCCTTTGGTTTGTTCATGCCCACATATAGTTTTAATCTCTACCCATTCACCCTAAATATACGAGAGTCTTTCTCAGCGGTGATCTCTACATCACCTGAAGGGAATCCTTCAACCACTTGAAACGATCCAGACAATTTTGCCTTAAGCTTACCAGGGAACAGTCGCAATCTAGAGTTATAGAGTAATACCATGTCCCCGGGTTTAAAATGTCGCTCAACAATGTTCTGGTCGTGTAACCTCTTCATTCTTTCCTTGTACAATCTTGTGATCTCAAAAGCAAGATGTGTAAACTTATCATGCTCATGCAACTTAGTGATTCTAGTTGTCCCTGCAGCTTCAATATATAAGTTCAACTGCTTCAATGCCCACCACGCTTTATGTTCAAGTTCAACTGGCAGGTGACAGGCCTTTCCAAACACTAACTTATACGGTGACATAAAAATTGGTGTTTTAAATGCGGTCTTGTAGGCCTAGAGTGTATCATCTAGCTTTCTCATGCCAATCAGTTCTTATGTTGTTGGTAGCCTTGGTTAACACACTCTTAATCTCTCTGTTGGACACTTCCACCTGCCTACTAGTTTTGGGTGATACGAAGTAGCCACCTTTGGCGCATGTTATACTTTGCAAGAAACTTTTCAAAGGCTCCATTACAGAAGCGAGTGCCTCTATCACTGATAATCACTCGTGGTGTCTAGAATTGGGTGAATATGTTCTCAGAAATCCCACCACTACTATTGCATCATTATTGGGTAACGCAGTGGCTTCCACCCACTTGGACACATAATTCACAGCAACAAGTATGTATTTATTACCAAATGAGCTGACAAAGGGACCCATGAAGTCAATCCACTAGACATCAAACACTTCCACATCTTGAATCGGGTTCATGGGCATCTCGTGGCGATGGGAAATGTTCCCAGTTCGCTGACATTCATTGCATCCCTTCACCCACACGTCTCTAAACACTATTGGCCAAAAGAATCCCGCCTCAAGCACTGTCACAGCTGTCCTGACCCATCCAAAATGTCCTCCATATGCATATGTGTGACAAGCCTGCAAATTAAAAGATTGTTCTATCTCGGGGACACACCTCCGGATCATATTGTCAACATATATTCTAAGCAAATAAGGCTCGTCCCAATAATACATGCGGTTATCATGATAAAATTTTTTTCTTTGGACAGATGAAAGGTCGTGAGGAACTATACCACTGGCCAAGTAATTAGCAAAGCCTGCATAATATGACGCTTCCTCAAGATTAGTAGCGGGCAGCTGCTCGTCTGGAAAGGTTTCCAGGATCACTTCAACCTCGATTGCCTTTTCAGCTGCTTCAAGTCGTGATAGATGATTAGAAACTTGAATTTATGTTCCCTTACAGTCTCACGAATTTCAAGGTAAAATTCTTGCAACAATAGCACCCAACGAATCAGGCGCGGCTTAGACTCTTTTTTCTTAATTAGGTATCTGAGAGCTGCATGGTCAATATATACAATTACCTTGGAACCAATAAACTTGTCGAAAGAAAACACCACTGCCAATATCTCCTTCTCAGTCATAGTATAATTTATTTGGGCTTCACTCAGTGTTCTACTAGCGTAGTATATTAGACACATCGGCTTGTCTTTCCGCTATCCCAACACTTCCCCCACTGCGTAGTTACTAGCGCCACACATTAGTTCGAAGGGTTGCTCCAAATCGAGGGCAACTATGATAGGTACTGTGACTAGCCTCTTTTTTAGCTCCTCAAATGCTACCCTACAATCATCAGAAAACAAAAAAAGGTGCTCTTTTTCTAACAACCTATAGAGAGGGTTGGCGATCTTTGAGAAGCCCTTTATGAATCGCAGATAGAAACAAGCATGCCCGAGGAAGCTTCTAGTTTCTTTGACTGAAGTTGGAGAGGGTAGCTTTGCTATCACATCTACCTTATAACGATCTACCTCAATTCCTTTGCTTGAAACCCGGTGTCCCAAGACTATGCCCTCGTGTACCATAAAATGGCACTTCGCCCCATTTAGAACTAGATTAGTCTCGATACACCACTTCAGCACACAAGTCAGATTTATCAGTAACTCATCAAATGAGTTCCCCACCACTAAGAAGTCATCCATGAACACCTCCATTATATCCTCTACCATGTCAGTGAATATGGCTATCATACACCGTTGGAATGTGCCTGGTGCGTTGCTTAGGACCAAGGGCATCCTCCAAAAGAAATAAATGCCTTACGGGCAAGTGAAAGAGGTCTTCTCTCTGTCCTCCGGTGCAATGGAGATCTGATTGTACCCGGAGTACCCATCTATTAAACAGAAATATGACCTCCTTGCCAATCTGTCTAACATATGATCAATGAAGGGAAGTGGGAAGTGGTATTTCCGGGTGGCTAGATTTAACTTTTGATAGTCCCTGCAAATTCTCCATCCCGTGACGGTTCTTGTAGAGATCAATTCATTCTTATCATTCTTGACTACCGTCATGCCACCCTTTTTAGGAATACATTGAACTGGGCTAACCCAGCTACTGTCAGAGACTGGGAAAATGATTCCCGTATCTAACCACTTGATTACTTCTTTCTTCACCACTTCCTTCATCTTGGGGTTAAGCCTTCTTTGGTGTTCCCTAGAAGGTTTGTGTCCTTCATCCAGTAGAATTTTGTTCATACAGCAGGCGGGGCTAATCCCCTTTATATCTACCTTAGTCCATCCAATGGCAGTCTTGCACTCCTTAAGTACCTGCAATAGTTGTTGAGACTGCATATCTAGCAAACTAGATAAGATAATAACATGTAATGTGGATTTAGGTCTAAGAAATTCATACCTGAGATAGGCAGGCAATGGATTTAACTCCAGCTTTGGTGGTTCTTCAATGGATGACTTTGCTGGAGGAGTTTCTTGATTTTCCAAGTGCAGGGGCTCAAACTCTAGTGTTCTATCCCAGAACCCTCTACCTTCGACCCTCTAACACCAACACCTATTCTGCCAGATCCTCTCTATTTACCTCATCCAAATTCATTAGACATGTAGCAAGGGGGTCCTCAATAGTCAACCTTTCATCATCGGTCTCTATAATTACATCCACAATATCAATAAGAGAGAAATTGGTAAATTCACTTGGTCGCCTCATATATTTCTTTATCGTTTAGTCTCATCTTGAGCTCCTCGATCTCACAATCAATTAGATCTCTCCCAATGGCCAGGAACGATCTTCCCAAAATTATGGGAATCTCTTCATCCACCTTACAGTCTAGGATCACAAAATCTGTAGGGAACACAAATTCCCTACCTAAATCAGCATATCGTCTAGGATTCTAGAAGGTTGTTTCACAGTTCTATCAGCAAGCAGCAACAACATAGAGGTGGGTCTAGCTCTTCCAATTCCCAATCTCTTATAAATTTCTAGGGGCATAAGATTGATGTTGGCCCCTAGATCACATAGTTCCGTAGCAAAAGCAAAATTACCAATAGTACATGGAATTGTAAAGCTCCCAAGATTAGACAGCTTTTCTGCAATTAGTCTAGTCACCACTGCACTACATGCTGGGTAATTGTAACAGTGACCATTTATTGAAAATCAAACTTTTGGGACATCAAGTCCTTCATCATTTTTGCATACCCAGGATTCTCCTTCAAAGCTTTAATCAATGGTATATTTACCTGGGTTTTCTTAAGTGTGTCAAAGAACTTCTTGTATTTCTCCTCCTTTTTGTACTTAGCCAGCCTCTAAGGGAAGGATGCAGGGGGTCTCTTCTTCCTAATCACTTGGAACTGATCTTCCTCCGCTTCTCCTGGCGCCTGGACTATTTCAGTTTCTTTCTCGATCTAATTCTGAATGTTATTTATTTCTTGAGCAGACTAGACTATCACCTCTCTCAGTTTTGTTGATTCATCCAGTTTGATGGGTACTAGTATGAGTTTCTCATCCTGACTAGCTTTTCAAGCCCTTTCTTGCTCTTAATCTAGATCTCTACCATTACATAGACTCACTGCCATCAGCTGCTTCGGTTCCTGATCTTTCGGATTTATCTAAGTGTCTGCAAGTTGTGTCCCATGAGTTCGATTGTTTAGAGACATCAAAATTTGGCCCACCTGTACCTCAGTATTTTTGATTGTTGCATCCTGTGCATCGACTCTCTCATTAATTTTCGTATTAGACCCAATAACCTACTGCATCATTGCTTCAAGTCTAGTAAACCCATCTTTATGCCTTCTACCATGCTACTGTTGAGGTGGGTGGTACCCTTGCTGCTGATTCTGATTATTGTGTCCTTGGTGTCGTGGGTACAGTGACATATTTTGGGGGGTCGCATACCTCCCATGTTGTCGGTGTTGAACTGTGGCTATGCTGGCTTGTACTACTGATTTTGTTGACCCTAATTCTGACCACTCTGACTCCAGCCACCATAATTAGACACATAGTTCATGTCTTCAGGGTAGTGATGACGATCGTATTCTGAATTCCACTAATTACCAACTGACTGACTAATGTAAGATGTGCACAAGCCCAAATTAGTAGTATCAACAATATGTACCTGATGTTTTTGCCCTTACTCTTCCACCTTTTGGTGAGTATGCTCATCTGTGTCAACAAATTAGCTATATTTTAATCCATAAAATTGAATGGATCGAAAGGCACTGAGTGCATAGATATGTCAGGATTTTAACATGATTATACCCCTACTTGCTATTGCTTTGGTTACAAATTGCCACAAAATAGTCCCAAAATGCTTACAAGTTGCGCTTGATTTCAGGTTTGAGTGACAAGATGACAAATCTCAAAGATTGGCTCAAAACGGAGTGAAACTTGCTAAGTGTCAAAGACCAAGTGAAGTGAACAATAGAAAGACCTAGCATGAACCGTATCGAGATGCCATGCGGCCACGCTAGGAGATTCACAGACTAGTTCATTCAAGGGTAATCTACACGGCCGCGTTCTATTTCTACATAGTCCGCTCCAATAAGGTTTAGTGACCCACAATTGCGAGACAAAGTCCCACATGGTCGCGCTATTTTTCTCCGTAGTCCGCATAGATGAGATTCAGAGAGTTGAAGTTTTGGCCAAGTCTAGCCATGCAGCCGCGCCAGTCTTCCACCGCGGCTGCGCTATATTTCAGCACAGTCCACGGTCCCAACTTTGAAGAGCTGATTTCAAGAGTCCAAGAGCCAACATGGCACCGCTACCTTTATGCGCGGTCCATGCTGACACCGTAGGGGTATTTTTGTCGAGTTTTTCTAGCCCGGTATAAATAGGGCATTTTACCATTTTTTGGTCAAGTTTTATGTTTCTAACAAGAGCTGCGCTCATGAGACTTATTTTGTAGCTTATTTTGGCAATTTTCCTCTTCAATATCATAATTTCTAATTATTAATCAATCATTGTGTTATTTTTATCATCTATTTCACTATTTCTTCTCTAATTATGTCTAGCTAAACCCATTAGCTAGGGTTGTGGCTCAACCCTCGTGTGCGTAGTTAATGGGTGTTGCATTCTAGGGTAAGATTGAGATTGGTTATTTATAATTTGGGTTAATTTTGTTTTTCAATCTTGAATTTGTGGTTGCAAACATGAATTCAAAGCTTAATGGGTCTAACTCTTCTTGAGAAAGAGAGGCTATGACCCTAAAGTTGACCCAACAAGGAATTGGGATGGACCCATGAGAATGGTAGTCCCAATTAACGGGGTAAACCTCGAGAGAGTAATTTCCCTACTTGAACCCTAGGTGTTTGGTCAAATTGGCCTATTCAATTGGTCTTGAGAGAATCAATTGGACAAAATCGTTCTCTCTACCAATAGGTGTGAGCATGAATACAATTGTGCAATGGTTATAGCATAAGCCCCAAATATATCAATCTCCCCTTAGTACCTTCTACTTGTTAGCTAGCCACCTAGGTAGTGTCATGACCCTAGTGCCTTTCTCCATATTAAATATAATTTAGCAATATTCTCCTAGCATACTTTAGTTTTAATCCTTGATTACAATAGTATTTTTAAATATAAAATTCCCAAAAAATATTAGGAGTTCAATTAGAATTACAAATGCAATTCTAGGCTAAACTGGCAATACAACTCCACTCCAAGCTCCATGCTATAATTTGATCCCGAACCGCTATCCAGGTAAAATTTGTTGCTACCCGTTCTTCCTACCATTGTGTAGTGTTGAGACGGCTGTGATTATGCACCAGTGGAGTGATAGGTGCACCTCTAGTTATCTAGTCCGTATTCTGTGCCATCTTGTCAAGCAAACTCTAGCCCTCTCTCCATATTTTGCTCAAGAATGCCCCACCAGCTGAAGCATCAACAATGTTCTTTACGCTATCTGACAATCCAATTAAAACCGCTACCCCAACATTAGATCTGGAACACCATGGTGTGGACATATGACGAGTATCCCTTTAAAATGATCCCATGTTTCATGCAAAATCTCCATCGGTCTCTGTTTAAAACTCAAAATGTCATCAATTGATTGAGCAATATTATTGGGTGGGTGGAACTTGTGTGAAATTGCTTGACTAGTTCATCCCACGTTGCTATAGAATTTATGGGGAGTGAATTCAGCCAAGTCTGGGCAGCTTATGTTACTGAGAATGGAAACAATAACAGTTTTATTTCTTCTAGAGCCACATTGGGTTGCCTTTGGGTTTTGCAGATAGACAGGATATTCTTTAAGTGTTGCTGAGGATCTGCAACTTGTGACCAGAAAATAGTCTCTTATTCTGCAACAAGTGCAGCATGTTATTCATGATTTAGAATGACATAGCCTATATATGCGGGACTACTATCGTTGTGGATAGATTCTCAGTTATTGGTTGTGCCTAGTCATAGAGAGAAGCCTCTGGCACTGTCACTATTGGTGATGCTGGGTTTTCCTGGTTATCTCCCATGATTGTTTCGAATTGTGTAGTTGTTAGTTGTTGTTCGTTTTGTCGGTTGCCCGATTCAAAGCCCTGAATAATTTCTCGGGATCTGATAATGCTTCTAATACTTCACTAGATCTCGATGAGTTTCTAGGCATGCACCTGTGCAACCAAGTCAACAAACATTAAACTTTTAGTGTAAAAGTTGGGTATAGAGAAAATTGGCTACACTAAGAATTTTCGTACTTCTTTTAATTGTAATTGATAACACTATTAATTTCCTGGCAATGGCGCCAAAATTTGATCATGCCAAACTATGTCTTATAAAAAGGACAATGCGATCATTGCAAATATAATCTGATTTACAAGTCCGGAGTTGAATGTCACAGAGAATTAACCTACAAATTACCTTTGTTGGAATCACTAAACTCTTTATAATCAACTTCCCCAAATGTTGTAAATAATAATTGATGGTATTTCTATTAACTAAGATTGAAAGTAAATAAATAAATAGCTATAAACCAATATGCTTGGGTTGTAAATAATAATGAGAAGGTTCTAAGGTAGTGATTCCCTTATTGATGGAATCCCTACCGGTTATGTTACATATAGATTCACCAAAATATCTCCATCAATAATGAGCACTCTTTTTACCGTAAATCTATCCAAAGTAATCGCGATAATTTCCTAGATTCACTATCCCGAGTTACTCTAGTTGGCTTGGTTATTACATCTCACTTTAAATTACACCCAAGGCTTCGTTATCCCTAATCCCATCTTTAAACTCGCAGTTATAGATCCCTCTTATACTTTTGGAGTTGTGTTGTTCAACAATTACCTAAATATCCACTCTCTTCCAAGTTATGCACACTAAATAGGCACAGCTAATTGAGGATCTTGTAAATTAACTACAATAAATACGTAATTGAACAAATAGAGATTAACCGACAAACTATATGAACATAATGAAGAAGTTCATCCTTCAATAGGTTCCATAAAAACCTTAGACTAAAGTATTTAGCTACTCATAACAACTTGGAGATAAACTACAAAAATATTAATCATGTAAATTTGCAAGTAAAAGAAAAAATAAAGAACTATGGTGTTTTGGGTGATCTTTCACACTTGTGTTTCTTGCCCAAAGTACTCTCCAAAAACAAATCTGACCTAATGTGGCCGAATTCCTACTTTTTATAAGGTTTTTACACCAATTTTTCCCAACTTGACACTTTTATCCCTGGCTTTTCTATGTTTTGCCATGGTCCTACCGAGGTTACACTAGGACCACGGACAAAGAGGTCCTCTGAGTCTGCAGCTCTGCTATGCCGCGGTTACAATCTGACCGCTGCAGGCCAAGTTTAGCTTTGCTTTTGGCTCTTCACTTGGTGCATTTCGTGGCACTATTTGATTGGCCTCCTTTTATCCATAATTGATCCCAAACTTGCTCCATCGATTTATTTCGTTGGCCTGTAAAGCATGAAAAGGGCTAATCATAGCATTTGGTTATCACTTTATACAATAAAGCTATACAAAAATATGGTTCTTTAGGGTCTAAGTATAGTTTAATTCACCTATTATCAGTGGGCCAGTATTAGCCGGTGCGTACAAGGAATCAGACAAAGGCGCGGTTCCCCGTATGGGCACCACAATGACCTTAATGAACTTCTTCTAATACTTTCCTTGTCTAATGTGGCCCGAGACATTTAGCAAGGGGACCGTCGAACATTTTCTGGTAGAGATCGTGATTTATTAGGCTGTAGCTGGCCGCTTGCACTAGAAGTTTCTTGGCCTTTTTTTGTCGTGTAGGAGGGTCCCATCCTATAGGTTGGATACGAACTGGTTGTGCCAGTCCCAAGTCAAGTTTAAAGAGAGTACCTCGACATGGTCGAAGGCTGAATGGAGGAAAGTGACCATGTTATCTTTGTTGATATTTTAGGTGCTCGTGGCCAGCTTTGTTAGGCTATCTTCTTTGATGTTTTGTCCCCTGGAAATTTGCTCAAAGCGACATTCATCTAACTCCGGCATCAGCTAGTAGATTTCTGATTGGTATTTTTGTAGCCTTTTGCTAATTGATTTGGTAGGTTTCGGCAATTTGGTTTATTACGAGTTGAGAGTCATAATGGAGGATTAGCCGACGAGCTCTGTATTTGATGGGTAGCTTCATGCCTGCATTATAGCCTCATAATCGGCCTCTTGTTAGTTATCTCGGGGCATTGTATGGACTGGTGAATGACTTCTCCTGTGGGGACTTGGAAGACGAGTTCGTGTATCGATCCCAAGGCAATCATAGTGCCATCAGTGTAGAGGGTCCAGAGGTCAGTGTAGGCGGAGGCACGGAGGGCCTCATGTTCCACCTCTGGCAGCATCCCCATGTTGAAGTCGGCGACAAAGTCAGCAAGTACCTGTGATTTGATGGAGGTTCTTGGATAATAGGTTATGTCATGCTCGCTGAGCTCTATAGCCCATTTGGGGAGCCTACCCAAGAGTTCGAGTTTATGTAGGATGCTCCTTAGGGGGAAGGTCGTTATTATTTTTATGGGATGGTATTAAAAATAGGGTCTAAGCTTTCATGAAGCTACGACTAATGCCAAAGCCAGCTTTTTGAGATGTGGGTACCTCGTTTCGGTGTCTATTAAAGTTTTGTTGATATAGTAAATAGGGGATTGTGTACCTTTATTTTCACGAACTAGGTCGACGCTAATAGCAACTTCAGACACTGCCAGGTACTTGAGTAGGCATTCACCTGGATTTTCTTTGACAAGCAAAGGTGGCGAAGATAGATATTACTTCAATTTTCTTAGTGCTTCGATGCATTCCTCATTCCATTGTAGCCCACAATTTTTCCTCAACACACTAAATAATTTGTGGCATTTGTTCGAGGATCGCATGATGAACCTGGATAATGCGGCTATTCGTCATGTTAGTTAATGCACCTGCTTCGTTCTGTTTAGAATCTTGGGTATCGTATCTATGGCCTTAATCTGATCCGGGTTGACATCGATACCTCGTTATGATACGAGAATACCCAAGAATTTTCCCGAGGCCACACTGAAGGTGCATTTTTCGAGGTTCAGCTTCATCCCGTACCGTCTTAGTATCTCGAATGCCTTCTTCAAATGGTCAATGTGATCCTCCTTTTTTGCCTACGTTACGAGCATGTCATTAATGTAGACCTCTATTATCTTGCCAAGTTGCTCTTTGAACATTTTGGTGACCAACCTCTAGTATGTTGCACCCGTGTTTTTTAGCCCTAAAGGCATCACCTTATAGCAGTATGTCCCTTAGTGGGTAATAAAAGTCGTCTTCTCTTGGTCCTCTTCAGCCATAAGAATCTGATTGTAGCTAGAGTATGCGTCCAAAAAACTTAGCAGCTCGTGTTCGACTGTTTCGTCTATCAGCTGATCGATATGGGGCAGCGGGGCGGAGTTATTTGGGCATGCCTTGTTCAGGTCGGTGAAGTCTACACACATTCTGCATTTCGCATTTTTCTTTATGACCATGACTACATTGGTGACCTATTAGGGGTATTTCAATTCTCTGATGGAACTGTTGGCTAATAGTCTGTCTACTTATTCGTTGACTGCCTTATTGATGTCGGTGTTGAATTTCCTCTTGATCTGCTGTACAGGCGGATAAAGTGGGTCAACATTCAGTTTGTGAGTGGCGATGTCTTTTGGGATCCCCAGCATATCTGAATGGGAGAAGGCAAACAAACCTGCATGGTTAGTTAAGAATTCATATATTTACATGGGTCGGAGAGGTTATGCCCGATGTAGGCTCTTTTTGAACTGTCAGTATTGTCTAGCACGATAGGGTCGAGGTCCTCGATTATTGCTTGCATGCTTCTACAACGTCTGGATTCCCAATGCCCTCCATTGTTATGTTGATTTTAGTTTCAAACATGGCTGATTGCTATGCTTCCACGCTTCCTCCTTTTAGTTGCTTGGTATGAGTGCAATCCTAGGCGATCCGATAACATTCTTGAGTGGTGCATGGTTCACCCTAGATACTGAATACTCTCAATGGGGAGGGAAACATGATTACCTGATGGAGACTCAAGGGGATGGCTCGCATGGCGTGTATCCATGGACGTCCTATAATGATGTTGTAAGCCATTTCCTAGTTCAAGATGTGGAATAAGGTTTCCAGTGTGACTCCTCCTGCCAGGACTGGTAGTGATATTTCTTCAGAGGTACGCTTTACTGCATTGTTAAAACCTGTCAGTATTATGCAATGCGGTATTACCTTATCTTCGAGCCTTATTTGCCTGAGGACCCTCGGGTGGATAATAGATGTGCCGCTTCCATCGTCTACCAGATTCCCTTTACATCATTATCATCAATGTGTAAAGTGATAACTAAAGTATCATAGTGAGGGAAGGATAAACCATCCGTATTGAAATTGTCGAAGGTGATACTATCTTCAAAGTCGCCATACCGTTCGTGGGAGATCGTGCATTTCAACTTGTGTATGGTGGTGAATTTTACGTGGTTGATCATCGACTTGTCACCGCCACCTTTTCCTAGCTGCCCATTGCTAGAACTTCCCACGCTAAGGTGGTTGGTGTGGTAAGGCAAGCAACTCCTTTCCGAAGACCGGCGATCTTCTATATGATTCACGCTGGGGATGGTAGCTTTGGAGGTCCTTGGGATTGATCGCGTCCCCTAGTGAACTTGACTCTCCCTTTGTCACCGAGCAGTTCTTTCATGTATCCTTGGTTCAGCATTCTGACTACTTTCTGTCGTAGACCTATGCAATCTTCTCACGTGTCCCTTTTCCTGATGGAATTCGCATAGGACGTTTGATTTCCTTGCGCTAGGATCTGATTTCATTTTCTGCGGCCATTGTTCCTTCATTCCCAGCTTCTCCAGTGCATGCACTATTTCTAAGGGTGAGAAATAAAAGTTACGAGCGAATAATAACAGAGGCATACCTCTTTTATTCCGAAGCGGGCGGTGTGTCGTTGCAAGGCATTAGGGTGTCTCGGAAGAGGTGGATTAAGGGCTCTAACATAGGGCTGATGCCTTTCTCTATTGAATTGTGGGAGTGGTTCCCGTCTCCCATCATTGCGTTGATCCCTCCTGCTTTCTGACTGTACTGATGTCAATCATTGGGTTGGACCATTAAGGTCGTCTTCGTCTGCTTTTACTTCTGCATAGTAGGCATTGTGGATCTCTTCCTATGTAGTTGGGGATACTTCATGAGTCAGCTGAGTAGCTTCTTGGTTTCTTTCAACCCATCTCTGTTCAACCCATTTTTGAAGGCAACGACCGCCATTCCTTCTGATACATTAGGCAAACCCATTCTTACCCTGTTGAATCATGCTAGGAAGTCCGTGATCCATTCGCTTGTCATTTTCCAAATTGAAAAGATGTCATTAACCCTTGCCTCAACCTTTTTTGCTCCTGCTTGAGCGGTGGCGAACTTATCCGCCATCTCTTGAAACGTCGATATCAATCTAGTTGGTAGTTGTGAGTACTATGTTAACCCTCCTCCTGTCAAAGTTTCTCTGAAAGTTTTTAGCAACACGGACTACACATGTTCTATTGATAAGTCGTTTCCTTTTACATCAGTTACATAGTCGCTCAGATGATCTTCTGGATCTGTGGTCATGTCATATATTCTCAAGTATAGGGGCATCTTGAAGGTTTTAGGGATCGGGTGATGAGTGATAATAGGTTAATTTGACCATATTTATGCCCTAAATAATCACACTTTATTATTATTTTGATATTATTTATGATGACAAAATGCTCTTATTAGTGTTTTTAATGTGTTATAGGTACACAAGAGTTGATGATGGCTAAAAGAGCAGTTTTGGAGTCAAAAGAAGGCGAAAAAGGCCAATCGTGGAACAAGTCAAAAAATTGTGCTGAAATAGCCCAGAAGATTCAGCGGCACTGTTTGACCGCGGTTCCACCGCGACCGCGGCAGAACCGCGGTAGAACAGGCCTGTGGATGTTTGAAGAATTAGAAGACATGATCCACCGCGGTTCCACCGAAACGCGGTCAAACCGTGGTGGAAGGCGGAAATATTAGGGACTTAAGTGTAAAAACGAAAGTTGTAAAACCTAAACCCTATATATAATGTTAGGATTCGCCCAAAGGAGGCAAGTTTTGTACTATTGACTACTTTTGCAAGCAAACTAGTAAGAGAGAACTCTCTTAACATCTTTATTTCTTTTACTTTGAATTCTTGATTATGAAATCAATTATCTCTTTTGTTTTCTTAATTATGAGTAGCTAAATCTTTATCTAAGGTTTTGATGGAACCTATTGATTGATGAACTTCTAGGTTATGTGAATACAAATTGTTAGCTAAATTTCTATTTGCTCAACTTCGTTCTTGTTGTAGTTAATTGATAGGATCCTTAGTTAGTTGTGCCTATCTAGTGTGCATAACTTGGAAAAGAGTGCATATTTAGGATATTATTGAACAACACCACACCTAAATTATTGGAGGAATCTATAATTGCGGGCGTAAATGTGGGGTTAGGAATAATGAAACCTTTGGTGCAATCTAAAGTGAACTGTTCTAACTAAAGCTAGCTAGGGTAGCTTTGAAGAGTGCAATAGTAAATTATTGTAATTGCTCGGGAGAGAATTACGGTAGAAATAGAGTTCATGATTGATAGAGAAATATTGACAATTTCTATGAGCATAAATAGAAGGGATTCCATCAATAAAGGAAATCAATACCTTAGTCTTACTCATTACTCTTCACAACACATTCAATTATTTTCTTCAAATCTTTAGTTTATTGCAAAAGTAGTTAGTAGAAACCATTCACAAATATATTTGAATGTTTGGGAAGCTGATTCAGAAGTATTATTGGGTTTTGAAAGTTGTGATTGATAGGTTAACTCTCGGTGGGATTCGACTACAGACTTAATAAACCGGGTTATATTGATAGTGACCGCATTATCCTTTTCTAAGGCATAGTTGGGCGTGACCAAATTTTGGCGCTGTTGTCGGGGAGTTAACGGAATTATCAATTGCCATTGACAGAACTGCAAGATTCTTGTGTAGTTAGATTCTCTCTACACACTCTAAATTGAAATTTTTGAAGGTTGTTGAATTGGGTGCTCAGGTGCATGCCTAGGAAATCTGCAAGGACTGGAAAACTAATTGAAGGACTCTCAGACCCAGAGCAAACATTCCGGGCACGAAACAGTGCAACCAGACAACTTCTACAATCTTAGCAACCACCTAGATTTTCACATGGGAGACGTAAACGACCCAAACCAGTAAGATGGGTTGAACGTACAGGAGGCGCAGGAGGCGCATGAAGGTTCTCTGTTCGACTGGGCACAACCAACTGCTGATAATTTGACAACTGCCATTATTGTGCCAGCCATTCAAGCTGAATCATTCCAGATCACTAACAACATGTTGCACTTGTTGCAAAACAAGGGACTATTTTCTGGAACTCGGGTTGAAGATCCACAGTAGCACCTGAAGAATTTTCTTTCTATATGAAAGACGCAGAGGAAGCCAAATGTGACACGGGAAGCCATCAGGCTATTGCTGTTTCCATTCTTAGTTATGGGGGCTGCATAGGTATGGCTCAACTCACTTCCCATTAACTCTATAGCAACATGGGATGAGTTAGTCAAGCTATTCCACAACAAGTTTCATCCACCTACCAAGAGATCTCAGCAAATTGATGAGATTGTGAGCTTCATGCAAAAATTGATGGAGACATTGCATGAGACTTGGGGTAGATTCAAAGGTATGCTGGTTATGTGTCCTCTCCATGGGGTTCCTGAACAGATGTTGGGTCAAAGGTTCTACATGGGGCTCTCGGACAGTGTGAAAATATAGTAGATGCCTCAGCAGGTGGGGCTTTTCTAAGCAAGAACTGGAGAGAAGGCTAGAATTTTCTTGACAAGATGGCTCAGAACTCCGGGTGGACAACCAGGAATGCTCCTATCACTCCAGTGGTACACTTTGTGCCTCTGAATTCTTCCAACACTATGGAGGAAAACATGGCTACTCTTTTGACACAGATGAGCATCCTGACGAAAAAGGTGGAAGAATTTGGGGTAAATCAGCAAGTTCATATTGTAGATACTACCATTGAGGGTTTATACACATCTTGCATTAGCCAACCCATAGGTAATTCATGGGTTGCAGACCAGGAACATCATCATCAGCAAGAAGACATGAACTACGTGGCAAATTAGGGAGGGCAGCGACAGGGAAACAAGAATTGGGGTCAGTAGGCTGTACAGCAGTACAGGCCTCCTCAGCAACAATACAATGCAGCAGGTATGAGGCCACCCAACAATATGGCTCCATATCCTAGACCTCAGGCCTTCGAAAACCATCAGCAGGGGTATCACCCACCTCAATCAGAATTTGGGGGTAGACATGACGATGGGTTCGCAAGGTTGGAAGCTATGATGCAATAGGTAATTGGGTCACATGCCAAAACCAATGAGAGGATAGATGTACATGATGCAGCTATTAAGAATATAGAGGTGCAGGTAGGCCAGATTGCTATGACACTGAACAACCATCCTCAAGGACATTACCTGCAGACACTCAAACAAACCCAAAGGATCAAGTCCCAAAGCAGCTGATTGCAGTTAGCCTGAGAAACAGTAGAGATCTTGATGCTGAGCAGGAAACAGCTAGACGCAATTTGCAGGCTGAGATAGTCATTCCAGTACCCATTGAACTGGATGAGTCCATAGGGTTGACAGAAGATACAGTCCAGCTAGCAGCTGAAAATAATGATGTGCAACAGGAAATGAAGAAAGTAGCTGAACCGGTAGAATAGTCGGTTGTGGAACAGGTAGTAGAGAAAGAAAAATCCCAAGTGATTGAGAAGAAGAGGCCTCCAGCCCCATTTCCTCAAAGGTTGGCCAAGCACCAGAAAGAGGAGAAATACAAGAGATTCTTCGAGATGCTCAAGCAAATCCAGCTAAATATTCCCTTAATTGAAGCTTTGAAAGAGATGCATGGGTATGCTAAGATGATGAAATACTTGATGTCGTGGAAATTTGATTTCCAAGAATTTGCCACTATGACTCTTACTCAGACATGTAGTGCGGTGGTATCTATACCCATAGCTGGGAAGCTATCTGACACAGGTAGCTTCACTATTCTGTGCATTATAGGGAACTTTGCCTTTGCAAAGGCATTATGTGATTTGGGGGCTAGTGTAAATCTTATGCCCTTGGTGATCTATAAGAGGCTGGGCATCGAGAGAGCCAGGCTTACTTCTATGTTATTACAACTTGTTGATAGGACGGTTAAGCGTCCATTCGGGAAATAAGATGATGTGCTTATCCAAGTGGGAAAGTTTGTGTTTCCCGCCGATTTTTTTATTCTGGACTGCAAGGTGGATGAGGAGATTCCTACAATCTTAGGAAGACCATTACTAGCCACGGGGAGAGCATTGATCAATTGTAAGACTGGGAGCTCAAGATGAAGCTAAATAATAAGGAGATCATATTCAATGTACAAAAATCTATGAGGCGGCCTAGTGAGTTCGGGAATTGCTCTCTCATTGATGCAGTAGATGCGATAGTGGAGACAGATGATGTAGAGTTGACAGCTGAAGATCCACTTCAGGCACGCCTAATGAACTTAGAGGAGGTAAATGGTGAAAGTCTGGCGGAGTGGGTGTTAGCACTGGAAGGCAAGGGGTTTTGGGATAGAGAGTTGGAGTTTGAACCTCTACACTTAGAAAAGAGAGAGAGACCCCTCCAGTAAAACCATCCATTGAGGAGCCACCAAAGCTTGAACTTAAACCATTACCAGCTCATCTCAGGTATGAATTTCTAGGCCCTAACTCCACTTTACCTGTTATTATCTCATCTGGTTTGCTAGATGTGCAGGCTTAAAAGCCTATACAGGTACTCAAGAAATGTAAAATTTCCATTGGTTGGACTATGGCAGACATAAATGGGATCAGCCCCGCTTACTGCATACACAAGATTCTCCTGGAATAGGGGCACAAACCTTCCAGGGAACACCAAAGAAGGCAGAACCCAAATATCAGGTATGAAGGAAGTGGTGAAGAAGGAACTGATAAAGTGGCTAGACGCGGGAATTATTTTCCCAATCTCTGATAGTAACTGGGTTAGCCCAGTTCAATGTGTGCCAAAGAAGGGTTGCATGACAGTTGTGGAAAATGAGAACAATGAATTAATCTCAACAAGAACCATCACCGGATGGAGGATATGCATAGACTACAGGAAACTGAATCTGGCCACCCGTAAGGACCATTTCCCACTTCACTTCATTGACCAGATGCTCGACAGGTTGGCAGGGAGGTCACTTTTTTGCTTCTTGCCCCTGAGGATAGAGAGAAGACCTCTTTCACATGCCCATATGGTTATATTGACTACGACCGTTGCTTGGACGTGAACCACATTCCAAAGGTGCATGATGGCCATATTCACTGACATGGTGGAAGATATCATGTAGGTGTTCATGGATGATTTCTCAGTGGTAGGGAATTCATTCGATAAATGCCTTGTCAATCTGACAAGAGTGCTGAAATGATGCATTGAGACCAACTTGGTGCTAATTTGGGAAAAGTGCCATTTCATGGTACAAGAAGAAATAGACTTGGGGCACCGGGTTTCGAGCAAGCGTATTGAGGTGGACCGAGCCAAAGTTGACATCATTGCAAAGTTGCCTTCACCAACGTCTGTCAAAGCCATTAGAAGCTTTCTTGGACATGTCGGTTTTTACCAGAGGTTCATTAAAGACTTCTCCAAAATCGCCAATCCCCTCTGTAAGTTACTTGAAAAGATCACCTTTTTGTATTTTCTGATAATTGGACGACTGCATTTGAGGAGCTGAAGAAGAGGCTGGTCACAACACCAATCATTATTGCCCCCAACTTGGAGCAACCATTTGAACTTATGTGCGATGCAAGTAAATACGCAGTGAGGGTAGTGTTGGGCTAGCAGAAGGACAAGTTGATGCATCCAATCTACTATGTTAGTAGAACAATGAGTGGAACACGGCGGAATTACACTGTGACGGAGAAGGAAATGCTGGCGGTAGTGTTTGCATTCGACAAGCTCAGGTCCTATCTCATAGGATCAAAGGTAATAGTATACACTGACCATGCAGCACTAAGGTACTTAATTGAAAAGAAGGACTCTAAGCCGTGCCTAATTCGTTGGTTGCTGCTTCTGCAAGAGTTCGATCTTGAAATCTGTGACCGTAAGGGCACTAAAAATCAAGTCGCTAATCACTTATCATAACTTGAAGGAGATGAAATTATTAAAGAGAGTGGAGAAATTCTGGAAACCTTTCCAGACGAGCAGCTGCTCGCTACCACTCTCCTTGAAATGCCATGGTATGCAGATTATGCAAACTACCTGGCCAGTGGTATTGTTCCTCATGACCTATCATTGGTCTAGAGGAAAATATTTTTCCGTGAAAGCCAACTGTTCTATTGGGATGAGCCCTATTTGTTTAGAATATTCCTTGATAATATGATTCGGAGATGCATCCCCGAGATTGAACAATCTTCTGTCTTGCAAGCTTGTCATGCTTCAACATATGGTGGTCATTTCAGCTGAGTTCGAACAGCAGCCAAGATACTTAAGGCCAGATTCTACTAGCCAACAGTATTTAAAAATGCACACTTCTTGGTGAAATGGTGTAATAGATGTCAACGCACCGGGAATATCTCCCGGCGTCATGAGATGCCCATGAACCCAATCCAACAACTGGAAGTATTTGACGTTTAGGGGATAGATTACATGGTCCCTTTTTTAGCTCCTATGGCAATAAGTACATTCTTGTTGCTGTAGACTATGTGTCCAAATGGGTGGAAGTTGTAGCATTACCCACCAATGATGCTAAGGTGGTGGTGGAAATTCTAAAGAAAAATATTTTCACTTGCTTTGGGACACCGAGGGCAATTATCAGTGACGGGGGCACTCACTTCTGTAATCGAGCATTTGAGAAATTGTTGGCTAAGTATGATGTGAAGCACAAGGTGGCTACTCCATATCACCCGCAGACCAGTGGGCAAGTTGAAGTATCCAATAGGGAGATAAAGAGTGTATTGACCAAAACAGTGAACACCACAAGGACCGACTGGTCAAGAAAGCTCGATGATGCATTATGGGTGTACAGGACAACTTTTAAGACACCAATCGGCGTGTCACCATACAAATTGGTATTTGGGAAAGCTTGTCACCTACCCGTTGAACTGGAGCACAAAGCATGGTGCGCACTCAAGCAATTAAATCTCAACTGGGATGAAGCGGGTAAATCACGAGTCACCGAATTACATGAGCTGGAAGAGTTCCGGTATCTAGCTTTTGAGAGCACAAGATTATACAAGGAGAGGATGAAGCGGCTACATGACCAAAATATCATAGAGCGCAACTTCAAAACAGGGGACAAGGCACTGCTCTATAACTCAAGATTACGGTTGTTCCCGGGTAAATTGAAATCAGGATGGTCTGGCCCATTTCGGGTGGGAACCCCCTTGGGAATCTCCTGCCTCACTGTTCCACCGCGACCGCGGTGGAACGTGTGCAGCCCAGGTATGTGCATGAAAATTTTTAAATTTTTTAATCCCCCCCCCCCCCTCCTTTTTATTTAAAACCCTAACCTAAACTCCCCCCCCCCCCTCATTCTGACAAATCACAGCCGCCACTCCCCTCCCAAACTCTCTATCTCTCTAATTTTCTCTCCCCATTTTCTCTAAAATTCTTCCCCCGACTCTCTTCATCTTCCTCCACCATTCCTCCACCACAGTCCATCACTACCCCCCTTCTCCTCCTTCTACTTCAAGTAAGATTTTCTTTTTCTTTTTCTTCTTTTTTTAATTTTTTGTTAATATTAATTAGTGTAGTATAGTTTAATTGTAGTTGTTGCTAAAACCATACCTAGGCTTAGTGTAAAATATGTTAATATGCCATATTAATTTAGCAACATTGTTGTATAATTGATTTTTGGAATGTTGTTGATAATTACCTTGGTTGGGTCTCCATTATTATGTATTGTGGTTTATTATGGTGGTTTGGAGACTCAAATCAACTAGTTCAATAATTAGTTTGGTTTTGGGCCATGGTTTGACCAAGTATATTGTAATATATGTTGTTGCTAATTTTTAGGGGATATAATGCTTATGTTTGGGTTGGTTGTTGTTGTAAAAATTTGGAGATGGTGTATTTATGTGTGGAGCGATGTGAAATGCTAAAAGAAGTAAGTGTGGGATGCACTAGGTTAGAATTGGTGAAATTGTGGGGAATATATGGACAAATTAGGGGTCATGGTATGATGGCACTAAACGAAGTACGGTTGTAGTCAACGGATGGTGAAGTCTAGTAACCATTCGAACTACTTGTCACACCCCCCTTTTTACTACCTCTTTTTTCCCGAAAAAGAAATAAGGTATACCTCATTAATTACTAATACACCCGGGAAAGGATATAATAATAATCAATGACGAAGGAGTTTTTCCACTTTAAGGACAATCGGAACAAGATTTTATTTAGAGTTTCAGAGTCGCCACTTGGGAAGATAATGGTGTCCCAAGTCACCGGTTAATCCTGAATCCGAGAAAATTGACTCTGTTTAAACAGTCCGCGAAACTAGAAATCCGGATAAGGAATTATGTTAACCGGAGAGAAGGTGTTAGGCACTCCCGAGTTCCGTGGTTTTAGCACGGTCGCTCAACTGTTGTTTTTGACTTTATTTGATTTTGTTATATGCTTTTATAAAATGTGAATGTTTCATTTTTATATTTTAACGGCTTACGATGTCGCAAAAATGCATTTCGAGTCACACCGCAACCAGTACGCCTGTGACTTTAATACGTTCCAGCTTCGCCGGGATTTAAGATTTGAGTCACATAAATGTGCACTCATATTAAGGAATGTATATTTTAAATCATGCCTATAACGACTACGTCTTAATATCTTTTAGGGAAGACCGTGAAGTTTGTTAAATGGTCTCCCCGAATCTAACAATTATTAATATTCATACGGGGGCCCCGCGTATTTTTCTTTTATACGAGGCTCGTCTCATTATTTTAAAGTCCAATCCTATTAGATGCTATATTCTCTCTTTTTGGTTTTCCCCCTATTATATTACTTCTTTTGTACTTTCAGAATTATGTCCAGGCCCATTATTCCATTTCCAGGCCTGGACATTGTGGACTGAATTTAATAATCCAGTTCATACAACTGGGTTTCAGAAACCCAGTATACGTAAAAGTCATTATTCAAAGGCCCATACATGAATCCAGTTGTATCTGGGCCTATACTCTTTATTAAGCCCAAATCAGACGAGAGTAATACAAAACAGAGTTGAGATTTCATAACCGACATACAAATGTTCATTAAATGATAGGATAAATTAACCAATGGCATTTTTATTTCATAAGAAACTGGAGTATAAGCATATCAATATTAACTCTGAATTCTAATTATTACTAATAGAACTTAAACTATAAACTACTATCCAAGCTACTTAAAACAGTGATACGATTCTTAACAGTGCGAATTTGAATTGTTATTACTTACTGATTCCAACTTATACTATTCTAGATTGTTATTAAGCTAAATGAAGTGATGAAATAGGCTGTGACTACGTTAATCATTTCTGATTACCACGTTATAATTAATGAGGTTAATATGATTACTATTCAGATTACGAAGCTAGTTTTAGCTAAATGAGTTAAAGCTATGAATTAACCTGTTATTAAACTAAATTTCAAGATGATTACATCTACGTGTACTCTACACTACTCTATCTATTACATTGTTTCATTTTCGTACATATTTAGTTATTACAAATGTTCCTATCAAATTACAGAAAGTCTAATACACAATAAACATAAAATTTATAAAATGCAGTAGGAGATTTCATCTGAACTACTCATAGAATTTTCATCTCTTCAATTAGCTGGCAATTACATTTCTGCGTAGAAAAGTGTACCTGGTTCAGCAAAGGAATCTTATGAGTCTAGGCAATGAGATGAAGATTAGTCAGCGATTATAGCAGCAGAACAGTAGAAGAACAATCACAATAAAGCAGCAATATAACAGCGAAGTATAATCTTCAAACCCAGCAAATAAGCAACCTAGCAAATAGAGGTGAAGAAATCCAGTAGAATCCAATAGTATCGAACAACAGGAAACTTAAGCTAGAACTCCAGAATTTGAACCTTCGACTATTAGCTTTCAATTCACATCAGTATTTTCTAATTTTAGAATTCTCCAATGTCTAACCCTTAATTTTGTAACGCCAAAATGTTCAACCTCTAATTCAGGCTTAAGTGAAGCCTATTTATAGGTGATTTGAGTGAAATTTTGAGGGAGAAATTCAAAATTATTATTATTAGTTCCCTCCCCTTAATTCTCTTATTAGTTACAGTTTGGTACCTTCTTTTTAAGCTTGAAATGCCTTCCAGCCCTTGCTGGAAGGTTCTAGGTAATTCTATTTGATTCCATTAAGGGTATATTACTAGGCTGGCCTCACTTGCTAAGGGTTATTACAGTTATACCTTTTTACTTGGCCTATTTTACCCTTTATTTTATGTCTATTTACAGGAATACAAAGCATTAAAGTTTGTGTTGTCCCTATAGGCTCTATTAAATTCACAATTATACCATTTCTTATTCCCTTTGTACCCTTATTGTTATATGTTATTTACCCAACCTACTAAGGTCGGAGTATCTTAGGTTTTATATATATTTAAATACTAGCCACTATCTTATAAACCATTTAAGATTCAGCCAAATTTTAACCCAACAACCTTTTCAATTTTAACCTCTTTTAATTAACTTAGACTAATTTAAAATGTAACCCATTTATTATCACTAGCTAATCAGAATTAGATTGCAGAACTAACCATTCTAATGTTTCAGAAATGGCCAGCTATAACCAATACCACAAAGCACAATAGAATTTAAAATAGTCTAACATATGAATCAATTACAAATATAACTAATTCATGTCGTTTTGCACACATAGCCCTAATCATAAATCATTCTTCAATTAACCAGAACTCAGAGGGAAATTTGATAATGGTTGAATCCCAATCAACTAAATTGTAATTTCAGACTAGGCACAGTGAACAAATCACACATAAAGAAACATATTCAAACAAGATTCATGTGTTGAACTTATGAAAAATCCTAAGGAGCTAAAACATACCAGTTATGTGCAAAGAACAGGATAGATGAGATTATCATAGGCTAATAAAACAAATATTAAGAATACTAACAGTCAAGAACATGCAAAGGATTACATACAGAAATCTTAGAAGACGAACAGTAAAAAGCATGCAAAGAATCATATACAGAAGTCTTAGAAGACAAATAAACAAAAACATGAAAGAGATCATATACAGAAAACTTAAAAGCAAAAAAGGCAAAGAACATGAAAACTTAGCTTGCAGGATTTGTCTCATGTTCTTTCTTTATTCTTTCTTTTCTTTCTTTCTTTTTCTTTTCTTTTTCCAGGCTTCAAGATTTTCATAGACTTGAAGCCTGATTTTCCAGATATTCCTCAAATGGGTTTATTTTTGGGTTTTTAGTGGTAGAAGGGTGTTCCAGGTGTTATTGGGATGTATTTGGGGGTTGGTTGTGTTTGGGTGTTCGACGGAGGTAGGGTTCCGGCGAACCTTTTTTGCAAGATTCGAACAGTTCCAGGATTATTCTAAGCAAACCAACTATATGGGTTGAAAGATCCCCTTATAGTGGTCATGGGGTGTATATTTGGAAGGCTAAGTCATAGGTTGAAGGTCACCGGCAAAAGTTTTGGTTACCATACTTTCAAGAACAAGGGTTTTTTCTGGTTTTCTAGAGTTTTCAGGGAGGTCTTGGTGTGTGAGAGTGAAAGAAAAGAGGTTTGAGTTTGGTTGTGGCCGGAAACGGGCATGGACTCAGGCCGGTCTCCATTGGAGACGATTGAAGAAGATGAAGAAAGAAAGAGACAGGCGGCTAGGGTTTGGGAGGCTGTGTATAAGCGTGTGTGCGTTTGGTCTCTGAACGTGAGACAGAATTTTTATACTCTCATAGGCACGAGTGATCCTGGCCTTTGGATCAGTTATGATCAATGGACAGGATTAATTCTCTTTGAACGTCGTCGTTTCATTTAGTGAGAGATGGCCTGGCCTCCGTTAGATCTCCAAACATAGACGGCGAGGATTTGTTCTATATACTACGTCATTTGATTTTCTTAAGAGACTTATCAGCGTCCGTTAGATCAACTTCTTTGGACGGCCAAGATTAAAGCCTTTAACGGCGCCGTTTCTTTTTTATTCAGGCCACCTCATGCGGCCCGTTAGAACAATATCTCAACTGTTAAGATTTGATTGCACTTTACGTCGTCGTTTTGATTTAGACTTTGGATTGGACGACCAATTACTTTGGGCCTCTATTTTGAATTTTGGCCCAATGTTATTGTATTTTGTGTATTTTCTTGTATTTTAATTATTTTCTTTGTATTTTATTTTCTCTTTTTGTATTCATTTTCAATTATTATTTCTATTTTATTTTCCTATTTTTTCTATTTTTTCAGGTATTTTTATGACATTTTTTGCTATTTTCTTTAATTTTCCATTAATTTTGTATTTTTGTTAATTTTCTCTGATTTTCATATTTTTGTGACATTTTCTAATTAATTCTTTTTAAGTTTTAATTTCAAATTATTTCAATCACAAACACAATTATTTCAATTAAACACATAATTGCATATCAAAAAATTTATTATATTTTTATACTGGAATTTGTTTGCTTAGGGCAAAAATCATGTGCTCACAGCCGCCCCTCTTTGTTGAGGAACACGAAGAGTTTCAGTGCAAAGATAAGTGAGCAATAATGAGAGCTTTTTGCCCACTGGCATATTCGGTGAGAAGCATTTTGAAAACCTTTTGACCGCACCCTGCCTCAGAGGTTGCCTACATATCCTGGGCTAAACAGGAATTAGGTCAGTGTAGTTCGGGAAGGTCTGGTAGTTTGAAACTACCAAGACTTTGTTGTTGCTGCTATTGTTGCTATAATCACTGACTAACTCCTTGTTACACCGGGATAAAATGAAAAATAAAGAAACTATTCTAAGATATGATCCTATGAATTACAGTAATTCCTATCTATTTCTTGTCTTCTTGTACTTCCTTGCTTTTTCACATCTTATGCTGCTCTTTTATTTGCATCCTTCTTTTTTGTGAATTTTTGATTATTTTTTTGTTTCTGACATACTACTTCCCTTTGGTGTGACTTCCAATTGTGTTTCTTGCCCCCAGGTTGATACATGTTAAAAAAAACAATATAAAAACAAAGAAAACTTTTTCCTCCGCCCTAGTGTGGGCTTTTTCATATGTCATGGTGTTATTCATATTAGATAAAACAATTTAAAATGCAGAAATGTATTCCCTTATTATGCATGTGGGCGCCTGAACAGCAATGCTGAAATGTATTCCCTTGTTATACAGGTGGGCGAGTATAGTTTTCTATATGTTGTCTTTGTATGCCTTGCTTCCTGATTCACGTCCAAGCAACGGTCGGAGTCAATATAACTTGGTCTAATAAGTCCAATATCGATCCCACAGAGAATTAACCTATCAATCACAACTTTCACAACCCAAGAGTACTTCCGAATCAAGTTCCCAAAATTTAGAATATATTTGTGTATGATTTTCGAACTACTACTTGCATGAATTAAGTATGCTTAAATGAAAGAATTGAATGTGGAATAAAATAATATAGAGAAGGACTAAGGTATTGATTTCCCCTATTGATGGAATCCCTTATCGTTATGCTCATACAAATTGTTAATATATTCTATCAATCATGAACGCTATGTGTATCGTAACCCTCTCCTGAGCAATTATAATAATTTACTAGTGCACTCTCCCGAGCTACCCTAGCTAGCTTTAATTTGAATAATTCACTTAAGATTGCACCCAAGACTTCGTTATTCCTAACCCCGTTTTTACGCCTAAAGTTATAGATTCCTCCAATAACCTAGGTGTGGTGTTGTTCAACAATATACATGGAGATTTGATTCATTCTCCGCCGACCGAATTGCATACAATGTCAGCGCCATGGCCATTTGTTGCGTGGGGTATGGATGTTATTGGACCTATAGAACCTGCAGCTTCCAATGGTCATACGTTCATTCTGGTAACGATCGACTATTTTACCAAATGGGTGGAGGCCAAAACCTTCAAATCGGTGACCAAGAAGGCGGTGGTGGACTTCGTACATTCCCACATCATCTGCAGGTTTGGAATTCCAAAGATGATCATCACAGATAACGGTGCCAATCTTAACAGCGAATTGATGAAAGAGGTATGTCAACAGTTCAAGATTACACACCGAAATTCCACACCATATCATCCCAAAGCAAATGGTGTGGTTGAGGCAGCAAACAAGAATACAAAGAAGATATTGAGGAAGATGGTAGAAGGGTCTAGGCAATGGCATGAAAAGTTACCATTCGCACTATTGGGTTATCGCACTACCGTCCGGACTTCGGTAGGTGCAACTCCTTACTTGTTGGTGTACGGGACTGAAGCAGTAATACCAGCAGAAGTTGAAATCCCATCCCTCCGAATTGTCGCTGAAGCCGAGATTGACGACGATGAGTGGGTCAAAACCCGATTGGAGCAATTGAGCTTGATTGATGAGAAGAGATTGACAGCAGTATGTCATGGCCAATTGTATCAAAAGAGAATGGCGAGAGCATATAACAAGAAGGTACGTCCCGGGAAATTTGAAGTGGGACAGCATGTGCTGAAGAGAGTTCTACCACATCAGGCCGAAGCGAAAGGCAAGTTCGCTCCAAATTGGCAGGGACCATTTGTTGTGACTAGAGTACTATCCAACGGCGCTCTATGTCTAACTGATATTGAGGGAAGATGCACCGATATGGCTATCAATTCTGATGCAGTCAAGAGATATTATGTGTAGTTCTTTAATGTATTTGTCAACGTTTGGTTTCGTTTGTTTGTATTCGGTATTTTTTCGGAGAATGAAATGACAGAGGCAATTTTTCTACTACCCAAACACTTTAACCCTTGTTTTCCCCTTTTGAGCCTTAATTATTCTTTCATATACCCTCTTTTGGAATCCTCAAGGAAGATGTATAACAAAATAGAAAAGGAAACAAAGAAAAGACACAAGAAAAAGTGAACTACGTTTGACCTGATTCCTCAAGAAGGATACGTAGGCGCCACACGGCTCGGTCATAGTAAAATAAAAATCAAAGATTCCCCAAGCAACAAAACTGGGGCAGAAGTCATGTTTCGTTTGAAAAGATAGTGTGGATTCCGAAAGTTGTAATGAGCTAACCGTTGAGGTTAAACCCCTTTTCTCTAGACTCACACACAAAAAACCACATTAATGACCAAAGAAAGACCTCTCGATCAGTATTTGAGAAATGCCAAGTCATGCGAATGAAAACTACGAATGACGCTCCAATCCTCGACTGAATCTAAGACTCACAAGCTGAAAAGGGATAGCCCTTTAGAGGAAATTTCTTGGATAATACCCTAGCCCACTGCATGGAAAGAAAGCGAAATGAGAGAGTCTTAATGGTGAAAACCCTCGCGGGTACCTTAAGGCGAAGAAAGCTAAGAGAAATAAAATGAGAGAGTTTTACGGTGAAAAACTTTACAGGCACCTTAAGGCGACGGGAGTTCGAGAGAAATGAGAGAATCTCATTAGTGAAAACCCTTTAAAGGGCACTATGAGGTGACAAGGCGAGATGGTTACAAGGTGTCTGCATGAGACAAGGTTGGGACATTCGTTTGTTTCTAGCAAAATGCAGCCGTCAGAAAGTGATTGACATAAATAGACTGGGTAGATTAATCTTGAAGGCACGGCATAACCATTGGATCAGTTATACATTCAGATAAGTTTTTCCCAGTTTTGAGTTCAGAAAAGTTTTCCCTTCCTTTTTGTCATTCGCGGTCATCATTCTTTATTTCATTTTTATCTATCATTTTTCTCTCTTTTTAGAGATTTTTACGTCTATGTCGAAAATTGATTTTTCAAAGCTTACTACCAAGTTTCCCAAAGCGGAGGCGTGGAACAAGGCAATAAGACAAAAGTCGTTCCGATATTAAGATTGGAACGACAGGTTGATTGGAAGGCTCACATGAATTACGAAGTAGGGTGGACACATATTACACATCCGGAAGATAGTTTCTCACAACAGATCACCGACTAAGAGGGTTGGACCACACTGAAGTTTGGAATAAAAAGGAGAGGTAAGAGATCCTGTGGAAAGAGCACCATCCCCAGCAAGTATCAATGTCATCCCCAAAGTTCTAGGAAGGCAAAGCAGTTAAAAGAAAAGGAGAATTGCCCCAGCAAGAGCGGCACGAACGCTCACTGCATTTTGAAACTAACAATTTTTCTTTGATTTAAAACAGGAAAAGAGGGGTCGTCGGCGGAAAAGCATGCCACATAGAAGTTTATCAAACTGGGGCAGAAAATTTTCTCCCATTGCAAAAATTTTCTTGAAAGCAAATACCTAGTGGATAAGGATAGAAAGCAACACCAGATTTTGGGAAGAAGGAAAATACCAGCTTCGAGCGGAGTAGTTTTGAAAGACGTCAGATAACACGAGGAAGTGATCTTTGAGCATAGTACCATCCCCAGCAGAGTCGCCAGAGCTGTCACACCTCCTTTTTACGCTGACCCGCGAGGGCGCGATGGGGAGTTTTTCCAATTAAAGGACAATCGAAACGGAATTTATTTATGAGATTCAGAGTCGCCACTTGGGAGATTTATGGTGTCCCAAGTCACCGGTTGAATCCCGAATCGAGGAAAAGAATGACTCTGTTAAACAGTCTGCGTACCAGAAATCCAGATAAGGAATTCTGTTAACCCGGGAGAAGGTATTAGGCATTCCCGAATTCCGTGGTTCTAGCATGGTCGCTCAACTGTCATATTTGGCTAAAATACTTGATTTTAATACATATTATCCTATTTGTGCCTTTTAAGAATTAGTTACTGCTTTTTGTCAATTATTACTACTCAAGAAAAAGAACGTTGTTTAAGAACACGTTTTCGGATCACGTCACATGAAATGCACCCGGATCCTCGACACATTCTTATTCAACGTTGTTGGATTTGGATTTGGGTTGCATGAAATGCACACCCGTAATAGGAAGGTAAGATTATTTAAAAAAAATTGCGCCCAAAGAAACTAGTGTATTATATCTTTTAGGAATGTCGTAAAATTTGCTAAAACGGCCCGTCCTGAAGTCTATATAATTATTATATCCAATTATCGAGGGCCCCGCAACTTGTGCGTTTTATTTGTCGAGGCTCATCTGGTTTAATTTTAAAGAAAAATCAAACTAAACTTCGAGGGCCATTAACTATATCTTATTTCCGTGGCACACCTCAAATTTACACAACTAAACAAAAAAGAAATATTGATATTTAAAGCTAGGACGAAATTTAATACTACAATTACGTCACAGGAACCATATCCGTAGCCGAAATAGATTAATTACGTGCCTAAAGCATTTTAATAAAAAAAATCACTATAGTGCTTTATTCTTCAGTAGATAAAGTATTAAGTAAGTAGAGGAATTCTAGAAATAATGCCTTAGCAATTACATGGTCTATTTTGTAACCCTAAACAAAATAAAAAAACTGGAAATAAGTTTTTTTTTTAAAAATGCATTGCATGATTAAAGAAGTTAACAGTTATATATGAAGCTAAAATCCAATAACAAATTATACCATCATAAACTAAAAAAAAAACCTTAGCTACAACACGTTGGCAAGATTAGGCGTTAACCAAGAAGGCAAAACAAACAAGATATAGACAATGAAATGCTCAAGTTGATCAAAACATAATCGCACACTCAACATGAAATAATTTCGATTTTTGTCTGCATACACAAATGAAGGAGAACAGGGCATGTAACATACACTTAAAGGCTCAAACAAAAAAAACATTCTGCCTAGCAGTACCTTTAATACAGTCCATTGTAAGCAAAATTTAATCAATCCAATTGATCTATTACACCTAGCTAACATAATTAACATGTTCAACACCTCCTAAAGCTAACTATCAGATGACTAATACAGTAATCAAATTTCAATGAAGATAAAGCAAATGGTCTGCTATTTCATTTTTACTTGAAGCATTGCACCATATCAGTTTCCAAGTATGTGTACCTGGAAATGTTCACGGTGGAAAACAGAAGTCAGCGGCAAGCAGTATGGCAGCAGTAACACAGCACAATCACAACAAGAAGCAACTTTCACAGAGTATAATTGCGAACTGCAGCCCAGGACCAATGACAAATCAAACAACACCACAATGTAACACACACGGGCTCTATTGGCTTGGAGTTAAAACAAAAATGGATCGGCGAACAATTGAAATACTCCCAGCAGCCTAAACCTTAACAATAACTGACTTAATTAGACCCCGAACTTATTTAGAATCTAATCAATGTCTTTCGAATGAACCTCAACAATCAAGAAAGGAGAAAACTGAAATCCCTTTTTTGAGAACAATGTGACAATCTGCTTTTTATTTCTTTTCTTTTTTTAAAAAAAAATATATATCCAGAACTGAAAACTCAAGAAAAAGCTCTCAAAACTCTCCAATTTTCCCCAAAGACTTCCTCCAGCGTATTTTGTATACTCCAGTGCCTCTCTCTGAATTTTCCTATTCAATGTCTATGTTCTTTCCAGATTCTCCCTCAATGTATTCTCCCTGTGAGCCCCTCTTAAACTCTATATGTATGTTTATCTCCCCTCTCTGCCTATTGTGTTTTAGTTTCCTCTTATAGAACCAAAAACCAGAACCAGCCCTCAACCTTTTCCCCAGGCTGTCTTCTCCCATGTGCGCCCCTTAACTTTTAACTATTTTAATACTGCACAGCCATAATATTCCTTCTGTTTTCCACTCATAATTATTTAGGTATGGGTCTGTCTTTTTAACTCTAAAGTCCCACGATTAAGTTGAATCCCCTGCTGTCTTGCAGGTTTCACATGACTACACCCATGTGCCAAGCAATTTGAACATCTTGATTATCAGCCTTTAATTTCTAAATTAAATTTTAAAAAGATATAACTAATCAATGCCTATAACCGTAACAACAACACATTATCACAATTGTGATAGCAGTGATTCCCAGGGACGGGCAAAACAAAGATACGAAACTAAACATTCGACGACGTCAATCGAAACGAATTCGTATTCTTAAACACATTCGTCAAGCAAAATCAGAAATCAACAAACGACCAAATGAAGGTCTTTGAGAAGAAGCAAACAGAAAAGACTAAACACAAACGGGGGTGAATAAACAAACTATACTAAGTAACGAATACAACAATAAAAACAGAAAGAAGAAAGTAAAATACCTTAAGAAAGTGGATCCGAAATCGAACAGCCTTGGGCTCAAATGGACTCGAAATTACATTTTTGAAGTTAAACGGACTTTAATTGAAATGTTTTCAAACGAAAACATCTCAATTAAAGTCTATTGACATCAAATACTTTTAATTTGGACAAAATCCCTAGTTTTTTTGAATTCTAGGGTTCTTGAGGCCATTTGGGGTTTTTGAGTTTCTGGTTGGATTTGAACCAAACCAAGACTGGTTTGGGTGTGAGGGAGGTTAGGGGAAGGCTTGGCGTGAATTTGGGGTCGGTTGGGGTTGGTTCAAGTTCGACTCGAATCTTCAAATGAAGATTCGAGGAGTTCCGGATTGATTCGAAGTAGATGGTGTATGGATTTGGATTCGGGGTGTTGAGAGGGACTTGTGGTGTAAAAATGGGGGTCGTTGGCCTACCGCCGCCGGCAGAGGCGATTCCCGGCCGGCGGAGTGTGGTGGTATACGGTGGAGCCGGGCTATTTGTCTCTGAGGGAGACGAGGGGGTATGAACGGGTGGTAAGGGTTTGGGGTGATTTTTTGATTTTGGTATATTAAAAATACAAGATTTAATCTTAGCCGTTGGATCACGAGAATCCAACGGTCCAGATCAACGATGTCGTTTGGGATTGGGCAGATCGGGTAAGTTGGATGGGTAACGGGTATTGGGCCGGTTTTCAGGAGGGTTCGTTTGGGTTGGGAGGTGGTTTGGCCCAAATCTGATTTCCCTATCTCTTTATTTCCTAAAACTAGACTTTATATTGTATTATATATATATATATATATATATATATATATATATATATATATATATATATATATATATATATAATCATACTAACAATTAACATACATAATTAAATACCAAATCACACAATTGTACATTAAATGACACAAAGGCAATAAATACGTTTTTTTTTTTTTTGCAATTTTCTTTCTTTAAAAATTACACGGTTCAGTTAATTCCTAAGCGCACAATTGAACTCCGAAATGCGCTCACGACATATATTTTTGTATTTTATTTTTTTTATTAATTTTAAACAAATAAACACGCACAGATAAATTCAAACAATAAATAAAAATAACACAAAATCCACAAAAAATCACACACAACACAAAACTATTTTATTTTGAATTTTTCTGGGAGTAATTCTCATGTAGGGTAAAAATCACGTGCTCACAGGTGTTGTTCAACAATATACCTAAATATGCACTCTTTTCCAAGTTATGCACACTAAATAGGCTCCGCTAATTGGGACGTCTACCAATTAACTACAACAAGAATGAAGGTGAACAAATAGAGATCTAAGTCACAATTTGTAATCACATAAATGATAAGTTCATCACTCAATAGGTTCCATCAAAACCCTAGAAATGGATTTAGCTACTCATGCTTGAAGAAAAGAGAATAATAATTGAAATCATAAAGAAATACTTGATATAAAATAAAAAGGAGTTGAGAGGATTCTCTCTTACTAAATATCTTGCAAAAGTATTGAAATAAAGACAACCTGCCTCTAAGGGGCAAACTAGGAGTTTATATAGAGGTTTTAGGGCTTAAAAAACTAAATTCGAATCCAATTAGGAGAACTGGGCACCGGCTTCCGCGGTTCGTTCGCGGCCGCGAGCCAACCGCGAATAGTCAAACTTCAGAATGCCTATTTTTTCGCGGTTCATCCGCGGCCGCGAATGAACCGCGGATGAACAGTGCTGCGTATTTTTGACTGCTTCTTCCAGCTCTTTTCACCTTAGATCTTCTTTCGGCCTTTTCATCAACATATGACTTCAAAATACTCTTCTTAGTGTCCATTGCATCACATGTACCTATAACACACAAACAAACACTAATCAAAGCATTTTGTCCTCATAAACAACATAAATACCATAACAAAGTGTGATTATTTAGGGCATAATTATAGTCAAATTCACCTATTATCAATAGCCCACACTTAAACCTTTTCTCATCCTCGAGCAACATTAATCACACTTTAGGCCAATTAACAAAAATTTGTCTCCCCCAAAATATGTCACAAAAGCTATTATACATGAACAACCTAAGATATGCACAATCTTTACCTAACCGCAAACTCTCATGCCTGAACATTATTACTTGCTCTACTTATTACAAAAAAAAAAAGCAAATTTACCTTCTTCCTCTTGAATTACATGCCCTCACAAAATTTTTTGAGAGAAGTTCCCACACATGAACAATTCAAAAACATGGAACTTATAAATATCGGAAAAATTCAATCACTCTCAATAAAGAACATTCATCTGCATACAGACACACCATAGGCTTGCCCCTAGTGTAATACTCCACTAATCGAGTTATTCAATCATAGATCAAGAGGTTTTTAAAGGTTGTAATGTTGGCTAGGGGACAGGTAGGATACTTTTGGTTATAGTGACTAACCTCCCTAAGCACTTTTCTTTTCCTTTTTACAACTTCCCTTTTCGTTTTCTTCCTTATGTCTCCCCTAAACATTCCTTCACCTTTATTTACTTTGAATCCCCACTTGTCTTTTGTTGGTGTAACTGACCTTTCTTATTTTCATATATACATTGATATAGCTCTTTTTCTCAGAATATCTTTTTTTTCATTGCTTTGCAACACATTTACATTATTTTGGCCAGTTCACTATTTTCTACCATTCATTCTTTATTTTCCCTTTTTCAACTCCCCTTTACCCCACACTTAGACTTTTGCATATTCATTACAATACAAGTGCTTCTAGGAGGTAAAGTAGAACAATAGAATAATTTGATGAACATTCAAGGGTTATCAAAGAATAGGCTTTAAGCTCAAAGGGGTTAACTAAGATATTATGTACGAGTGAATTCATGTCTATTGGTTATAAGGGGTTACACAAAGAAATGCCTTTATCCTTTCTACAACCAAACAACTTCTATTTCGCTTTGCAAACACACAGGGCAAGTTCTAGGCATCATGTAAAGCATACAATGTAAGTAAAAACCTCACACACACATAGCATGCAACTCATTTGGAATCCTGGTTCATCTATAAAGTCCTATCGATGTTTGAGCAAGCATTATTGTGCAAATTTAAGGCATATTGAGATTCTTCAGTCAAGCATAGAAAATACATTCTCAAGTTCAATTTGCGCTTTTGCTAATGTGCATATTCGGGGTTACATGTTGCCCTTTTACCTCTAATCCTAAGAAAAGAAAGAAAGAAAAAAAAATCTACCTAACCCGGTTCAAATAAAAACACTTGGAAAAGAACCGTGGTAAAAAGAAAAACCAAGGGGGAGATGATACATTACCTATAAGAAGAACATAAAAGAAAGAAAAATTCCTACGCGAACTACTTCTCAAGAGTACTTGTCCTAAATAGTCTGTCATCAGGAAGAGTCCTCTACTCATATTTTTTGGATTTTTAAAATTTTATGATTTTTTTTTTGTGTTTTTATTATTTTATATTACTACTACAACTAATATATACATCATGTACAAGATAGGTCACCCAACCCACCCCACACTTAAAGATATGTCATGTCCCCATGACATAAATAAAAATTAAAGCACAAGAGGGGCAAGAAAACTTACATGAGACTCACTCGGAATCGGAGACGGTGGATGGGTCGATATGACATGCTCGTCCAAGTGCTCTGAACCATGCCATAAACCTGTTTTCTGATCGGGCTTGCCATGTAGACATGGATTCTAGCCCTGTGTGCAAGCCATCAACGGATGTGCGCAGATCAGCAACCTCCTCCTCCATGGACCTAAGCATAGGTCGTGTGGACTCGGACCTAGACATACTTGCTCCACAAGGAGCATGCCTGGAAGGTCCAGCTGAATCCGTGGAGTGCCTGGCCTGGGCAACCGGTACAGGATCATCCTCCTCATCCAATTCAATTGGGGTTGTGTCTCGTCCAACCCAGATTGTAGCAGCTCTAAATGGAGCTTTTGGTAGTAGCTCACCATCAGCATCAGTTACGGCGGTCTGATGAAGGAGACACAGCATAGTGACAAAAGATGGGTAATAAAAACCCTTGGCAGTGAGGGATCCCCTCAATACCATCTCATCACTAACTACGAGGGTGATATCAACATCCCGATGTGTTACAAAACACCACGTCAAAACTGCCCTATTAAAGTTAACATCCATGGTTTTGCTCGAGGGCAAGATACGGTTGCAAACTATGGCGAACCAACATTTGGCTGTGTGTGTAAAGCAGTTAGAGTGCAGAGTCTTATTTCTAATCCACACCGGGATGCCGTCGACACATACGACCTCTATTAGCATGTCCCATGTGACACCTGGCCTATCATGGTAATAATCGACATCACTAGTGTGCATGGGCAGTCTATGTATCTGCCTAATAGTAGGAATATAGGCATCAACATGCTTACCTCTAACAAATACTCGTCTGCTCATAGCGTAAGGAGCATTGGCGTGGAATTCCCGACAAGCATCTTGTTCACATTAGGAGGTGAGTCAAAGAGGAACTCCATCTCGTGCCTCCGAATCTCATCATATATTTCCGGCTTCTCCGACCGGATAGCTATCCGGTCAACTTCTACCTCTAGGAGCCACTTCTTTGTCGCTTTAATGTGAAATCCATTCTCCGCTTCTTCGCAAGCAAACCTAGACACATCATAAGTCGGTTTCCTAGAAGAGCTAGCACCATGTCGAGCTCTCTTTGGGGCCATGATCCTGCATAAATAAGATAGCTAAAAAATGTTGTAAACCGTTAGTCATCGGAAGGCTACTCAGACTTCGCCATCTGTGAGATATCACAATTGACCATTTTTTTCGTGTAATTGCCTCATACTGCTATATTTAGATTCTTTATCTAACTATTTTACACATACCTATTCAAGCACCCCACACTTAGTTATTTGAACACTTCTAACATTATCCAATTGACTTAATCCATCCCCCAATAAAATACACCATTACCAATTCATGAGTTGGGCATTATTTCTCTTAAAAATAAATTATGAACAATGATAATTTGCCAAACTTGGCTAACCAACCAACATACATGGTGTAAATACTATTTGGGTCTCCAAACCATAAAATTACCATCATAAACACAATTGAAGACCCAACAACTCATTCTTTACCAAACTTCCATCATATAACAAGGTTCTTTAGAAGAAATCCATGGAAACATGTAATGTGCAAAACGAAACCAAGTCATATTCAAGATTTATCCTAAACTAACAATATCTAATTAATTCTACAAAATAAATAATCAAAAACTAAAAATAAAAAAAATAAAAGAGAAAGAAAAAAAATAGAGAACTTACAAGTGATAACAATGGAGGAGTAAGGAGGAAGAAGGGGATGATTTGGAGAAGAGGGGGTTGGGATTTTTTTTAGAGAGAAGGGAGAGGATTTAGAGTTAGAAAGAGAGAGATTTGGAGAGTGGGGGGCGGCTAGGAGGGATATGGGAAAGAGGGGATGGGTTTTTTTTAGGGTTTAAAGAAAGGGGGGAAAAAGAAAAATAAAAAAATGGTTATTTTTAGCCGACCGCGGAACTGGCCGCGACTGTTCGTGGTTCGTTCGTGGCCGCGGATGGACCGCGAACAGTTGAGATTCAGAGAGGGCAATTTTTCGCGATTGGTTCATGGCCGTGAGTGGACCGCAAACAGAGAAAGTTCAGAGAGGTCATTTTTCCGCGGTTCATCCGCAGTCGCGGATGAACCGCCGACAGTGCCCCTCTCTGAATTTGTTTCTCAATTGGTCAGCAAAAATTTTGTTTTTTTCTTATTTGATTTTATTAAATACTACTAAGATAAAAATACTTACAACATGTTTGTGGGTTGCCTCCCACGTAGCGCCTGATTTAACGTCGCCGCACGACTCAACTTAGCGCATTTTAAGGCTCGCTAGACCTTTGAGGTTCATCCAACCGCAATTCTACCTTGTCCTCCATGTCATCCAGGCCTATGTAAGGTTTCAACTGCTGTCCATTTACCTTGAATGTACGTGATCCATCCATAGTTTGAATTTCCATCGCTCCTGACTCAAATGCCTCAATTACCTTGAAGGGTCCTGACCACCTTGATTTCAATTTACCTGGGAACAATCGTAATCTTGAATTGTATAGTAGTACTTTGTCCCCGCTTTAGAAGTTCCGCTCAATGATATTTTGATCATGAATCTTCTTCATTCTCTCTTTATACAATCTAGTACTTTCAAACGCCAGATACTGAAATTCTTCTAATTCATGCAACCCAGTTAGCCTTGCTTTACCTGCTTCATCCAAGTTGAGATTCAATTGTTTCAGTGCCTACCAGGCTTTGTGCTCTAATTCAACCGGTATGTGACAAGCTTTCCCAAACACCAATTTGTATGGAGACATGCCAATGGGTGTCTTGAATGCTGTTCTATAAGCCCATAGTGCGTCATCAAGCTTTCTGGACCAGTCGGTTCTTGTGGCATTAACTGTTTTAGTGAGTATACTTTTTATCTCCCTGTTAGAGACCTCAACTTGCCCGCTAGTCTGCGGGTGATATGGAGTGGCCACATGATGCTTAACATCATACTTAGCCAATAATTTCTCAAAAGCTCGGTTGCAAAAGTGTGTGCCCCCGTCACTGATGATAGCCCTTGGAGCCCCGAACCGGGTGAAAATATTTTTCTTCAAAAATTCCACTACCACCTTAGCATCATTGGTGGGTAATGCTGCAGCTTCTACACATTTGGACACGTAGTCAACTGCAACAAGTATGTACTTATTGCCGTATGAGCAAATAAAGGGCCCCGTGAAGTCTATTCCCCAGACATCGAACACTTCAACTTGCTGGATTGGGTTTATTGGCATTTCATGACGCCGGGAGATGTTCCCGGTGCGTTGACATTCATTGCAACCTTTCACCCACAAGTGTACATCTTTAAACACCGTTGGCCAATAGAAACCGGCCTCAAGTATTTTGGCGGCTGTACGTATTCCTCCAAAGTGACCGCCATATGCTGAAGCGTGACATGCCTGCAAAACAGAAGATTGTTCTATCTCGGGGACGCATCTCCGGATCATGTTATGAAAACATATCCTAAACAAATATGGTTCATCCCAATAATAAAGCTGACTTTCACGAGAAAATCTTTTCCTCTGGACCGATGAGAGGTCATGAGGAACAATACCACTGGCTAGATAATTAGCATAGTCAGCATACCATGGTGTTTCAAGGAGAGTTGTGGTGAGCAGCTGCTCGTCTGGAAAGGTTTCCAGAATTTCCCCACTCTCTTTGACAATTTCAGCTCCTTCAAGTCTTGACAATTGGTTAGCGACTTGATTTTCATTACCTTTCCTATCCCTAATTTTGGGGTCGAACTCTTGAAGAAGCAACACCCAACAAATCAGGCACGGCTTAGAGTCCTTTTTATCAATTAAATATCTTAAAGTTGCATGGTCTGTGTATACAATTACCTTTGATCCAATGAGATAGGACCGGAATTTGTCGAATGCGAACACGACCGCAAGAATCTCCTTTTCTGTCACTGTGTAGTTTAGTTGTGCTCCACTCAGAGTTCTACTTGCATAGTATATTGGATGCATCAGCTTGTCTTTCCTTTGGCCCAGCACTGCCCCCACTGCATAGTCACTTGCATCACACATTAGCTCAAAAGGTTGCTCCAAGTCGGGGGCAATGATGATGGGTGTTGTGACCAACCTCTTATTCAGTTCCACAAAAGCGATCCTACATTCATCAGAAAAAACAAAAGGGTGATCTTTTTCAAGTAACTTACAGAGAGGGTTTGATATTTTGGAGAAGTCTTTGATGAACCTCCGGTAAAAACCGGCGTGTCCAAGAAAACTTCTTATGGCCTTGACAGATGTTGGTGGAGACAACTTTGCAATGACATCAACTTTAGCACGGTCTACCTCAATGTCTTTGCTTGAAACCCAATGCCCCAATACTATACCTTCTTGTACCATAAAATGGCACTTCACCTAGTTTAGCACTAAGTTTGTTTCCCTCCATCGTTTCAGTACTCTTGTCAGATTGACAAGGCATTCATCGAATGAATTCCCTACCACTGAGAAATCATCCATGAACACCTCCATAATGTCTTCCACCATGTCGGTGAAAATAGCCATCATGCACCTTTGGAATGTGGCAGGCGTATTGCATAGTCCGAATGGCATCCTCCTGAAGGCAAAGATGTCGTATGGGCATGTGAAGGAGGTCTTCTCTCTATCTTTGGGGGCTATGGAGATTTGATTGTACCCCGAGTATCCATCTAGAAAGCAAAAGTGGGACCTCCCTGCCAACCTGTCAAGCATTTGATCAATGAAAGGAAATGGGAAGTGATCTTTGCGGGTGGCTAGATTCAATTTCCTGTAGTCCATGCATATTCTCCATCCGGTGACGGTTCTTGTTGAAATTAATTCATTGTTTTCATTTTTCACTACCGTCATGCCTCCTTTCTTTGGCACACATTAGACCGGGCTAACCCAGCTGCTGTCTGAGATTGGGAAGATTCCCGTATCTAGCCACTTTATTACTTCTTTCTTCACCACTTCCTTCATGTTTGGGTTCAGGCTTCTTTGATGTTCCCGGGAAGGTTTGTGTCCATCTTCCAGGAGAATTTTATGCATGCAATAGGCTGGGCTGATTCCTTTTATGTCAGCCATGGTCCATCCAATGGCAGTCTTACATTCCTTGAGTACCTGTATAAGCTTTTGGGCCTGCACATCTAGCAAACTAGATGAGATAATAAGAGATAACGTTGAGTTAAGACCTAGAAATTCATACATGAGATGTGATGGTAGTGGTTTAAGCTCAAGCTTTGGTGGTTCTTCTATGGATGGCTTTGCTGGAGGGGTCTCTCTTTTCTCTAAGTGTAGAGGCTCAAACTCAAGCTCTCTCTGCCAAAATCCATTGCCTTCCAGAGATAGTACCCATTCAGCTAAACTTTTACCATTTACCTCTTCAATGTTCATCAGGCATGCTTGAAGTGGATCTTCGATAGTTAACTCTGCATCGTTGGTCTCCACTATCACATCAACCGCATCAATGAGAGAGCAATTTGCGAACTCACTAGGGTGCCTCATGGATTTTTGCACATTGAAGATGATCTCCTCATCATTCAACCTCATCTTGAGTTCCCCAGTTTCATAATCAATTATGGCTCTCCCGGTGGCTAGGAATGGTCTTCCTAGGATAATGGGAATTTCTTCGTCGACCTTGCAATCAAGAATAACAAAATCGGCGGGAAACACGAACTTCCCAACATGGATAAGCACATCATCTATAATACCAAATGGACGCTTAACCGTCCTGTCAGCAAGCTGTAAAAGCATAGAGGTGGGCCTGGCTCTCCCAATGCCTAACCTCTTATAAATGTCTAAGGGCATAAGATTAATGCTTGCCCGCAAATCACACAGAGCCTTAGTAAAGGCATAATTCCCTATAGTGCATGGGATGGTGAAGCTACCTGGATCAGATAGCTTCTTAGCAACGGTTCTGGAGACCACTTCACTACAGGTCTGAGTAAGTGTTACGGTGGCCAAGTCTTGGAAATCAAATTTTCGCGACATCAAATCCTTCATCATCTTAGCATAACCGGGCATTTCTTTTAAAGCTTCAATTAAGGGAATGTTTACCTGGATTTGCTTGAGCATTTCGAAGAACTTTTTGTATTGCTCCTCTTTCTGGTGTTTGGCCAACCTTTGGGGGAATGGTGGTGGAGGCCTCTTCTTCCCGGTGACTTGGGATTTTTCTTTTTCTATCACTTTCTCATCAATCTGCTGCTCTACCTTTTCCGCTGCTTTCTCCGTTCCCTGCTGTGCTTCTTTATTTTCAGCAATTGGTTGGACTGTGACTTTTGTCAACCCTGTGGATTCATCCGGTTCAATGGGCAATTGAGTAGGTGTCTCAGCCTGTTTTTCAATTTTCTCACTTTCATTCTCAGCATCAAGATCTCTACCGCTTCTCAGAGTCACTGCCATCATCTGCTTTGGGACTTGGTCCTTTGGGTTTGTTTGTATATCTGCAGGCAATGTCCCTTGAGGACGATTGTTGAGAGACATAGCAATCTGACCCACCTGTACTTCAATATTCTTGATGGCGGCATCATGTGCATCTATCCTCTCATTTGTTTTGGCATTTGACCCAATTACCTGCTGCATCATAGCTTCCAATCTTACAAACCCATCGTCATGTCTACCCCTATGTGGTGGTAGAGGTGGATGATATCCCTACTGTTGATTGCCAAAATTCTGAGGTCTAGGATATGGAGCCATGTTGTGTGGTGGCCTCATACCTGCTGCATTAAATTGTGGCTGGGGAGGTTTGTACTTCATTGGAGCCTGTTGGCCCCAGTTTTGATTACCTTGTCACTACCCTCCATAATTAGCCACATGTTCATATCTTCATGCTGATGATGTTCCTGGTCTGCAGCCCATGGATTACCTATGGGTTGGCTAATGCAAGATGTGCATAAACCACCATTGGTAGTATCCACAATGTGAACCTGCTGCTTAACCCCTGACTCTTCCACCTTTTTTGTCAGGATGCTCATTTGTGTCAACAAAGTTGCCATGTTCTCCTCAAGAGTGTTGGATGGATCCAGCAGTACAGAGTGTACCACTGGTGTAATAGGAGCATTCCTAGACGTCCACCCAGAATTTTGAGCCATCTTGTCTAGCAAATATTGGCCCTCTCTCCAAGTCTTGCTCAGAAAAGCCCCACCTGCTGAAATATCTACAATATTCTTCATACTATCTGAAAGCCCCATGTAGAATCTTTGGCCCAACATCTGCTCAGGAATCCCATGGTGAGGACACATAACAAGCATACCCTTGAATCTGCCCCAAGTTTCATGTAATGTTTCCATTGGTTTCTGCTTGAAGCTCACAATCTCATCAATTTGTTGAGCTGTCTTGTTAGTTGGATGAAACTTGTTGTGGAATTGTTTGACTAACTCATCCCAAGTTGCAATGGAGTTTATTGGGAGTGAGATTAGCCATATCTGTGCTGCTCTTGTAACAGAGAACGGAAAGAGTAATAATCTGATAGCTTCCGGAGTTACATTCGGTTTCCTCTGTGTCTTGCATATCGAGAGAAAGTTCTTCAGGTGCTACTGTGGATCTTCAACCTGAGACCCATAGAATAATCCCTTGTTTTGACAAGTTTAGCATGTTGTTGGTAATCTAGAAAGATTCAGCTTGAATTGCTGGCACAACGATGGCAGTTGCCAAAATATCTAATGTGGGTTGTGCCCAGTCAAATAGTGCACCTTCCTGTGCCTCCTATGCCTCTTGCATGTTTAGCCCGGCTTGCTGGTTTTGTTCGTTTACATCACCCATGTCGAAGTCTAGTTTGATTGGTTGTTGAGATTGTTGAATTTGTTTGATGGCTTTGTTACGTGCCCGGAAATTTTGCTCGGGTTCTGAGAGTCCTTCAATTAGCTCTCCAGTCCTTGCAGATTTTCTAGGCATGCACCTGAGTACCCAAATCAACAACCGTCAAAATATTCAATGTAAAGTGTAGAAAGAACCTGAATACACAAGAATCTTGAAGTTCTATCAATGGCAATTGATAATTTCGTTAATTCCCCGACAATGGCGCCAAAATTGATTCACGTCCAAGCAACGGTCGTAGTCAATATAACTTGGTCTAGTAAGTCTAAGATCGATCCCGCAGAGAATTAACCTATCAATCACAACTTTCACAACCCAAGAGTACTTCCGAATCATGTTCCCAAAATTTAGAGTATATTTGTGTATGATTTTCGAACTACTACTTGCAAGAATTAAGTATGCTTAAAAGAAAGAATTGAATGTGGAATAAAATAATACGGAGAAGGACTAAGGTATTGATTTCCCCTATTTATGGAATCCCTTATCGTTATGCTCATACAAATTGTTATTATATTCTATCAATCATGAACGTTATGTGTATCGTAACCCTCTCCCGAGCAATTACAATAATATACTAGTGCACTCTCCCGAGCTACCCTAGCTAGCTTTAATTTGAATAGTTCACTTAAGATTGCACCCAAGACTTCGTTATTCCTAACCTCGTCTTTACGCCTAAAGTTATAGATTCCTCCAATAACCTAGGTGTGGTGTTGTTCAACAATATACCTAAATATACACTATTTTCCAAGTTTTGCACACTAATTAGGCACAGCTAATTGGGACGTTTACCAATTAACTACAACAAGAACGAAGTTGAACAAATAGAGATCTAAGTCACAATTTGTGACACGACCCAAACCCTGGTCGTGATGGCGCCCAACACAATGCTAGGCAAGCCCGACCATATTATATCGTGGTGTTATGAGACTGAGCCTCTACAGAATAGCATCCTACTACAACCAAGTCTAGGCAATTAGGAAATCAACAAGATGATAAAGAAGGAGAAAATAAGCTCTGCGGACGCTGGCAGCTACCTCGTAATCTCCGCAAAAGTAGACAAGGATCAGCAGCTACAATGTCTCAACTGCTCTCGGGCACCTGTGGATCTGCACAGAAAGTGCAGGGGAGTGGGCGAGTATATTTCAACTCAGTGAGTAACAATAATAAATAATAACTGAAGGTAAGAACCCTTGTGCTATCACTTAGCAGTTCTAAGGCAACCCTTACAGGTACGTCATCACTATAGTAGTACTCTAACCTCCAATCTACGTTTATCTCTACAAGATTCCACACTAAACCAACCCTCACTCGTACCCCTATGGTGTACGGCCATCTCAACATATAAAGACACATACTTATGTCTATAATGTATAAGTATTTAAGTAGATAGTAGGATATGATTAAGTATAATGTTGCGGCGTGCAGCCCGCTCCAATACATATATCGCTGCGGCGCGCAGCCCGCTCCATTTAACGTCGACGGCGCTCACTGGGGTGTATACAGACTTCGGAGGGGCTCCCTAGGCCCAAGCACTATTATACTACGTCGTGCAGCCCGATCCACACATGTATTACTGTGGCGTGCAGTCCGATCCAATATATATATATGTATATATATTTATACTGCTGCGGCGCGCAGCCCGATCCCATAATATACACCAGTGCTCACTGAGAATGTGTGCAGACTCAAACTCCGAAGGGGCTCCTACAGCCCAAGCGCAATAATACTGCGGCGTGCAGTCCGTCCCACATGTATATTACATGTATATTACTGCGGCGTGCAGTCCGATCCAATATATATACTGCTGCGGCGTGCAGCCCGATCCAATATAGGTATATATATATAATACCTCATAATGGGTCCTCGACCCTATCCCTGTCAATATGTGCTTGGCCTCTCAGGCCCAATATAATATATCACAGTGGGTCCTGGACCCTGTCTCAGTCAATATAGACTTGGCCTTTCAGGCCCACTCAACTATAACAGGGAATTCCACCCTAGATAATCTCTCTCAATGTACACATCTAGTACGGCTCATATTATGCCATACAGCTAGAGGTACGGCTGAGTGTATGTTTCCAACATGATATAAGGGTCACCTAGCTCTATAGGTTCCCTAATGCTCTACAGATCGGCACTAGGCCCCAAACATGGCTATTAGCCCAATTGTACAGTTATAATCTCAGTAACAGTCATACAACACAATATGCTATTAGCCGGGAAGGACTAAGTCCGAACCCCCAATCACAATGTCACCACGCCCGTCATAGAACGCGTGTCTCATCTCAATATAGTACCGTGAAGTGCTAGTACGGGGTTTCAAACCCTCAGTACATTGTTTACTACTACCACTCACCTCGAACCGGTAGAAGCTTCAATCCGCCTTGCTCTTGCCTCGCAAATCAATCTCCTCGGGTGCCAAATCTGCTCAAAATCATAGAGAATGCATCAATATATGCTAATTTCACGAAATTCATTCAAAATAACCCAAATTATATCAAAACCCACAAGTTGTCAAAACCCGACTTTTGGTGCGTTTCTCGAAAAATTATAAAAGTTACATATTCGGAACCCTCGTCTCAATACGAGTCTAGGCATATCAAATTTACCAAATCGGACTCCATTTGCCCACTCAAATCAATGTTTTTCTTCAATTTAGGCCTAGGGCTCAAACCCACCTTTAATCTTCCATTTACAGAAATTTAACCAAGGATTTCATGCTAAAATGATGCAATTAAGCCACAAAACTTACCTCCGACGAATCCCCGATGAATTCCCGTGAGTTTCTCTCTCTAGAACTCAAAAATGGCATTTTGGGTTAATGAACCCGTAACCCCTCTGTTCTGTGATTAAATTCTCTGCCAGACCCATTTGCTCTACGCGATCGCGACTCTACTCACGCGATCGCGATGTTCAAACATTTCGCCCTCACGCGATCGCGACTCTCCTCACGCGATCGCGATGTACAAACATCCGGCTTCACGCGATCGCGTCCCTCTTCCTGCGATCGCGTAGCACATTTTTCCCTGGACCCCATTTCTCGTCTACGCGATCGCGTAGATGCTCATGCGATCGCGATGACCACCCGGTTAACTCTACGCGATCGCGTCCGTGACCCTGCGATCGCGTTGCTTCTGCTCTTGACCTTACGCGATCACGTCCCTATCTCTACGATCGCGAAGGGTAAAATTCTCCCCCTTCACCATTATTCTACGAGATTGCATGCTCACTAGTGCGATCGCAGAGAGTAAATTTCTGCTGCACTTATGACAGCAAACCAGCTCTCTTCTTTGGCCAAGAATGGTCCGTTTGGACCCCCGGATTCATCCCGAGACCTCCGGGACCCCAACGAAAACCACCAACATACTCCAAAACATGATACGAACTTGTTCCAATCATAAAAACACCACACTAAACATCAAAATAACCATTTCTACACGAATTCAAGCCTAAGTTTCTTCAAAACTTTCAAAACGAACATTCAATCCAAAACCCGATCAAATGATGTCCGAATGACTTGAAAATTTGCAGACATATCCAAAATCACATAACGAAGCTACAGAAATTATCGAAATTCCATTCCGACCCCCGGATCAAAATATCACCTACCATCCGGATTTCGCCAAAATTCAACCTTCGCCAATTCAAGCCTAAAACTACACCGGACCTTCGAATTAAATTCCGATTGTTCTCCTAAGTCATAAATGATCCCCCGGAACTAGTCGAATCATCGGAATCCGGTTCCGAGCACTCTAACTCAATAGTCAACTCTTGGTTGACTTTCCATATTCAAGCTTTCTTCAAACATGCTATTTGTTTCATTTTCAATCCAAATCACTCCTAACTCACCCGATATACTCTAATACTGTTATAAAAGCATAAGATATGTAATTGCAAGGTAACGGGGTGGAAATTCCAGTAACGACAGGCCGGGTCGTTACATTCTTCCCAACTTAAACAAACGCTCGTCCTCGAGCGGGTCAAGAAACATATCTGAAGTCTCGAATAGCTGAGGGTATCTGCTCCGCATCTCCTGCTCGACCTCCCAAGTAGCCTCCTCTACGGGTCGACCTCTCCACTGAACCTTAACTGATGCAATCTCCTTCGACCTCAACTTCCTTACTCGGCGACCCAAAATAGCAATAGGCTCCACATCATAGGATAGATCACCATCCAGCTGAATGGTACAAAAGTCTAATACATGGGACGGATCTCCAATGTACTTCCGGAGCATAGACACATGGCCCCTGAAACTGAAAGGTAGTGAATGATACCCCACCGGACTCCAAGATCCCTGCCGTAAGAAACATCCGACAGCACTTATCCAGAAAACCTTGGGCGTCCTAAACCGGAGCACAAGTGAAAACTGGAGGAGATAACCTGGTGAACCTCTCGAGACGACGCTGCTCACCGTCTTTCATAGCTGGGACGCTGTCCCCCTGAACCTGATCTGCTGGCTGAACCGGAACCACAGGCTGAACTGGAGGAGCCTCTGGTGTCTGTATGCCCTACACTGCTGGCTCTGGAGTGCGTACTGCGGGGGTCTGATGACCACCCCCGATCCCTGATGCAGCTGCTGCAGTAGTAACTGAAATCGTCTGTGCTAGGCCAGTGCAGACTGCTAGTATCTGAGCCAGGGTCTCATGTAGACCCGGAATAACAATGGGCACAACTGGTGCCTGACCTGGTGCTGCTGGCACCTCTGCAACTGGGGGCTGTGGGTCAGTTGGCACTGCCTCAGCTGCCCTAACTCCGCCACGACCACGACCGCGTCCACGGTCTCTAGCAGGTGGTAGTGGTGGTCGTCCTTCACGTACGGGTGATCGAGTTCTCGCCATCTGCGAGAGAATAGAATGTCAAAGTTCAGTTCAAGTCAAAAGTAATCGCACGACAAGAATTCCAAGAATTGAAACTTTTCCTAAAAAGGTTTGCAGCCTCCCGAGGATAAGTATAGGCGTCCCCGCACCGATCCACGAGACTCTACCAACCGGCTCATGACTCGCGAGACCTGTTAACCTAGGCTCTGATACCAACTTGTCACGACCCAAACCCTGGTCGTGATGGCGCCCAACACAATGCTAGGCAAGCCCGACCATATTATCCCTTAAACCAGCCGGTTATTAATCAAATTAAACTTAAACAGTAAATGATCATATCAGGTGATAACCGAAACGTAAAACATACAAAATACGGTCCCAAACATATCATGGTGTCACGAGACTGAGCCTCTACAGAATAGCATCCTAATATAATCAAGACTAGGCAAGTAGGAAATCAACAAGATGATAGAGAAGGAGAAAACAAGCTCTGCGGACGCTGGCAGCTACCTCGTAATCTCCGCAAGAGTAGACAAGGATCAGCAGCTACAATGTCTCAACTGCTCTCGGGCACCTGTGGATCTGCACAGAAAGTGCAGGGGAGTGGGGTGAGTATATTTCAACTCAGTGAGTAACAATAATAAATAATAACTGAAGGTAAGAAATCCTGTGCTATCACTTAGCAGTTCTAAGGCAACCCTCACAGGTACGTCATCATTATAGTAGTACTCTAACCTCCAATCTACGTTTATCTCTACAAGATTCCACTCTGAACCAACCCTCACTCGTACCCCCTGCGGTGTACGGCCATCTCAACATATAAAGACACATACCTACGTCTATAATGTATAAGTATTTAAGTAGATAATAGGATATAATTAAGTATAATGCTGCGGCGTATAGCCCGCTCCAATACATATACCGATGCGGCGCGCAGCCCGCTCCATTTAATGTCGACGGCGCTCACTGGGGGTGTATACAGACTTCGGAGGGGCTCCCTAGGCCCAAGCACTATAATACCGCGGCGTGCAGCCCGATCCACACATGTATTACTGCGGCGTGCAGTCCGATCCATGCAGCCCGATCCCATCATATACACCAGTGCTCACTGAGAATGTGTGCAGACTCAGACTCCGAAGAGGCTCCTACAGCCCAAGCGCAATAATACTGCGGCGTGCAGTCCGTCCCACATGTATGTTACATGTATATTACATGTATATTACTGCGGCATGCAGTCCGATGCAATATATATATTGCTGCGGCGTGCAGCCCGATCCAATATAGGTATATATATATAATACCTCATAATGGGTCCTTGACCCTGTCTCAGTCAATATAGACTTGGCCTTTCAGGCCCAATATAACATCTCATAGTGGGTCCTTGACCCTATCTCATCTCAATCGGTATAGACTTGGCCTTTCAGGTCTGCTCAGCCTAGAACAGGGAATTCCACCCTAGATAATCTCTCTCAATGTACACATCTAGTACGGGCTCATATTATGCTATACAGCTAGAGCTGCGGCTGAGTGTATGTTTCCAATCACGATATAAGGGTCACCTAGCTTTATAGGTTCCCTAATACTCTACAGATCGGCACAAGGCCCCAAACATGGCTATTAGCCCAATTGTACGGTTATAGTCTCAGTAACAGTCATCCAACACAGTATTCTATTAGCCGGGAAGGACTAAGTCCGAACCCCCAATCATAATGTCACCACGCCCGTCATAGAACGCGTGTCTCATCTCAATATAGCCCTGTGAAGTGCTAGTACGGGGTTTCAAACCCTAAGTGCATTGTTTACTACTACCACTCACCTCGAACCGGTAGAAGCTTCAATCCGCCTTGCGCTTGCCTCGCAAATCAATCTCCTCGGATGCCAAATCTGCTCAAAATCATAGAGAATGCATCAATATACGCTAATTTCATGAAATTCATTCGAAATAACCCAATTTATATCAAAACCCACAAGTTGTCAAAACCTGACTTTGGTACACTTGTCGAAAAATTACAAAAATCACATATTCGGAATCCTCATCTCGATACGAGTCTAGGCATATAAAATTTACCAAAATCGGACTCCATTTGCCCAATCAAATTAGTGTTTTTCTTTAATTTAGGCCTAGGGCTCAAACCCACCTTTAATCTTCCATTTACAGAAATTTAACCCATGATTTCATGTTAAAATGATGTAATTAAGCCACAAAACTTACCTCCAACGAATCCCCGATGAATTACCAGCAATTCCCATGAGTTTCTCTCTCTAGAACTCAAAAATGGCGTTTTTGGGTGTTAAACCCGCGACTGGTTCTGTTCTGAACTTAACTTCACTGCCAGCCTCTTTTCTTCATCGCGTTCGCGATGCCTCTCACGCGAACGCGATGCCTTTTTCCTCTTCTTCATCGCGAACGCGGCACGCTCTCACGCGTCCGCGAAGATCAATTCCTCAGCCTCCTGACTTTTACTCTACGCGAACGCGACGTGAAGTCACGCGTCCGCGATGCCTTACCTTTTCCTCTTACGCGAACGCGACCCACCCATCGCGAACGCGATGGCCAACTGGCCTCAACCTTCGCGAACGCGGCATTGCCCTCACGAACGCGATGCCTTACTGAACCTGGCCTTCGCGAATGCGGAACCTTCCTTCGCGAACGCGAAGGCTTATTTTATGCCCAGTGATCTGAAGATTTCAGCAGACCATTTCATGCTTCCAAATGCCGGATGATGGTCCGGATTCACCCCGAGGCCCCCGGAACCCCAACGAAAACCACCAACATACCCCAAAACACGATATGAACTTGTTCCAATCATAAAAACAATATCCTAATCATCAAAATCACCAATTACACACGGATTCAAGCCTAAATTTCTTAAAACTTTCCGAATTACACATTCGATGAAAAACCCGACCAAACGACGTCCGAATGACCTGAAATTTTGCAGGCACATCCAAAATCACCTAACGGAGCTACTGCATCTGTCGGAATTCCATTCCGACTCCCGGATCAAAATCTCACCTACCGTTCGGATTTCGCCAAAATTCAACCTTAGCCAATTCAAGCCTATTTCTACACCGGGCCTCCAAATTCAATTCCGATCGCTCCCCTAAGTCACAAATCACCTTCCGAAACTAACCGAATCATCCGAATCCGATTCCGAGCCCTCTAGCTAAATAGTCAACTCCGGGTTGACTTTCCTTATTCAAGTTTCCTTCACAAAGGCTATATGCCTCATTTCCAATCCCAATCACTCCTAACTCACCCGATAGACTCTAACACTGATATAAAATTATAAAACATGTATTTACAACATAACGGGGTGGTAATTCCCATGACGGCAGGCCGGGTCGTCACACTTATGTCTATAATGTATAAGTATTTAAGTAGATAGTAGGATATGATTAAGTATAATGCTTTGGCGTGCAGCCCGCTCCAATACATATACCGCTGCGGCGCGCAGCCCGCTCCATTTAACGTCGACGGCGCTCACTGGGGGTGTATACGGACTTCGGAGGGGCTCCCTAGGCCCAAGCACTATAATACTGCGGCGTGCAGCACGATCCACACAAATATTACTGCGGCGTGCAGTCCGATCCAATATATATATGTATATATCTCTATTTATACTGCTGCGGCGCGCAGCCCGATCCCATAATATACACCAGTGCTCACTGAGAATGTGTGCAGACTCGGACTCCGAAGGGGCTCCTACAGCCCAAGCGCAATAATACTGCGGCGTGCAGTCCGTCCCACATGTATATTACATGTATATTACTGCGGCGTGCAGTCCGATCCAATATATATACTGCTGCGGCGTGCAGCCCGATCTAATATAGGTATATATATATAATACCTCATAATGGGTCGTCGACCCTATCCCAGTCAATATATGCTTGGCCTATCAGGCCCAATATAATATATCACAGTGGGTCCTGGACCCTGTCTCAGTCAATATAGACTTGGCCTTTCAGGCCCACTCAGCTATAACAGGGAATTCCACCCTAGATAATCTCTCTCAATGTACACATCTAGTACGGCTCATATTATGCTATACAGCTAGAGCTACGGCTGAGTGTATGTTTTCAACATGATATAAGGGTCACCTAGCTCTATAGGTTCCCTAATGCTCTACAGATCGGCACTAGGCCCCAAACATGGCTATTAGCCCAATTTTACAGTTATAATCTCAGTAACAGTCATACAACACAATATTCTATTAGCCGGGAAGGACTAAGTCCGAACCCCCAATCACAATGTCACCACGCCCGTCATAGAACGCGTGTCTCATCTCAATATAGTACCGTGAAGTGCTAGTACGGGGTTTCAAACCCTCAGTACATTGTTTACTACTACCACTCACCTCGATCCGGTAGAAGCTTCAATCCGCCTTGCGCTTGCCTCGCAAATCAATCTCCTCGGGTGCCAAATCTGCTCAAAATCATAGAGAATGCATCAATATATGCTAATTTCACGAAATTCATTCGAAATAACCCAAATTATATCAAAACCCACAAGTCGTCAAAACCCGACTTTTGGTGCGTTTCTCGAAAAATTATAAAAGTTACATATTCGGATCCCTCGTCTCAATACGAGTCTAGGCATATCAAATTTACCAAAATCGGACTCCATTTGCCCTCTCAAATCGGTGTTTTTCTTCAATTTAGGCCTAGGGCTCAAACCCACCTTTAATCTTCCATTTACAGAAATTTAACCAAGGATTTCATGCTAAAATGATGCAATTAAGCCACAAAACTTACCTCCGATGAATCCCCGATGAATTCCCAGCAATTCCCGTGAGTTTCTCTCTCTAGAACTCAAAAATGGCTTTTTGGGTTAATGAAACCGTAACCCCTATGTTCTGTGATTAAATTCTCTGCCAGACCCATTTGCTCTACGCGATCGCGACTCTACTCACGCGATATTGATGTTCAAACATTTCGCCCTCACGCGATCGCGACTCTCCTCACGCGATCGCGATGTACAAACATCCGGCTTCACGCGATCGCGTCCCTCTTCCTGCGATCGCGTAGCACATTTTTCCCTGGACCCCATTTCTCTTCTACGCGATCGCGTAGATGCTCATGCGATCGCGATGACCACCCGGTTAATTCTACGCGATCGCGTTCGTGACCCTGCGATCGCGTTGCTTCTGCTCTTGACCTTACGCGATCGCGTCCCTATCTCTGCGATCGCGAAGGGTAAAATTCTCCCCCTTCACCATTACTCTACGCGATCGCATGCTCACTAGTGCGATCGCAGAGAGTAAATTTCTGCTGCACTTATGATAGCAAACCAGCTCTCTTCTTTGGCCAAGAATGGTCCGTTTGGACCCCCGGATTCATCCCGAGACCCCCGGGACCCCAACGAACACCACCAACATACTCCAAAACATGATACAAACTTGTTCCAACCATAAAAACACCACACTAAACATCAAAATCACCATTTCTACACGAATTCAAGCCTAAGTTTCTTCAAAACTTTCAAAACTAACATTCAATCCAAAACCCGATCAAACGATGTCCGAATGACCTGAAAATTTGCGGACACATCCAAAATCACATAACAAAGCTACAGAAATTGTTGGAATTCCATTCCGACCCCCGGATCAAAATATCACCTACCATCCGGATTTCGCCAAAATTCAACCTTCGCCAATTCAAGCCTAACACTACACCGGACCTTCGAATTAAATTCCGATTGTTCTCCTAAGTCATAAATGATCCCCCGGAACTAGTCGAATCATCAGAATCCGGTTCCGAGCACTCTAACTCAATAGTCAACTCTTGGTTGACTTTCCATATTCAAGCTTTCTTCAAACATGCTATTTGTTTCATTTTCAATCCAAATCACTCCTAACTCACCCGATATACTCTAATACTGTTATAAAAGCATAAGATATGTAATTGCAAGGTAACGGGGTGGAAATTCCCGTAACGATAGGCCGGGTCGTTACAATTTGTAATCACAAAAACGATAAGTTCATCACTCAATAGGTTCCATCAAAACCTTAGAAAAGGATTTACCTACTCATGCTTGAAGAAACAAGAATAATATTTGAAATCATAAAGAAATACTTTATATAAAATAAAAAGAAGGAGTTGAGAGGATTCTCTCTTACTAAATATCTTGCAAAAGTATTGAAATAAAGACAACCTGCCTCTATGGGGAAAACTAGGAGTTTATATAGAGGTTTTAGGGCTTAAAAAACTAAATTCGAATCCAATTAGAAGAACTGGGCGCCGGCTTACGCAGTTCGTTCGTGGCCGCAAGCCAACCGCGAACAGTCAAACTTCAGAATGCCTCTTTTTTCACGGTTCATCCGCGACCGCGAATGAACCGTGGATGAATAGTGCTGCGTATTTTTGACTGCTTCTTCCAGCTCTATTCACCTTAGATCTTCTTTTGGCCTTTTCATCAACATATGACTTCAAAATACTCTTCTTAGCGTCCATTGCATCACATGTACCTATAACACACAAACAAACACTAATCAAAGAATTTTGTCCTCATAAACAACATAAATACCATAACAAAGTGTGATTATTTAAGGCATAATTATAGTCAAATTCACCTATTATCAATTCCCTTGTTATACAGGTGGTCGCCTGAACAAAAACTAAAAATTCTGAAATGTATTCCCTTGTTAATTAGGTGGGCGCCTGATGTATGAAATGAAAATGCAGAAAAATATTCCCTTGTTATCCAAGTGGGCGCCTGATGCATGAAATGAAAATGCAGAAAAATAATCCCTTGTTATCCAGGTGGGCGCTTGATGCATGAAATGAAAATGCAGCAAAATATTCCCTTGTTATCCAGGTGGGCACCTGATACATGAAATGAAAATGCAAAAAAATATTCCCTTGTTATCCAGGTGGGCGCCTGATGCATGAAATGAAAATGCAGAAAAATATTCCCTTGTTATCCAGTTGGGCTCCTGATGCTTGAAAATGAAAATGCAGAAAAATATTCCCTTGTTATCCAGGTGGGCGCCTGACGCATGAAATGAAAATGCATAAAAATATTCCCTCAGTTTGATAACTAGGGTGTGTGTTTTGAAAAGATAATACCTCCCTTGCTGCTTGGGTAGGTTTCTTGTTGGCTGAATAAGTCCTCCTCTGCGGATTCCTCCTTTTATTGCTGTATTTCTTTTTGTGTTTTTCTTTTTCCACATTGATCACATTCACTTTAAAGTGATTAGTGAGAATTTGAATCTTTTGTTTCTGTCTAAATCAGTGAACAATTTTATTAGTTATAAAATGTTGGCAACTGGCATTTTTGTTGACTTTGCTTCCATTGCCTGCCTCTTCTTGATTTATTCCTGCTTTGTAGCTCATTGCCAGTTTTTCTTCAACTTTTCCTTTGTAATCCCTTTTTGCTTCCCTTTTGTTTCTTTTTCTTTTCATTTTTCTTTGGCTTTGATTGCCATCCTCTTCTTTGTTTTTCTTTTATTTTCTCTTCGACCCAGTGTTATTAAGCCTCTTAATATGAGAAGCTGGTAGTTAGCTTTCAATAGGCAACTAGTTTTTGATCAATGAAATGCAGAAAAATATGAATTTGAAAAGGAGTAAGGGTATTTTGTAGTAGATACGGAACTTATCTGGGTATGACGGCTGATTCCTTTGACCATGCCATGTATAAATTCTGACCCAGTCTGTCCAATCGAATTGTCGCTATCTTAACTCCATCTTTTCTTCAACCCAAACCAATCTTATTTTTTGCTGTGTTTCTTCTTTCAACAAAATCTTCCTCACTTTCGCCTTATGGTGCCGCTTAAGGTTTTCACCAATAAGACTTTCTTATTTATTCTCTCATCTCACAATCGCCTTACGGTGTCGGTTAAGGTTTTCACCAATAAGACTCTCTCATTTTTATTCTCTCATCTCACAATCGCCTTATGGTGCCGGTTAAGGTTTTCACCGATAACTCTCTCATTTTTATTTTTCTTCTTGTTTATTGTTCAAACCAATGGGTACTGTCTATGCCATGTTTCTCCTTATTCTCATTGTATCATCATTTTCTTGAAATTGATTAGAAGGTCTTTCTTTGGACTGTAATGTGGCTTTTGGATGGGTTCAGAAAGAAAGGTATAAAGGCTCAAAATTTAACGAGGGTTAAAAAAATATTTACAACTCTCGGAATCATAAACATAACTTCTGCCCCAGTTTTAATATTTGGGGAATCTTTGATTTTATTTTATCATGACTGAACCTCATTGAGGCTGCCTACGTACCCTTTCGGGATCAAGTCAAACGTAGTTCAGACTACGTTCATATTCATTGTTGCATCTTGACTTTTTCCCGGTTTTCTTTTTGTCTTTTGTATGAATTTTCTTTTGTTTGCATTTTTCTTTTGTCCTTTTTTCATCATTTTTCTTTCATCATCATCATTTTTTTTCATTTTTTCTTTTTTCTTGCATAATCTTTTTGTTCATGATCGATTCCGAGAGAGGGATATGAAAGAATAAAGCAAATAAGGCTCAATGGAGATATCAATGGATAAAGTGTTTGGATAGAGAATAAAATGCCTCCATCATTTCAATTCCAAAATTATGACAAATACAATTGTACAAATGAAAAAGGAATCATTCATAATATCTCTTGACTACATCTGAGTTGATAGCAGTCTCTACACATTTTCCTTCAACATCAGTCAGATATAGAGCTCTGTTGGACAATACCCGTGACACCATGAATGGTCCTTGCCAATTCGGTGCAAATTTTCCTTTTGCTTCAGCCCAATGAGGCAAAATACGTCTCAGCACCAACTGTCCCACTTCAAATTTCCACGGACGTACATTCTTATTGTGTGCTCTGGCCATTCTCTTTTGATATAATTGCCTATGAAAAATTGCCGCTAACCTCTTCTCGTCAATCAAACTCAATTGTTCTAGCCGGGCTTTTACCCATTCATCATCATCGATTTCAGCCTCAGCTATGATCCGAAGAGAAGGTATCTCAATTTCTGTGGGTATGACTGCCTTTGTTCCATACACCAACGAGTAAGGTGTTGCACCAATTAAAGTATGTGCAGTTGTACGATAACCCATGAGAGAGAACGGTAGTTTTTCATGCCATTGCCTTGACTCTTCCACCATTTTTCTGAGAATCTTCTTAATATTCTTATTTGCAGCCTCTACTACTCCATTCACTTTAGGCCTGTAAGGTGTAGAGTTACGATGAATGATTCTAAACCTTTGACATGCTTCTGCCATGAGGTGACTGTTCAGATTTTCACCATTGTCTGTGATAATCACCTTAGGAATTCCAAAGCGACAAATGATATTTGTATGCACGAAATCCACCACCACCTTCTTTGTCACTGCCTTAAATGTCTTCACCTCCGCCCATTTGGTGAAATAATCAATTGCTACCAAGATAAATATGTGCCCATTAGATGTTGCGGGCTCTATTGGTCCGATGACATCCATGCCCCAGGCAATGAATGGCCAGTGCAGACATTGTATGCAACTCATAGGGTGGAGAGTGAATCAAATCTCCGTGTATTTGACATTGATGGCATTTCCTCACATATCTAATACAATCACGCTCCATGGTGAGCCAATAATATCCTGCTCTCAGTATTTTCTTGGCTAAAATGTATCCGCTCATATGAGGTCCGCAAGCTCCCACATTTACTCAGCCATAATTGTGTCAGCTTGCTGCACATCTATACATCTTAATAGCCCCAAATCTGGTGTTCTTTTGTATACAACTCCTCCACTGCGGAAAAATCCATTTGCCAATCGCTTTATAGCTCTTTTCTGGTCTCTTATGGCTTGTTCTGGGTACCCTCCTATCCTCAAATATTCTTTGATATCATGATACCACGGCTCACCATCAAGTTCTTCTTCCACGGTGAAACAATAAGCATTTTGATCGCGCACTTGTATCTGTAGTGGATCTACATAAGCTTTATCTGGATGGTGTAACACGGAGGATAATGTGGCCAAAGCATCTGCTACTTCATTGTGCATTCTTGGGATATGTTTGAACTCTATAGATTGAAATCTCTAAGATAGATCATGCAGACATTGTCGATAATGTATCAACTTTAAATCTCTTATCTCTCATTCTCCTTGAATCTGATGTATCAAAAGATCCGAGTCACCCATAACAAAATCTCTTGAACACCCATATCTATTGCCATCCTCAATCCCAATATGCATGCTTCATATTCAGCCATGTTATTAGTGCAGAAAAATCAAAGTTGACCGGTAACGGGATAATGCTGACCCGTTTCTAAAATAAGAATTGCTCCAATTCCAACCATTTACTGTTGACGGCTCCATCGAAGTACATTCTCCAGCCTGGCTTATCATCTTGCTCTACTTTTTCAACATTCATTGCCTCCTCGTTAAGAAAATATGTTTTTGACGGCTCATACTTATCATCAACTGGGTTTTTTGCTAAATGATCTGCAACTGCTAGCACCTTCATTGACGTACATGTTACATAGATGATGTCAAACTCTGTGAGCAGAATTTGCCATTTAGCAAGTCTTCCTGTTGGCATAGGCTTCTGAAATATATACTTCAATGGATCTAGCCATGATATCAAATACGTGGTATAAGCTGACATGTAATGTTTTAGTTTTTTAGCAACCCACGTTAGAGCACAACACGTTCTCTCAAATTGAGTGTATTTTACCTCGTAAGATATAAACTTCTTACTGGGGTAATATATCGCCTACTCTTTCTTTCCTGTTTCATCATGCTGCCCCAATATACAGCCAAAAGAATTATCTAGCACAGTCAAATACAGGATCAGAGGTCTTCCCGGTTCTGGAGGAACTAATACTGGAGGATTGGCCAAATATTCCTTAATCTTGTCCAAGGCTTCTTGGCATTCATCAGTCCAATTTACCGCATCATCTTTCTTCCGCAATTTGAAAATGGGCTCACAAGTTGACGTTAACTGAGCAATAAATCTGCTGATATAATTCAACCTGCCCAATAAACTCATCACTTCTTTCTTATTCTTCGGCGGAGGAAAATTCTAGATTGCTTTTATATTTGACGGATCCAATTCAATACCACGCCGGCTTACTATAAACACCAGTAACTTTCCTGACGGCACCCCGAAAGCACGGCTTGCTGGATTGAGCTTGAGATTATATCTTCGAAGCCTATGGAAAAACTTTCTCAAATCTTTGACATGGTCACACTGATTTTTGGACTTAATGATGACATCGTCCACATATACTTCGATCTCTCGGTGCATCATGTCATGAAACATAGTGGTCATTTCCCTCATATATGTAGCCCCGACATTCTTCAACCCAAACGGCATCACCCTGTAACAATATGTTCCCCAAGGCATGATAAAGGCCGTCTTTTCTGCATCTTCTTCGTCCATCAGGATCTGGTGATAACCCGCATAACAATCCACAAAATAACCGATTTCACTTGGCATAATTGTCTATCAATAAATCTATATTTGGCAATGGAAAATCATCCTTTGGACTAGCTTTATTAAGGTCCCGGTAATCAACGCACACCTTTGTTTTTCCATCCTTTTTCGGAACTGGCACAACATTAGCTAACCAGGTGGGATATTTAGTGACCCGTATGACCTTCACCTCAAATTGCTTATTAACATCTTCTTTTATTTTCACACTGATGTCCGTTTTAAACTTCCTTAGCTTCTATTTTACTGGCCGGCATTCCGGATAAATGGGCAATTTATGTACCACCAGATCAGTACTGAGTCTGAGCATGTCATCATAGGACCAAGCAAATATGTCCTTGAACTCATGCAACAACTTAATTAAATATTCTCTGAGGGAAGCCTCTAAATGCATACTGATCTTTGTTTCTCAGACATTCTCCTCACTTCCCAGATTAATGGATTCTATCTCATTTAAGTTTGGTTTGGGTTTTTCCTCATAATGATTCAAATCTTTACTAATTACCTCCAGTATTTCCTCATCATCATATTCCACTTCATGTTTACTTTCAATTTCCTCTATAACTATTCGATTATCAAGACTTGACCGAGAATCCTTCATGCACGACATATCATTGGAATTAGCAAATATTAAACTGTACAAAAGAAGAAAAATAAAATAAGGCAAGAATGGAAGAAGAGAAGAAATCGCATTTCATTGATTTTTCAAAAAGGTAACAAGCATTGGATACATTTTTTTTATGGGATGTGGGATTACAAAACAAGACAACGTTTTTGGGGAAATGAAATATTTAAAGCTAACTACCACAACTCTCTTCAGATCGGAAGAGGAGTAGCTTCCCAATTATTAAGCGTAATATAAGGTCCCACGAACTGAACATCTAGTTTACTTGTTCCTTCACCCATCTCCAACATATTTGCATCTTCAAATAGCCTCTCGAACCTTGCTAGGAGTTCCGCATCCGGTTTTATTTCAGCGCGACTTGGCATAACAGTCGCCAGATGTCTCTGTGTACCAGGCCTGGTAAAGGAATTGGATATTTTTGGAATATGCTTTGGGAGGGACCAACTTTTCTTCTTCATATTCTTGGCTCTTTGGATATCGGCAACGATTGGCTCGAAAGCCAAACCAAAAGTGTCATTACTGCCCGGAAGGTGGATTGGCTGTGTTATACCTTGTAGAGTTACTCCTAAGCCTTTCCCCGGTGAAAACCCATTTCTTATCATTTCCTTGGCGACCATCACTATTGTAGGAGCCACTGTGGGAATCTGCATGTTTTCCCCCTCGGATATTTTATTCACCACCACAGTGTCCATGACTTGATATACCCATGGGCCTTTATCTCCTTCGACTTCTTTAAATGGCGTAATAGTATTGCGGATATCATCTTCTCCGTGCACTATGATCTCATGTTTCTCCCACTCAAATTTTACCATCTGATGCAAGGAGGATGGTACAGCTTTTGCCGTGTGGATCCATGGATGTCCCAATAAAAGATTGTAAGATACAACAACATCTAGCACCTAGAACTCCATAGTGAAGTCCATCGGTCCAATAGTAATCTCCAGTATAATATCCCCTACAGTATTCTTGCCACCTCCATCAAAACCCCGTACACATACACTGTTTCAATGAATTATATCAGGATTAACCTTCAACTTCCCTAAGGTTGAGAGTGGGCAAATATTGGCACTTGACCCGTTGTCCACCATAACATGGGTCACTACAGATTCTTCACACTTGACTGTAAGGTATAATGCTTTGTTATGCTCTGTTCCTTCAAGCGGCAACTCATTATCTGAAAATGTTATCTTATTTGTCTCAAAGATCTAGTTCGTGATTTTCTCTAGATGGCATACTGAAATCTTCTCAGGCATATGGGCTTTATTCAAAATTTTCATCAATGTCTTTCTATGCTCATCAGAATGAATTAACAATGATAACAATAAAATCTGCGTGGGCATTTTTCTCAATTGCTCCACTATTGAAAAGTCCAGAGCCTTAATCTTTTTCAAGAACTCTTCCGCTTCCTGTTCAGTAACTGTCTTCTTCACATGAGCCGGGTTCTCCTTTATCACTTTTGTCTTCCTCAGTTCTTCCGGGGAAAAGCATCGCCCGGAGCGAGTTAAACCATGTGTTTCATTGATCTCTCCTTTTACTTCCTTCCCCTTATACATCACTGTAACCTTATCATAGTTCCACGGTATGGCCCTGGTGTTCACGACTGGCATCTGCACCACTGGTTTGATAACCACAGGCTCCATAAAAGCTCCCTTCACGGTCAACAAAGGCTTCGCTCCCGGCACCACTACTTTCACGGGCTCAACCACTGACGGCTTCTTTGTTGGAAACACAATTGACGCTTTCTCCTTTTCAACTTCCCCTTCCACCTTTTTGTTCGCTTTAATCGTCATCACCGATTGAGAAGGTTTTCTACCACTTTCTCCCTGATCCAACTCTATCATATGCGTCTCATGATGTGCTGGCAAAGGATTCTGTGCGATATTGGGAGTCTCAGGAGCTTGCACTTCAATCCTCCTAGTATCAATAAGTTCATGTATGGCGGACTTTAAATGCCATCACTTTTCTGAATCATGTCCCGGCGCCCCAGAACAATACTCACATCGGATTGATTGGTCTAGATTTCTGGGTGGTGGGTTGGAAATTTTTTGTTCAATAGGGCTTAACATCCCTAGTTCTCTCAAACGATGAAAAAGACTGGTATATGACTCCCCTAACGAAGTAAATGTTTTCTTTCTTTGGGCTATATCTCCTCTTACTTCTGGATCTGGACGAAAATTGGGTCGATTTGGATTTTTGTATGTTTTGGGAGGCGGATAGGCATTTTATGCGTGGTAGACATTTTGTGGAGCTGGGGTACGCTATGCATGTGGAGGCGGCGGTTAAGGTTGAGCATGTGGGATGGAAAAATGTGGATTGGTTAAAGGATAATATGGCGGAGGTGGGTTATATGGTGCTGGTGGATATGGTTGGTCCATGCAAGGTGGATGATGATATGTATTGGGGCCCCGGGACCATGATCTACCTTCAATGACCGCAACTTCCTCCTACTTCTTCTTGCCAATCGATCCTCCAGTTCCGGTCTGTATTGCTTGGTTTGTGGTCTTGATAGCCGAATAACTCATTATCTTATTTGTCTTTAGCCCTTCTTCTACAAAGCTTTCCATCTTGACCACCTCGTTAAAGGTTTTACCAATTGCCGATAATAGGTGGCCATAGTAAGTTGGCTCCAAAGCTTGTAAAAAGCAATCCACCATTTCCGCTTCTTTCATGGGCGGGTCTACTCGTGCAGCCTGCTCCCTCCACCTGAACCCGTATTCCTAGAAACTTTCCCCGTGTTTCTTCTCCATTTTAGTCAATGATAGCCTGTCAGGGATAATCTCTAGATAGTATTGGAAATGGTTGGCAAACAATTGAGCTAGGTCATCCCAGATGAACCACCTGGTATGATCCTGTCGAGTATACCATTCCAACGCTGAACCACTTAAGCTTTGGGTAAAATAAGCCATAAGTAACTCGTCCATTCCTCCTGCTCCATGCATTTTACTACAGTAACCCCTCATATGGGCTACTAGATCCCCGTGACCGTCATACATATCAAACTTGGGTAACTTAAACCCGACCGGGAGCTGTACCTCAGGAAACAATCATAAATCTTTATACGCAACACTCACTTGGCCTCCTAGACTTTGTATGTTACGAAATGACTGTTCGAGACTTTTCATCTTACGGGCCATCTCTTCGTGTTCCGAATTTCTGACAGGATTTTCCTCTTCTGTCATATCTTTGAGCGGTGTGTAGGAATCATGTTGCCTAAATGTTGGTTCTGGTGGATAATAATGAGTGTCCTGAACATGGAACACAGGTTCGCTGGACGATTTGTGTAGAGCAGCGAGTGGAGGTGCCACGTATACTAGAGCGACCTAAGGTGGTGGTGGTGGAACTTGCTTAGACAATGGTGGAGGTGCTTGTGAAGTTGTAGCATAGTAATGCGGGTAAGTTGGGTATGTGGAGGACGAATTCATAGTGGGTGGTTCACGATTTGGGTTTGTAGGAGGGATGTATGCTGGGTTGGCTAGATAGGAAGGCAAAGTTTGACCCCTAGACCAGGCCGGGTACATCTCTGACATTTGCTGTTTTAATTTGTACATCTCTTCTTTCATACTAGCCACGTCCACAACTTCTTCTTCCTGTGCCGGATACATAATAGTGGGCTCGATTTCCTGAGTCACTACTTTGGTCATGGCTTTTGAACGTGTATTGTAGCTGTGATGTGCCAGAATGCCAGTTCCCAACTGAAAATCTGATACTCATCAACAACAAAATTCGTTAATAGTTAGCTCATAAGGGGTAAAATATCACAATTATGAATCACAACTTTTGCCTTAGTCATTAAGCATCATCTCGACATTATTCCTTTTTGAACCACCAATTTTCTTTTTCACCTCTGTTTTTCATTGCTTTTCTATTTATTTCTTTTTCTTGTTTTCTTCTTTTCCATTTCTCTCTTTTATCATTTTTGTTTTTTCATTCCTACATGTTTGCCAATCGCCCAAACAGTTTGCATAAAAGAAGAAAATAACAACAACTTCTTTTGAATTTTTCATTGATATTCAAACGTCGGTTACAAATGATGTTGTACAACAAATGCAAAAGAAAAATACAAATACAAAATGCATGCCCTACGAATACATTAAATCTCCTAGTGCCCCCGAGACATCGTTCGATCTTGCTGCGGGCCTATATGCTAATCCACTTTGGAGTTTGTCCAAATCGATCATTACTTGCTTTACAAAGAACTTTACTGCTGATGTGAATGTTGACTGGGACATATTTTCACATAATTGGCATTTCTTTATGATGTACTGAGCAATGTTGACAATCCTTTCCCTAATGACCCCTTTTTCTTGAAGCAACTTACCAATCTGTTCGGCACGAGCGTCTAAGGTTTGCTGGTTCTCCTTTTGCAGTTGTTGTAACTCTAATTCGAACTGAGCCATAGCCATGTATCAATGTTCTCTCTTTACTTCAAACTTTTTGGTTTGTTTGCTACTTTTGACTTCAGTTGTAATGATTTTCTTTCTCAATCGGGCTACCTCAACCTTGTGTTCATCTTGTAATTGTTGAACCATTCGAACTCTTTCCTCAGCATTTCTGGCCAGTTGTTTCTGAACCCCGACTAACTCCTTTTCAGCTTTATCTAGATCAATACTATAGTCATTCACTTTGCGCCGAAGATTTTCAATCAATTTCTCATCTCGGGCCAGGCAAGCTGGGGTTCCGGCTGCTATTTTCATCTTTGCAATTTGAGCCTTTAAGATTTCGTTCTCTTTTCTCAGCTGTTTCTTTTCTCCCTTATCGGATGCCGCTTGTAAGCTGCTCTCGAATTTGAGGTCTTGGAATTGTTTCTCCAACAAGCTGATTCTGGCTCGGTACTCATTTTCTTTGGCCACCCAATCTTTGCGTTCCTTAGACTGCTCGGCCACTCTTGAATGTGAGGCCTCTTTATTGGTCAATCATTCTCGACATCCCAATGATACCATGCGGAAAACCCTGGTGATACTTCCCCTCGAGCTCGGTGTCCCACACAAGTGTCTACTCTCTAGCATTGGCATTCATTCCAGATTTGTCGAATCTTTGCTTCCGGGAATTGTCCATTCGGACTGATTTCCATGGCTTGTAGGCTGAGGTCCCCGTCTTTTCGTATGACTTGATATCTCCCGAGCTACCGTAGTACCCTGTACAACGCATAAGGCTGAATGCTTTTAAGACCCATTATCAGAAAATACGACCCTTCTGTTGGCATGTATATTACCTCGTTGAGGGGTAACCATCCGTATGCCCAATCAATTTGGTTAGCAATCAACGATCGCAAGTACGTAATCCAACCTATTAATCCTTCTTGCAACTTAACTTCTTTTGTTCTCATATAAAACTCTTCAATGCATGACTTTTCTGACGACCCATAACTCGAGAACTGAGGGCGACGACACAAATGTTCTATCAACCATATCTGGAGAAGCAAATTGCATCCCTCGAAGAAGTCATGCCCTGCTTTACAGGATGTGAGGGCATGGAAGACATCAGCTAAAATCATCGGTGCCAGTGTGCTATTATCTTGCACAAGAAGAGTATTGGCAATCCCGGCAACCTATATATCAATATTTCCATCCTTCCTCGGGAATATGACCAATCCTAGAAATGCCACTATAAAGGCAAATCTCCTATGTTCTTCCCACTTGACTCGGTTAGATTTACTGTAGAGCTTATTCGTAGGGTCGTTAAATCCCCCAATATGACCATATCTACGATAGATGAAACTCAATGTACAAAACGCATGAGCCAAGTCTTCATTATGAACGTTCCTGGCGATTTTAAGGGAATCGAGGAATCTGTGCACTATAATTGCCCTCGGAGCCACCGGTATTTATCCTTCAGGGGAGCCTCACATTTCCCAATGTAATAAGCAATTTCTTCTAATGTAGCAGTGAGCTCAAAATCTGAGAAGTGTAGAACATTATACGCAGGATCCCAACAAGCAACGAGAGCCCGAATAATATCACCCCGGGATATTATGTCCATCAACCCAGTAAGATCTTTCAGATATAGGTTGACCCAAACATGTCCCTCTTGGCCCAGATCATTCCACTATAATATCAACTCCAAAGGGATTTTGTTCATTAAAGCAAAGGGTTCGTTTTGTACTGTGCTCATCCTGCATATTTATTAAAGGCGATTTTATTCAGAAAAAAGAAAAAATATTTTTTCAAAGACAATTTTTCATTTTTTTGAAAGAATTAGCCTTTCCGGGCTATTTATTTTAAAGAAAAAGACATGACTTCAAAGTGGCCATTTTTTGCGAAAACAGCCTTCCGGTGTCCTTTCGAAACATTCGGCTATTTCCAAAATAGCAATCACTTTTATTTATTGAAAACTAAAATTCGACATTTTTGGTCATTTTCTAAAAGAGTGGTTGGACCCGTCAAGGGTTGCCTACGTATCCCACCTAATTGTGAGAATCAAACCTGCGTAGTTCGGTCAGATTATTTTGTGACCAATTATTTTAACAGCACTGCTCTACCTATTTTCACACTTAAGTTTCGACAGAGTTTTGATACTTTTTATTCTAAAATTTTCTTTCTTTTTGTTTTTCAGGAATTTAGCCGGACGGCATAATAATCTAGTACAAATAAATGCAACATATAACATGCTCAGTTTTTGATATTCCGGGTCACCTGTCCTAGATGGACCCAACCCCTGTGTTGAGTCCCCTAAGTCAGATATGATGCAAATAAACGTCCTAGATCTAGGTTCAATATCCTGATGTTTCAGTGGTACTAGACCGAGTACCCGTGTGAAAAACTCGGATCGAGGAGGGGGCTACGTACCGAGGACCCGCGGGGTCGTTCGGCTTTGTAACTTATCCGTCCTCTATTTCTTATTTAGGGTGTGACATTAACAGAAAGGGGAGTCTCAACCAGTAAGCACATCCCCGGAGGTAAGAAGAGAAGGGTTTTTGGCATAATTTTATATATACAATCCACGTAATATCAAAGCGGTAAACACGTAACACATTGATCAAAGCATATAATGAAGTCAAATAACATCAAGAATGACAATTCAATCGAGCTCGAATTCTTAAACCCTGAACCGAAGTTCTGGGTTGCTTATCCCCAGCAGAGTCGCCAGAGCTGTCACACCTCCCTTTTTACTACCTCTTTTTCCCGAAAAAGAAATAAGGTATACCTCATTAATTACTAATACACCCGGGAAAGGATATAATAATAATCAACGAGGGAGGAGTTTTTCCACTTTAAGGACAATCAGAACGGGATTTTATTTAGAGTTTCAGAGTTGCCATTTGGGAAGATAATGGCATCCCAAGTCACCGGTTAATCTCGAATTCGAGGAAATTGACTTTGTTTAAACAGTCCGCGAAACTAGAAATCCGGATAAGGAATTCTGTTAACCCGAGATAAGGTGTTAGGCACTCCCGAGTTTCGTGGTTTTAGCATGATTGCTCAACTATCATTTTTGTTTTCGTTATATGCTTTTATAAAATGTGAATGTCTCATTTTGATATTTTAACGGCTTGTGACGTCGCGAGAATGCATTTCGAGTCACACCGCAACCAGTACGCCTGTGACTCTAATACGTTCAAGCTTCGCCGGGATTTAAGATTTGAGTCACATAAATATGCACTCATATTAAGGAATGTATATTTTAAATCGTGCCTATAACGACTATGGCTTACTATCATTTAGGGAAGACCATGAAGTTTGCTAAACGGTCTCCTTGAATCTGTCAATTATTAATATTCATACGGGGTCCCCGTATATTTTTCTTTTATACGAGGCTCATTCCATTATTTTTAAAGTCCAATCCTCTTAGATGCTATATTCTTTATTTTTGGTTTTCCCCTAATTATATTACTTCTCTTGTACTTTCAAAATTATGTCTAGGCCCATTATTCCATTTCCAGGCCTGGACATTGTCGACTGAATTTAATAATCCAGGTCATACAACTGGGTTTCAGAAACCCAGTATACGTAAAAGTCGTTATTCAGAGGCACAGAGATGAATCCAATTGTATCAGCGCCTATACTATTTATTAAGCCCAAATCAGACGAGAGTAATACAAAACAGAGTTGAGATTTCATAACCGACATACAAATGTTCATGAAATGATAGCATAAATCAACCAATGACATTTTTATTTCATAAGGAGCTGGAGTACAAGCATATCAATATTAATTCTGAATTCTAATTATTACTAATAGAACTTAAACAATAAACTACTATCTCAGCTACTTAAAACGGTGATACGATACTTAACAGTGCGAATTTGAATTGTTATTACTTACTGATTCTAACTTATACTATTCTAGATTGTTATTAAGCTAATTGAAGTGATGAAATAGGTTGTGACTACGTTAATCATTTCTGATTATCACGTTATAATTAATGAGGTTAATATGATTACTATTCAGATTACGAAGCTAGTTTTAGCTAAATGAGTTAAAGTTACGAATTAACCTGTTTTAAACTAAATTTCATGATGATTATATCTACGTGTACTCTACTCTACTCTATCTATTACATTGTTTCAGTTTCGTACATATTTAGTTATTAAAAATGTTCCTATCAAATTACAGAAGGTCTAATACACAATAAACATAAAATCTATAAAATGCAGCAGGAGATTTCATCTGAACAACTCATAGAATTTTCATTTCTTCAATTAGCTGGCAATTACATTTCTGGGTAGAAAAGTGTACCTGGTTCAGCAAAGGAAACTTATGAGTCTAGGCAATAAGATGAAGAATAGTTAGCAATTACAGTTGCAGAACAGTAGAAGAACAATCACAACAAAGCAGCAATATAACAGCCAAGTATAATCTTCAAACCCAGCAAATAAGCAACCCAGCAAATAGAATTAAAGAAATCCAATAGAATCCAATAGTATCGAACAACAAGAAACTTAAGCTAGAACTCCAGAATTTGAACCTTCGACTATTAGTTTTCAATTCAAATCAGTATTTTCTAATTTCAGAATTCTCCAATGTCAAACCCTTAATTTTGTAACCCCAAAAAGTTCAACCTCTAATTCAGGCTTAAGTAAAGCCTATTTATAGGTGATTTGAGTGAAATTTTGAGGGGGAAATTCAAAATTCTTATTATTAATTCCCTCCCTTAATTCTCTTATTAGTTACAGTTTGGAACCTTCATTTTAAGCTCGAAATGCCTTCCAGCCCTTGCTGTAAGGTTCTAGGTAATCCATTTTGATTCCATTAAGGGTATATTACTAGGCTGCCCTCACTTGCTAAGGGTTATTACAGTTATACCTTTTCACTTGGCCTATATTACCCTTTATTTTATGTCTAATTATAGGAATACTAAGCATTAAAGTCTGCTTTGTCCCTATAGGCTCTATTAAATTCACAATTATACCATTTCTTATTCCCTTTGTACCCTTATTGTTATCTATTATTTACCCAACCTACTAAGGTCAGGGTATCTTAGGTTTTATACCTATTTAACTACTAGCCACTATCTTATAACCCATTTAAGATTCAGCTAGATTTTAACCCAACAACCTTTTCAATTTTAACCTCTTTTAATTGACTTAGACTAATTTAAAATGTAACCCATTTATTATCACTAGCTAATCAGAATTAGATTGCAGAACTAACCATTCTAATATTTCATAAATGGCCAGACTAATTACACAGTCCAAGTTATTTCATTAATAGCCAGACTAGGTCATTTTTCAATAATAGCCAGATTACTAAACTAAAGAGACTATACTTATCTTTACAGCTCTAACCAATACCACAAAGCACAATAGAATTTAAAATAGTCTAACATATGACTCAATTACAAATATAGCCAATTCATGTCATTTTTTACACATAGCCGTAATCATAAATCATTCTTCAATTAACCAGAACTCAGAGGGAAATTTGATAATGGTTGAATCCCAATCAATTAAATTGTAATTTCAGACTAGGCACAGTGAACAAATAACACATAAAGAAACATATTCAAACAAGATTCATGTGTCGAACTTCTGAAAAATCCTAAGGAGCTAAAACAGATCAGTTATGTGCAAAGAACAGGATAGATGAGATTATCATAAGCTAATAATAGAAATTTTCAGAATACTCACAGTCAAGAACATGCAAAGGATTATATACAAAAATCTTAGAAGATGAACAGTAAAAATCATGCAAAGAATCATATAAAGAAGACTTAGAAGACAAATAAACAAAAACATGCAAGAGATCATATACAGAAAACTTAAAAGCAAAGAAGGCAAAGAACACGAAAACTTAGCTTGCAGGATTTGTCTCATGTTCTTTCTTTATTCTTTCTTTTCTTTCTTTCATTTTCTTTTCTTTTTCCAGGCTTCAAGATTTTCAAAGATTTGAAGTCTGATTTTCCATATTTTCCTCGAATGGGTTTATTTTTGGGTTTTTATTGGTAGAAGGGTGTTCCAAGTGTTATTGGGATGTATTTGGGGGTGGGTTGTGTTTGGGTGTTCGCCGGAGATAGGGTTCCGGCGAACTGTTTTGCAAGATTTGAACAGTTCCAGGATTATTCAAAGCAAACCAACTATATGGGGTGAAAGATCCCATTATCGTGGTCATGGGGTGTAAATTTGGAAGGTTAAGTCATAGGTTGAAGGTCACCAGCAAAAGTTCCGGTGACCGGACTTTCAAGAACAAGGGTTTTTTCTAGTTTTCTAGGGTTTTCAGGGAGATCTTGGTGTGTGAGAGTGAAAGAAAAGAGGTTTGAGTTTGGTTGTGGCCGGAAACGGCCATGGACTCAGGCCGGTCTCCATTTGAGACGGTTCAAGAAGATGAAGAAGAAGAGAGACAGACGGCTAGGGTTTGGGAGGCAGTGAATAAGCGTGTGTGTGTTTGGTCTCTTAATGAGAGATGGAGTTTTCATACTCCCTTAGGCACGAGTGATACTGGCCTTTGGATTAGTTATGATCAATGGCCAGGATTAATTCCCTCTGAACGCCATTGTTTCATTTAGTGAGAGAGATGGCCTGGCCTCCGTTAGATCTCCAAACATGGACGGCCAGGATTTGTTCTCTATACTACGTCGTTTGATTTTCTTAAGAGACTTATCAGCGTGTTTGATCAACTTCTTTGGACGGCCAAGATTAAAGCCTTAAACGACGTTGTTTCTTTTTTATTCAGGCCGCCTCATGCGGCCCGTTAGATCAATATCTCAACGGTTAAGATTTGATTGCCCTTTACGCTGTCGTTTTGATTCAAACTTTGGATTGGACGGCCAATTATTTTGGCCTGTTATACATTGGGCCTATATTTTGAATTTTGGCCCAATTTTATTGTATTTTGTGTATTTTCTTGTATTTTAATTATTTTCTTTGTATTTTATTTTATCTTTTTGTATTCATTTTCAATTGTTGTTTCTCTTTTATTTTCCTATTTTTTCTAATATTTCTGGTATTTTTATGACATTTTTTGCTATTTTCTTTAATTTTTCGATATTTTTGTATTTTTGTTAATTTTCTCTGATTTTCATATTTTTGTGACATTTTCTAATTAACTCTTTTGTACTTTTAATTTCAAATTATTTCAATCACAAACATAATTATTTCAATTAAACACATAATTGCACATCAAAAAATTTATTTTATTTTTATATTGGAATTTGTTTGCTTAGGGCAAAAATCGCGTGCTCACAGTACTAACGTAATTAAAATTTTTGTATGCTTCTTCTGTGCAAGATTATGGCTCCCAAGCGATCTAGGCATGCTGCGAGCTCGTCTAGGCGTCCTACCTATGACGAGTCTAGTTTTGAGTGCGAGGAGGCAGAAAATGATTTTCATGTCAAGGCTACCAAGGCATGGCTGCATGAGATCTCCATTGACAGGATGGCTCTTCGGGCTGAAAAGCCCGACATGTACGAGGAATCCGACGCAGGGAGATGGAATTCTTATTTGATGAACCTACTCTCGTCAACAAGATGCTCGTCATGGAGTTCTATGCAAATGCAATCTACAGCATGGCTAGGGAGGTCTTCGTACGAGGTAAGCATGTTTGGGCCAAAGTGCCTAGTGTTAGGCAGGCTTTGAGACTGCGTGCTTTTACCAGTGACGTGGATTTCTACCACGACAGGCCCGGTGTCACGTGGGACACCATGATATAGGCCTTATGTGTAGGTGGTCATCCTTTCTTGATCAAGGACCAAATTACTCTTAAATCCACCTGTTTCACACATCTTGCCAAGTGCTGGTTTACAGTTTGTCTGTAACCGTTTTCTGTCCTCCAGCAACACCACTGATGTTAACTTTAATCGGGCATTATTGACTTGGTGCTTTGTCACCCAGCGGGAGTTTGATGTTGCCCATTTGATTTGTGATGAGATGATGCTGAAGGGACCCCTCAAGTCTAAGGGATTTTATTTCCCTTCTTTAGTCACTTCTCTTTACCTCTCCCACCTGACACCCGTATTACTTACGGGTGGTGAGCTTCCACAAAAAGCTCTGTTTAAAGCTTCTATTATTCAGGTGGGTAGAGGCAACAACCCCATTGACATTGATGATGATGACGACCCTGTTCCGGTTGTCCAGTCCCGGAGGTCCACTGACTCCGCAGGTACTTCTAGGCAAGCTCACTATGGAGTTGGCCTATCCCGATCCCAGTCCACAACACATATTCTTAGGTCTTTGGAGGAGGAAGTTGCGGACTTACGCACTTTTGTGGACGGCCGGCACACACGCATGGTCGCGATATCTCAGAGGCATTCTAGGTCTGAGAACCGTTTCATGGCATGGTTCAGAGCACTGGGTCGAGCATGCAATGTCGACCCCACCACCGTATCTGACTCAGATTAAGTCCCAGGTAAGTCTTCCCACCCTTCTATGCTTTACATTGATTATTATGCCATGAGGACATGTCATGATTTTAAGTGCGGGGTGGGAGACTTATTATGTATTGTATGTTGTACATGGTAGATTTAGTTGTATAGTATATTAGCTGGCTTGTCCCAATGATGGACACTTGGTGACGAGTTTTTTAAGGGTCTAAGTCGGAATAAAAAAAGTCAAAAATTTTAAAAAATTCAAAAATATGAGTAGAGGGCTCTTTCTGATGTCGGACTACTTGGACAGTACTCTTGAGGGAAGTAGTCCATGTAGGAATTTTTGTTTGTTTTCTTTTCTTTTTCTAGGTAGTGAATCACCTCCCCCTTGGTTTTTCTTTTGGCCACGGTTCTTTTCCAAGGGTTTTTATTGAACTGGGTTAGGTAGATTTTTCTTTTTAGGATTAGAGGGTAAAGGTTAGTATGTAACCCCAAGTATGCACACTAGCAAAACTAAAATAAACTTGAGAGTGTATTATCTGAGCTTGACTGTAGATTCTAGGATATGCCTTAAATTACACAATACAGCTTGCTTGAACATCGATAGGAATCTGTAGATGAACCTAATTCCGAATGAGTTGCATGCTAAGTGTGTGTGAGTTTTTACCTGCATTATATGTTTATACATGATACCTAGAACGTGTCCTGTGTGTGTGCAAAGCGAAATAGAAGTTGTTTAGTTATAGAGATGATAAAGGCATTTCTTTGTGTAACCCCATAAATAAATAAAAACTGTGAATTCACCTGTATATAATATCTTAGTTAACCCCTTTGAGCCTTAGGCTTGTTCTTTGATAACCCTGTACTGTTCACAAAATCTATATCATATATTGTTGTACCTTACCTCCTAGAAGCACTTGTGTTGGAATGAATATGCAAAAGTGAAAGTGTGGTGTGAGGGGAAATTGAAAAAGGAAAATCAAGAATGAATGGTAGAAAATGGTGAACTGGCAATGTACAGTAAATGCTTTACAAAAAAAAAGAAAAGAAAAATGAGAGATGTATTTATGTAAACAATAAAACTAGTTACACCAAAAGAAAATTAGGGATTAAAAGTGAATAAAAGGAGAAGGAATGGTTAGGGGGAGCATAACGAAAAAGCTTAAAGGGAAGTTGTGAAAAAGAAAGTGCTTAGGGACGTTAACCACTATAAACAAAAGTATCCTACCCGTCCCATAGCCTACATTACAACCCTTAAAGACCTCTTGATCTTTGATTAAATAACTCGATTTGTGGAGTATTACACTAGGGGCAAGCCTATGGTGTATCTGTGTGCATATAAATGCTCTTTGCTGAGGGTGAGTGAAATGTTTCTGTATATATAAGTTCCATGTTCTAAATTGTTTATGTGTGGGAACTTCTCTCAGTATGATTGTGTAAGGGCATGTAACTCAGGAAGAAAAGGGTAAGTTTGCAAGTCTGTGATAATAATTAGAGTAAGCAATGATGTGTTGGCATTTGAGTTTACAGTTGAGTAATGATTGTGCATTACTTAGGTTAATCTTGAATTATAGCTTGTGTGACATATTTTGGGGGAGACATTGATAAAATTGGCCTAAAAGTGTGATTAAAGTTGCTCGAGGACGAGCAAAGGTTTAAGTGTGGGGTGTTGATAATAGGTGAATTTGACTATGTTTATGCCATAAATAATCACACTTTATTGTTGTTTTGATATTATTTATGATGATAAAATACTCTTATTAGTGTTTTAATGTGTTATAGGTACACAAGAGTTGATGAAGACTAAAAGAGCAGTTTTGGAGTCAAAAGAAGGTGAAAATGGCCAATTGTGGAACAAGTCAAGAAATTATGCTGTAATAGCCCGAAAGATTTAGCGGCATTGTTTGACCGCGGTTCCACCGCGACCGCGGTAGAACAGGCCTGCGGATGTTTGAAGAATCAGAAGACATGATCCGCCGTGGTTCCACCGCGAACGCGGTCAAACTGCGGTGGAAAGCGGAAATTTTAGGGACTTAAGTGTATAAATGAAAGTTGTAAAACCTAAACCCTATATATATTGTTAGGATTCGCCCAAAGGAGGCAAGTTTTGTACTATTGACTACTTTTGCAAGCAAACTAGTAAGAGAGAACTCTCTCAACATCTTTATTTCTTTTACTTTGAATTCTTGATTATGAAATCAATTATCTCTTTTGTTTTCTTAATTATGAGTAGCTAAATCTTTATCTAAGGTTTTGATGGAACCTATTGGTTGATGAACTTCTGGGTTATGTGAATACAAATTGTTAGCTAAATTTCTATTTTCTCAACTTCGTTCTTGTTGTAGTTAATTGATATGATCCTCAATTAGTTGTGCCTGTCTAGTGTGCATAACTTGGAAAAGAGTGCATATTTAGGATATTGTTGAACAACACCACACCTATATTATTGGAGGAATCTATAATTGCGGGCATAAAATTGAGGTTAGGAATAACAAATCCTTGGGTGCAATCTAAAGTGAAATGTGCTAATTAAAGCTAGCTAGGGTAGATCGGAAGAGTGCAATAGTAAATTATTATAATTTCTCGGGAGAGAATTAAGGTAGAAATAGAGTTCATGATTGATAGAGAAATATTGACAATTTGTATGAGCATAAATAGAAGGGATTCCATCAATAGGGGAAATCAATACCTTAGTCTTTCTCATTATTCTTTACAACACATTCAATTATTTTCTTCAAGTCTTTAGTTTATTGCAAAAGTAGTTAGTAGAAACCATTCACAAATATATTTAAAAGTTTAGAAAGGTGATTCGAAAGTATTATTGGGTTTTGAAAGTTGTGATTGATAGGTTAAGTCTCTGTGGGATTCGACTCCGGACTTAATAAACCGAGTTATGTTGACAGCGACCGTATTGTCCTTTTCTAAGGCATAGTTGGGCGTGACTAAGGAGCAGCTTCCTCGCTATACGGTTGCTTGACTAACCTTCCTATGTCGAATTTTGGCAGTAGTTTCGGGGCACCAAGTATTTTGTCTACCCTTTCCTGATGCTCCTTCATTTGGTCAAGGATCACTTTATTCTCGTTCTCCATTTCTTCTATTTTCCTAAGGACGGTCGCAAGTGCATTATCGCTTGCATTGATATCCGTATGGGCGTCGCACATTCGTATAACACTTGGTTCACTGGCGGCCGCGATGATTTCTGCCGTTGATAGGTCTTTGAGATTTCCCAGGGACGGTTTCTCGAGCAGGCCACTTAGGTTGTTCGTCAACGACTCCTCCAATAACCTTTTCACTGCTGGATGTGTTTCCTTTACCACAAATGTTGAAGCCCCCCTTTCGTGCAAGATCGTTATGTCTTCTAGTAAGGAGGGCGAAATTTACTTCTCCAGAACACTACTTAGTGTTACGTTCGCAATATCTTCTCTACCAGCCTCGTTGAGGGGGCCTATGAGGTTGGTTGAGATATCTGCTATCATCTTCAGCCTAGATTCTTTATCTGCCATTTGCTGGTTCTATGGAGTTTGAAGGACAGTTATTGTTGTTTTCGATATCCTAGATGTGAACTATGATTTTGACTACCGAAATCCCCACAGACGGCGACAAATTATTTGACTTAAATAGTTATCGAATAATATTTAAGCAAATCAATCAATATACAAGAAGGGATAAAACGTAATCGAAGATAATTGACCCTAGGATACTCTTTGCAATCAATCTAAGCAATGGTGGTATTCGTTAGTGAATGTGAAAGGACAATAATATTAGAGATATGAGAGCAGGGATTCTAGAGACATGATAGAATGGTATAGTATTACAGAGGGAGTTTGGATTATCAGAAATCATTCAATGCCTTTTACACAACTGAGACATCCCTTATATAGCGAAGAGGCTCTATTTTAACTGCCAAAAAAAGATAAAGACAAAATACATGCTATAGAGGGACCGACGTGGTTGCGAGATTGTCCTTTATACTGTCCTTGAGTCCTCCCTTCAGCCGGACTTGTGTATATATGGTTGGTAATGCCTTCTTGGGGATGCGGTCGGCCAAATTCGACCCTAAACACTAATCTCACTTGGCGGTGAAATAACAACAAATTTTCAAAAAAAATGTCAGCTAATTAAACTTTTTTTTGCATTGAAAGGTAGCATCAAAGAAACCTCAAAGACTAAGGCGTCATCTGATTGAGAAATCATTTTATCCCAGAATTACTTATTTCTCTTTTCCATAAGAATAAAAGATAATACAATCTCAAATTAATTATAACATTACTTATTTCAATAAAATATAAAATAAATTCATCTAAAATTTTATATGGGGTCAAATTTGGCCCTATACGCCTCTACGCCGAAGGGTACGCCCAGTAAGTGTATATCTGATATAGTAAGGGCACGACTTGGACATAAGGGCGAAGGCAACGCCGTTTAAAACCAGGCGTCCTCGCTAGGAGGACGTCGACCACGTTTGATATTTTTATTATTATTTCAAGAAAGGCCTCTTCTTATATAAAGAGGACCTTCCCATTGTAAAAGGTATGTGTGTTATTATTGAATAATACAACTCTCTCATTCTCTCCTATTCTCTCTCTATCTCCTACCTCTGACGAAAAACTTTTCTTAAGTTCATAATATCGTCTTGTATTATTAGATCTACAGCATTATTATCATTCTTACATCTCTAGGTCTATTATATTTGATTACGATTTACCCTCCTATATTTTCGATTATTTTCTAGCTTACAAAGTACATTTTTAACTTTTGAGCCAAATAATTTGGCGCCGTCTGTGGGCATCTCGAGAATTAAAATCATAGTATCCGCCTAGAGATCAACCAACCACCTTTCTCTACACCACACGAAAATAAAAGATGGCTGAAAATAACACTAGATCGAAAGCTATAGTGGGTGTCACAACCAATCTTCTTGGTCCTCTCAACGAGGCCAGACGATATCATCACTAACGCAACCCCCGGCATCACACCAGGTGCAGAGATCTCATCTTCCCATCCGAAGATCTAACGATCTTGCACAAAAAATGAGCTTCCGCGTCTGCTATTAAGGAAGCACCCTCGGGGATCAAAAAACTATTTGAAGAAGGGCTGACAAACACCCTAAGTGGCTTGGTTGATAAATTACCACAAGGCAACATCAGGTTTGTGTCAACGGTAAGCATCACCGCAGCCATGGGCGAACATGAGGATACACGAGCAATTAACCAACCCATCGAGGCATAGACTAGTGACGGTACGCTAACTGACATCCTAAGGAAGATGGATGAAATGGAAAACAAAAACAAAGCACTCCACAACCATATGAAGGAACACCAAGAGAGGGTTGACAAAATCCCTGGAGCTCCCAAGTTGCTACCAAAACACGACATGGGGAGGTTCGTAGAGCAATCATACACTGAAGAAGCTTCTATCCCAAAGACCTTCAAGATGCCTCCCTACTTGAGGGTGTACCACGAAACCACAGATCCCGAGGATCATCTAATCCACTACGTCATGGTTGTGAAGGGAAACGACCTATCAAAAGAACAAGTACCATCGGTGCTGCTGAAGAAGTTTGGTGGGACACTGACAGAAGGGGCCTTGACATGGTATTCTCAGTTGCCAGCTAAGGCAAAATCAATGTTCGAGGAAATAGGGGATAAGTTTGTGTTACAACCCATATCCACACACGTTAGTTCATGCCATAAGTTATATAACACAAATCCAAGAAGGAATTATCCTTGAGATGATAAGAAGTTAATCCGATTAATCTTAAGTGATACAAGGGTGCATAAGGGTGATTAACAAGTATTAGAAGTTAAACGAATCAAGGATGCTGTAACTCGTACTTTTGGGTAAACCTATAGATACTTAGTATACTTAGCAGGTCATGATTTAAGGTATTTGAATCATATAATATCCGTATCATAATTCTTGAAGTCAAATGAGTTATGAAACAAAAGTCGACAAAAGTTGTTGCAACTTAGGTTCATAGTTTTACCTAAACTTTAGGTCAAATGTTATTAAGTCTTTCTCCCAATATACTTGGAATTACGGGGTGATCTACCCCCCAAATTGAAGATCTATGAGTCTAGTTTCCAACGCGTTAAACGTTTTATCAATACGGCATTGGAATAGAGAGATATAGACATTTTCGTGAGACTGCACAAGCTGCTAGGTGCAAGTAGGTGGGTCAGCTACTTGGTTAAATGTCGGCCCAAAAGTGGGAATTTCGGGTCAGAAAAGGAGCCCATTAAAAGGCTTATCTTCTGCAATATATCCCTCTTTATATTTCACAAATAACCAGACCTAAAACCCTGCAAACTTCCTCCCAAAAATTATCCACAAACCCTAATTGATTTTCCCTCTCTTTCAAGTTCAAATTGGGGGTAAACACTAGAGTTTGAAGAACCAAGTTAAAGGCTGAGTTATCCAACAATTAAGGTGAGTTTAATTCTATATTTCATACATTTATTCTGCTGTGAATTCATGGTAATTCGTTATACACATGTAAGAACTCACGGGACGGTGATCGGAAGCCGTGAGTTCAAGTTATTCACTTGTAGCGGACTGTTTTGTGTTGCTGTTGGGCTGCATTTTATATTACTGTTTTGTGGAGTTTTGGAGGAGGCAGGGTGTGGAGAAACACCATATATATGTTGTGTTGTGGTCTGCTTGTTCTTCGTAATATTTTTGGGTCGTTTGATACGACTATAGTAGCCGTCATATGTATGATGTGATTAGGTTGTGTGTGGACTGTTTTGGGAGGCTCAATATGTTTATTATTGATGTTGTTTAGGCTGTTTGGTGGTTGTTTTGAATGGTGTGAAGTCATATATATAGGGGAGGTTCTGTCCGTTTCATCACAAAATAGGTTGTGATTGGTACATAATAGTTGCGACGCTTAAACGTTAACGATAGTGTCATTTCTCCTATTGTAGACTAAGGAGTCGTGACGTTTGCATAGCTTGAGGTTGTGGCAGTATATACAAGGTATGTGTGGCTATCCCTTTCCTTCTTTTGCACGACTCCGATTAACATAATGTAATGAACGAGCTTCCAAAGATACTCTATTTTTAGAAGCTAAGCAGTACTTACATTGTTTCCCCTCTTATGGAACGATTGATGTTGATGTTGCTTCTCTTATTCTTATGTTATCAATCTTGTTGGTACTTCCCGATTCCTATAAGGTTCATAGTGAAGAGTTAGTCCTAATAAGTTGTACATAGGATACCTGTCAAGACCCGGATTTTTCCCCTAACATCGGGATTGTGATCTATTTTACTCTACCGAGCCGCGCTATAGTCGGCCGGGTACGGCACCTATTGTGCAACCACTGATCACTTGGGTTTTACCGAGCTCCACGTGGCCGGGTACGATTCTACCGAGCCTTATAATGGCCGGGTATGTTTTTACCGAGCCTATTACGGCCGGGTACGATATGATGATGATGATGCCCGCAGAGGCGTATGTTTTAAAGATTATGTATTTATACATATGTATCATGCATTTCATGTTAGTAGCCCTCAGAGGTACTCAGATGTTACAGGTTGTATATTCTCTATCCCTCCTTACATTACTGTTCGTATTTATGGTTCTCTGCCTTACATACTCAGTACTTTATTCGTACTGACGTCTTTTTATTTGTGGATGCTGCATGTCGTGCTGCATGTCCTAATAGACAGGCAGGTACAGCTCCCCCATCACAGTAGGTTGTCCAGTTCAGCGGTGATTGGCGAGATCCCTTCTCCGGACTTGCCTTGGTCTTGGTATGCATTTTTGTTATAGACATTATGGGTATGTCGGGGCCCTGTTCCGGCTATGTTGCAGCACTTATGTTCCTTTAGAGGCTCATAGATAAGTGTCGACTCATGTATAGTTTGGTATGCCTTGTCGGTTGGTTTTTGTTGATTAGTCTTTCATTTTAGCGTGGTAGCTTGTCCCATATGTATATAGTTTCTTGATTGTCTGGTCATCCCATGTTATGTAGGTTCATGCAATCATATTTTATTGTTGGTTGCCCATGATCCATGTCTACCATTTATATTGGTCTCGTTAGCCCTAAAAGATAATAAAGAAGGTTAGATAAAATGTACGTTGGTACTCGGCAAGTATGGTCGGGTGCTAGTCATAGTCCTCCAGTTTGGGTCATGACAGTTTGTCACTGCCCATGCAGGTGAAAAGAAAGCGGAAGCAAGGGTCAACAACATTTTCATCGTAAAACAAACTACAGGAGAATGGCTCACGGACTTCCTAGCTAGGTTTAACATGGAGAGGATGAGTTTGCCGAATGTATCGGAAGGTATGGCAGTCGCCGCTTTCAAGAATGAGCTAAGCAGGGACGGCTCGAGGGAGACCAAGAAGCTGCTGAGATGCCTCATAAAATATCCCCCTACCACATAGGAGGAAATCCACAATGCCTTTTATGTCAAGGTACGAGCGGACACGGATGATCTCAATGGGCCGACTCAATGGCTAACGGCAATACACTCATAAACAAGGGGAGATTTGCGCAATGAGGGATGGCGAGAACAACTCCCACACTCCAACAGAGACCAATATCATCCATACACCAGATCCTCCCATCCACCGCCCAGATATACGAACGCGTTATAGCGACACATCGCCCCACTCCAAAATGAAAGAGGTACGCCCCCTTATTATACGCACATAAATTTTGCGTTTCTCCTTCAGAAATAGTGTATGCACTAGAGAATCTAGGCACCAGGGTGCAATGACCACATAAGATGAAGTCAGACCATGCCACAAGAAAATCAAATGTGCTGTGTGAGTTCCATCAGGAACGGGGACACAAAACCGAATATTTCATAGGCCTACGACAATAAGTAGTCAGGATGCTGAACCAGGGATACCTGAAGGATTTACTCAGCGACAAAGGGAAAATCAACTTTGCGCGCGGACGGGATCAACCCCGTGGGCCACCAAATGTGCCTTCCCCGACAGGAACGATAAATATGATCTTCGGTGGCGGCAATGACTCAACGATCAACCATATCAAATTTGCTAATACACAGACTGAAGCGGACCATATCTCACGAACGGTATGACGACTTCGAAGATAGTATCACCTTCGATAAGTATGATGTCGACGGTTTGTCTTTCCTTCACTATGATGCTTTAGTTATTACTTTACATAGTTGATACGGGTGTCAAAAGAGTCATGATCTACGAGGAAAGTGGCACATGTATTATCCACTCAAGGGTACTTGGACAAATGGGACTCGAGGATAGGGTAATACCATGCTGCATAACACTATCTAGTTTAAACAACGCAGTGGAATGGAAATCCATAGAAATAACCCTGCCCGTCTTAGCGGGAGGAGTAAACAACTTTCCATGTGATGAACCAAGAAACGACGTACAACATCATCATAGGATGCCCATGGATACATGCTATGCGAGCGGTTCCTTCAACCCTTTACCAGGTGATCAAATTCCCTACCCTATGGGAAATATTCAACATTATAGAGAGAGCCATGCACCGCACAAGAGTGCTACAAAATAACTCAAGATTGTACCAACACCCAACAACTAAAAGGGGCGAGTACGGAGGCATAGTAATTAGCCGTGTTGGGGACTAAAGTTGACCCGACAGTGAACGCCATCAAGGATCCGACATTGTGGAAGCATGTAAAGTAACGGTCGAAGATCTCGACCCAGTCCAATTGGACGAAACCGACCCAACGTAGAAAGCCTACGTCGGCTACGGCCTCGCCAACCCATGTAAGTATCATGAATTCCAAACTAACCATGCATATCTATTTTCTTTCTCCCATTCAGGTATGCCAGGGATTCTGCGAGATATCGCCACCCACAAGTTGAACGTCGATCCATTGCATCTCCCCGTGCGGCAAATGAGAAGGAAATTTAATGCTGTTATAAGTGAAGAAGTTAGCGAGGAAGTGGACAAACTACTTTCCAACAGCTCCATCAGTGAATCAACATACCCCCAATTGGTCTCCAACATCGTCATGGTTAAAAAGAAAAATGGGAAGTGGAGAATGTGCGTAGATTTGACAGATCTGAACAAAGCATGCCCGAAGGATCCATTCCCACTACCTCACATCGACCAACTAATCGACACCACCGCAGGACATGAGCTGTTAAGTTTCCTAGATGCTTATTTCGGGTACAATCAATTCATGATAGCCGAGGAAGATCAGGAGAAGATGACTTTCATCACCCATGAAGGGACTTACTGCTACAAAGTGATTCCTTTCGGGCTAAAAAGTATTGGGGCTACGTACCAGAGACTATTCACCAAGATGTTCAAAGGGTATCTCGGTAAGACTATGGAAGTCTATATCGATGATATGCTGGTGAAGTCGACAAGAAAAGAGGATCACGTCGACCACCTGAAAGAAGCCTTCGGAATACTGAGCAGGTACAGGATGAAGCTGAACCCCTAGAAATGTGCTTTCAGCTTAGCCTCAAGGAAATTCTTAGGATTTCTCATATCACAATAAGGTATCGAGATTAACCCAGACCAAATCAAGGCGATAGATATGATACCTGAGGTTTTGAACAGCAAAAAATAGGTGCAAAATATGATGGGGCGAATAGCCGCCCTATCTAGATTCATCTCATGATCCTCCGAAAGATGACCCAAGTTTTTCAATGTGCTGAGAAAGGACAATGGATTATAATGGAATGAAGAATGTGTCGAAGCCTTGAAAAAACTGAAGGCGTACCTATCCTCGCCACCACTGCTGGCCAAAGCAAATATTGGTAAGCCGCTGCCGGTGTACCTGGCCGTATATGAGGTCGTCGTCATTGTAGTATTGGTTCGCTAAACTAAAGGTATGAATTCCCTATTTACTATATTAGCAAGACCTTAGTGGACGCCAAAACACGGTATCTACACCTTGAAAAATTAGCCATGGCGCTGGTCGTAGCTTTACAGAAGCTCAAACCCTATTTTCAATGCCACCCCATAAAAGTAGTGACAACCTTCCCCTTGAGAAGCATCCTACATAAGCCTGAGTTATCAGGCAGGCTCGCTAGGTGGGCCATAAAGCTCAGCAAGCATAATATCTCGTATATCCTGAGAATTACCATCAAGCCACAAGCACTCGCCGACTTTGTGGCTGACATCAGTGTAGAGATACTGCCAGAGGTGGAATAAGAGGCACATTGTTCCCCCTCTAACACCGACCTATGGGCTTTTTACATTGTCGGCGCCGCTAATGCCTCGGGATCGGGACTAGGACTCATTTTTGAAGTCCCCACGGGCGAAATAATTCACCAGTCCATATGTTTCCCCGAGATAATTAACAACGAGGCCGAGTACGAGGCTGTTATTGCGGGTATAAAATTAGCGATCAAGTATTGAGCTCGATAACTCGTCCTCCATTGCGACTCCCAACTCGTGGTGAACCAGGTCACTAAGACTTACCAAATCAAGGAGTAGAGATTGCAAAAGTACCAGTTAGAAATTCACAGATTAATGACCAAGCTCGATGAGTGCCAGTTCGAAAAGGTTCCTAGGGAGTAGAAAACTGAGGCAGACAGCCTAGCAAAACTGGCCACAACCACTAAAAACTTTGATAAAGAAAGCATGGCCAACGTCTTTCATTCAGCCATTGATCATACTGAGGTACTATCCTTAAATTTGACTTGGGACTGGCGCAACCGGTTTATGTCCTACTTGTAGGATGGGACACTCCCACCATACAAAAAAGAAGCCAAGAAGCTCCGCGTACAGGCCACCCGGTATTGCTTGATAGACCACGAGCTCTACAAAAGGACCTTTGGCGGACCCCTGGCCAAGTGCCTAGGGCTGCACCAAATGACACCAGTACTCGAAGAAGTGCACGAAGGCCACCGCGGCGCCCATACAGGTAACCACGCCCTCATGCGCTTCTTAATATGGGCCGACTACTATTGGCCAACTGTGAAGAAAGACGTGGCAGAATATGTCCGCCGATGCGAACAATGCCAAAAGTATGCCCCCCATGATACACCAACCAGAAGAGTCTCTCCACTCAGTCATTTCCCTATGGCCTTTCATCAAATGGAAGGAAAGACGCTCCAAAACAATTGGAATGTCGCCCACCTTAAGAATTTCCATTTCTGAAAGGCGCCTCCCGAGTCGTACTTCTTTTCCCTTGCCCGAGTTTTTTCCCAATTAGGTTTTCTCGGGGATGTTTCTAATAAGGTGGAAGAGGGTATGCCTGGAGATACTCATGAGACAAGTTTATCATACCAGCCACTCCATACGTCCTCCCGACTGGCATGACAAGGGGACTAGACTAGCATCATATCCAATGTATGAAAGGCCACATCCATCTCCAATGTATGAAAGGCTATGGCCATCTCCAATGTATGAAGGGCTACGACCATATCCAATTTTTGAAACGCTACGTCCATCTCCAAAGTATGAAAGGCTACAGCCATCTCCAATGTATGAAAGGCTATGACCATCTCCAACATGTAAATGGCTAAGGCCATTGTCATTAATAATTGACCCATCTCAACTACGATAAAAAAACTCGATGGCAGTCGAAGTCACGTACATGGTTACGGCCGTCTCCAACGTGTAAATGGCTAAGGCCACCATCATAAATAAGTCGACCCAACTCGACTATGACAAAATAACTCGACAATAGTCGAAGTCACGTACATGGCTACGACCATCTCCAACGTGTAAATGGCTAAGGCCGCCATTACCAATAAGTCAACCCAGCTCGACTATGACAAAATAACTCGACAAAAGTCAAAGTCACGTTCATGGCTATGGCTATTTCCAACGTATACATGGCTAAGGCCACCATCGTCAATAAGTCGACCCAGTTCGACTACGACAAAATAACTCGACAGTAGCCAAAGTCACGTACATGGCTATGACTATCTCCAACATGTAAATAGCTAAGTCCACTACTGTCAATAAGTCGACCTAGCTCGACTACGACAAACAAAATAACTCAACGATAGTTGAAGTTACAAACATGGCCAAGACTATCGAAAATATCACGGTTAAGGCAACCGTCGCTATTGGTCGCCAACCTTGTTCGATTACGGTGCAATGCACGTAAGTAACAGACAAAGCAATACCACTATTGACTAAAACCGCTCCTTATCAGCGGATAACACAAGCAACGTTCAAGAATCACACTAAAATACTCTAAAAACAAACAAGCACCCACTCTGCAAATTCGAGATACTAAAAATAAAAGGTACGAAAAGAAACAACAAAAGAATAACTTCTATTATCGTCAAGAAAAATATACATGTACAATGGTATCTATTTACATCTCCAAAAAATAGCAAAAACAAAATAAGTACAAGTCCTAGCATGCCCCGCCATCCTGTCCTCCATCCCCCCGCCGGTCCGTCATCTTTCTAGCTGCCGCCCTCAGCCTGATAAGCTGTAGAGATCTAGGACCCAGAAGCCATAAGGTTAATGTCTTCGAAATTATAGCCCACCCGGTGTATGGAATCGGAACTATATCCATAGGATTTACGAGCAACCCGAGCTATACGCTGCTGGTCCTTCACCTTCACCTTAGTGGCTCGGCCTGCAGCAAGCAACTCTTCGAACACGAAAACGTGGCCTTGACGTACACCCACATGTCCTGCACCTCACTATGCATACCGTCGTTGGACCTGGACGCATCAACCTGATTAAGAGCCTCAATTTCATCCGCCTTGTCATTAAGCTCGGCAGTTAAGGCATCAACCTCGTCACGCAAGTTAGAGGCCTCTGCCGCTACCCTACCACCAACCTCCAGTTCATCCTCCTTTGACTGGAGAAGAGTCTCCAGTTCAATATTTCAAGCCAAAGTGTCCATCAGCTGGTCATCCACCTGCTCCAACTGAACTACCCTTCGCTTCAACTGGGACTCCGACTGCTCTAAGCCCCCACGAAAAACTTGAAATTGTGGGTCCTGTGTGAGTAGGTCTGTCAGCACTTGATGCTTGGTGTGACATTCTCGGCACTTTTTTTCGACCTTATTAAAGGTGGAGGCCCTCTTCTGCGCTCGCCGACCCCTCTCTATCTCCAAAATGAGGGTCTGAAGAAGAAGAAGAAAAGGAAAAAAAGACAAATCAGCGTGCATCAAAGCTCACTTTACGATACGTAAAGAAAAACAAAATATACCTGCAAGGTTGCGCCAACAACCCTCTGAGATAAATCCGTGTCGCTAACATCTTTCAATATTTCATGCTCAGCGGCCGCACAAAGCGGAGTCATATTTGTTGCAGCCTGCTCGCTATGTTGCAATAGGTTATACCCGCTTGGGATCAGAATCTGGCGGTTAGACCCACCCGCTGTCATCCTCACGCAGGATTGATTTCTCCTCAATGCATCCGCATCCGCGAGGGCTATATTAGTTTCCGCCTTATCTTCATCTCCCGCTTCCTTAAGGGGAGATGACACGCCACCCTTTGGAACACGTATGGGGGCAGCGTCAAGAACCACCCTCTTCTGGGGAGCCAACCTCCCTGAACAGATGGCATCGACCATAAAAACTGGCCTCGACTCCGGACGAGGCTCACTCGCCCTTATGTCCTCTGTGGCTATCCCCTTACTGAGCATCAATCGGCTTTTCTCCTTTCCGGCAGCTCCTTTCCTTTGGAAGTCTCCTCCGCAGGCCGTGGGGATGGAGGTGAAGGAGTTGCTTCACTTGTGGACGCAGCCTCAAGCGCAACCCCAGGTTGAGAAACCTCCGGAACACCATCACTGGGTGAGCCACAGGGTACGTACTCGTCTCCAGAATCAGTCTCCACCCCAGATGAGGCAGCGACATTCTTCTTTTTTTTTTCGGGGTGCTCCGACCTGCTAACTTAAATAAGTCAGGTAACGAAGCCTAATGAAACCTCTAAACCATAGTCAAAGAGTTCCTGGTGGGCCGTATCACTCACGAAACGCAGACTAGGTGCAGCATTCCTCCACAAATGGAATCAACCTCTCCACCCTCGACCTAATATTTTCAACAAATCGAGGTGGAGAAGCCCTCGCTGCAAAAATAAGAGGGAAACAAAAAGAATTTATAAAGGTCGTATGGTCAAGATTGCAAACAGTACTGAATTTAAGTAAAAACACTTACGTTCTGGATTCCACCTTTCCAGAAACCCTTTAGGATTCGACACCAGGTGCTCCGTCCTAATATAGAAAAATTTACGCCAAAAACGGCGATCAGTCTTGTCATCGGCCTTAACGATCAAGCCCCTCGTACCACAAAATTTTAGTTGCAACATGGTAACCCTCATGTAACCGGGGCTGAATAATTACAAGATGTGGTGGAACAAGATGCTACGTTCGGCCCTGGCCACTTAGGTGGTCATAATACAACACATCTTCCAAGTATAGGGAGTCAGCTGAGTCGGGCACACATTATAAAAGCGGTAGAGCTCCTCCACAAGGGGATAAACTGAGATGTTGTAACCGATCAAGAACTGATATTCATAGAATGCGTAATATCCCGGTCGGTGTACGTTGGCATAGTCCGGCCCGGTCGGTGGCATCTCTGCATAGTCTGGAATCTGGTACGCCTCTCAAAGGTCGTCCAAATGTGATTGTAATAACTCATCGTGATCCCAAGGAGGGGTCAGGCTCTTGGTTTGAAAATCTCTACGAGCGTTTATCTCTTTTGGAAGGACGTTATCTGTACTAAGAGGGACAAGGGTTTTCTCTGCCTTTCTCCCGTCACCACCAGTAGATGGTGGAACCCTAGAAGAGGTATTACCCTTAGCTTTTGTTGCTACTTTGTCCGCGTTTCGCCGTAATAAGTTTTATGAAAAATCAAGCTCTAATAATAAGAAAGGTGGTTTCAACAGAAATGGAAGAGTTTAGCACGAAGTAGCAGTTTCTGGAAAGGAAGATGAAAAGGGAAGTAGAAAGAGATCAAAAGTTCGAAAGATAGAAAAGATTGAACCTTCCTCCTATTTATAGCTCTAAGATGCATAGAAATCGAAGAGGCATGATTCAAAACGGGCGCGAGAAACCAAAACGTCAAATCATCTCCTGAAACGCTTCGGGAGCAAGTATAATCATGATGCATGCCGGCGGTGGCGTCATTTTAAAAAGGAGACCATGTGTCAATGGGTCAATGATGCCATATATTTCTCCTATTCACGTCATCGCCCCCATAATAAGGTCAAATTTTCTAATGACGAGGACGGCATTGCCGCCCATTGAAGATGTCTACTGGATACACCTCCAACGAGAGGATGGACTAATTGTATGAGGTCAAATGTGGCCCTATACGTCTCTACGCTGAAGGGTACATCCAGTAAGCATATATCTTCTACAGTAAGGGCACGACTCGGACGTAAAGGTGTAGGCGACGCCGTTTAAAACCAGACGTCCTTGCTAGGATGACGTCGACCACATTAGGATGACGTCAAGGAAGGCCTCTTCTAATATAAAGAGGACCTTCCCATTGTAAAAGGTATGTGTGTTATAATTGAATAATACAACTCTCTCATTCTCTCTTATTATCTCTCTATCTCTTACCTCTGACGAACAACTTTTATTGGGTTCATAATATCATCTTCTATTATTATATCCACATCATTGTTATCATTATTACATCTTTAAAAAATTATATTTAATTATGATTTACTCTTCCATAATTTTAATTGTTTTCTAACTTACAAAGTACACTTTTAACTTTTGAACGAAACAAATTTAATGTGGATATTAATTATTTATTTTTTTCTCGTACTCTAAGAGCCTACGAGACTGAATGCTAGTAATGGGCAAGGATTAAAGTCACAGGCGTACTGGTTGCGGTGTGACTTGAAATACATTTTCGTGACGTCGCAAGTTGTTAAAATATCAAAATAAAACAGTAACATTCCATAAAAGCATATAACGAAATCAAATAAATCAAAAATGACAGTTGAGTGACCGTGCTAAAATCACGGAATTCGGGAGTGCCTAACACCTTCTCCCGGGTTAATAGAATTCCTTATCCGAATTTCTAGTTTCGCGGACTGTTTAAACATAGTCAATTTCCTCGGATTCGGGATTAACCGGTGACTTGGGACACCATTATCTTCCCAAGTGGCGACTTTGAAACTCTAAATAAAATTCCGTTTCGATTGTCCTTAAAGTGAAAAAAACTCCTTCATCGTTGTTATTATTATATCCTTTCCCGGGGTGTATTAGTAATTAACGAGGTATACCGTATTCCTTTCGGAAAAAGAGGTAGTAAAAAGTGAGGTGTGACAGGTATCACCCTTAGCTTTTGTTTTTACTTTGTCCGCGTTTCGCCATAATAAGTTTTATGAAAAATCAAGCTCTAATAATAAGAAAGGTGGTTTCAACAGAAATGGAAGAGTTTAGCACAAAGTAGTAGTTTCTAGAAAGAAAGATGAAAAGGGAAGTAGAAAGAGTTCAAAAGTTCGAAAAATAGAAAAGATTGAACCTTCCTCCTATTTATAGGGCTAAGATGCATAGAAATCGAAGATGCATGATTCAAAACGGGCGCGAGAAACCAAAACGCCAAATCATCTCCTGAAACGCCTCGGGAGCAAGTATAATCATGACGCATGCCGGCGGTGGCGTCATTTTAAAAAGGAGACCATGTGTCAATGGGTCAATGATGCCATATATTTCCCCTATTCACGTCATCGCCCCCATAATAAGGTCAAATTTTCTAACGACGACGTCGGCATTGCCGCCCATTGAAGATGTCTACTGGATACGCCTCCAACGAGCGGAGGGACTAACTGTATGAGGTCAAATGTGGCCCTATACGCCTCTACGCCGAAGGGTACGCCCAGTAAGCGTATATCTGCTACAGTAAGGGCACGACTCGGACGTAAGGGCGTAGGCGACGCCGTTTAAAACCACACGTCCTCGCTAGGATGACGTCGACCACATTTGGTATTTTTATTATTATTTCAAGGAAGGCATCTTCTAATATAAAGAGGACATTCCCATTGTAAAAGGTATGTTATAATTGAATAATACAACTCTCTCATTCTCTCTTATTATCTCTCTATCTCTTACCTCTGACGAACAACTTTTATTGAGTTTATAATATCATCTTCTATTATTAGATCTACAACATTGTTATCATTCTTATATCTTTAAAAAATTATATTTGATTATGATTTCCTCTCCCATAATTTTGATTGTTTTCTAACTTACAAAGTACACTTTTAACTTTTGAGCGAAACAAATTTAATGCGGATATTAATTATTTATTTTTTTCTCGTACTCTAAGAGCCTACGAGACTGAATACTACTCCCTCCGGTCCAAAATAAGTGATTTTTTGACCTTTTTTTTTGTGGTCCAAAATAAGTGATTTTTTCGGATTTTAAGAATGATTTAATGATATTTTTCTTACAATGTCATTGGAGTAAATAGTGTTGCAATATGTGTTAGGAGTGTTTATGTGAGATAGTAAGGTTAAAATAGTCAATTCTATTGCTAATTAATATTAAAAGGTAACTTTTTTAATATGTGTGAAAATATCAAAAAAATCACTTATTTTGGACCGAAGGAAGTAGTAATGGGCAAGGATTGTGAAAACAGTTGCGGCCAGTAACCCATAAACAAAGCAGATTCACAACAACGTGGCAAGTTGTGGATCGGTTGTAGCTGACACCAATCTACCCACTACAGAAATATCGTATTGGCCAACAATTCGACACCCTACATTCATGACGGTATAATAAACTCATTTTCCGCCGTCCACGTGTCCCTCTCGTCCACATAACATAAATCATCCCAATTTCACGGACTGTACGGTCACATCACGGTCGAACCATGTCGACCCCCACTCACTCAACCATCGTCGTAACAACAAAGCAACACAAACAAAATGGACTCCACATTTTCCGTAGAGTCCGAATAGTAATTTTAACTGTGCACTAGGGACATTTATGTCTTTTCGTTCTCTTTCCTGTTTTTAAAAACATTAAAATATAAGTTACCACTTGTTTTTTGGAAGATATGCAAAGGATATTTGTCAGATAAATCTCTCTGCTTTTAAAGAAGCTGCTATACTGAGTCGCAGGTTTTAAAGTTGGATGAGTGTGAAATCTCGGCGGAAACTTCACCGAGAAACGCCAATACAAGCTGCTACGTTCATATTTACAGTATTTGTTTGAGAAATGCAAGATATACATCCGATCGGCGGCGGGGGAGGACGGTTTTTTGGTGGTGGGGGAGACAGGAGGCTAAGGCCTAGCCATCACCAAAACCAGCAAATTTTAAAGTGTCCACGTTGTGATTCACCAAACACAAAGTTCTGTTACTATAATAACTACAATCTCTCTCAGCCGAGACACTTCTGCAAAAGTTGCCGGAGATACTGGACTAAAGGCGGCGTCCTCCGTAACGTCCCCGTCGGTGGTGGCTGCCGGAAAAGCAAGCGTTCCAAACCAAAGCCCGCTCCTCCTTCCGACGCTGCTGCCGAAGCTGCCGACGGCGCTTCGGAGGAACATAAGTCAAACTCTAATTCTAGCAGTGAAAGTTCCAGCCTTACTGCAACCACAACTGCCGCCATCGCAGCAGCGAATACCTCCGGTGCTGCCACAGCGGAGGTTGTGTCGGCAGCTTCTTCAAACTCAGCTTCAACTTTTCTCAACTTTCACGAATCCAACTTCTTCCTACCTAATAGTACGAACAGTAGAGGCTTTGATCATCAGCCCTTAATGGATCATTCTGCCGAAGGCCAGATTTTCCAGGACATTGGGAACTTTACGAACCTGATGACGTCGTCGAACGACCCATCTGTAGTAGGGTTTAACATGATGGAGATGGTGGAAAACCAAACGTACCGGTTGCCGGAAAACCAGAACTCAAATGAGCAGTGGAATCAACCGGCGAAGATGGTGGGAACAGATCAGCCGGTTAATGACTTGAAGATGGAACAAATGGATACGGGTTTCATGAATCAAACGGGTCAGGTCGAGTTTGGGTTACAGAACAGGGTAAACAACAGTGAGATCGCTCCACTGGATTGGCAAACTGGAGGAGATGGAGAGCATGGGCTGTATGGGTTAACGGGAACCGATGATCATTCTTACTGGAGCCAAACACAGTGGGGTGAAAACGATCACTCCCTTAATTTTCTGCCTTGATCTTTGTCTCCTTTTCTAACCTTTGAAAATATCAGACAAAATTAAACGAAGTGAAGTTGGCAATTGAGAAAAAGAAGGGATAAAGAAGTGGAGAACTATATATGTTTGGTATGTATATTCAATTCTCATATTTTTAAGTTTAGACCTGTTTTAGATTTGGCTGGAGTTAGGGTTTGAAATTTGTAATTTCAATATGCAAATGAAACTGACCTCTCCACGATAATTACTTTTTCCTTTTGTTTAACTTCCCAGCGAGGGGTATATTTATTTAGATATTTATGCTAAGTGTATCTTATTTGTGAAAGTCAAGTTAATTGTGAACAGAGTATAGTGAACAACTTATTAAATGTTAATTGTGTACGTTTATGTACTGTTCATTTTTACTTACTGCACTAATGATCCATTTTCTTCCTTAACTGCTTCATTACTGATAGAACTTGCAGTATCCATTATGGTTCAACTGCTTAATATTGGGAAATGTTTTTTTGAGCTGAATTTTAGAGTGTTACTGCCACTATTATAAAACTGAATTTTTTCAATGAAAAAATAAATGAAGTTGAAAAGATAATTAAATAAATGAAGTATATTGTCTGGAATAGCATAAGCATTATCTGAGATGTTCATACAAATTCAACTGCTTAGTCTAATGCATAATCATTTTTAATGAGTATCCTTGAATTTGGTAGCTGTAGATGGAATGCGAATGTAGTTGAAGAAGGGCCACGTAGGCGTTGTTGTTGATTTAGATAATAAGATAGGATATTTAGGGAAATGTACGGACAGTAGAGATTTGGGGCGGCCGGAGAGTAAATGAGCAGCAATAGGGGTGCGGGAAAGGCATGTGGTCGGCTGGTGAAGAGAGGGGCCGCCATTGGGGAAAGGGTCGAAAGTCCCTAGCTCGATTAAGTTTCTAACGTGGCATGATATGTGCAAATGGGAGTACGTGTGATGATGTGATTGGACGTACAAGTGGGCCTTCTAGGTCGGTTTGTCCTGTAGTTTGCAGTATTTCTCTCTCTAGAGCTGACAGCCTAGTTGCAGCAGGGTAAACTGAATAGTACAAAGAGACTACCAGAGGAAGTAACCACATAGGAGTGTGGTTGGATAGTAATATGTACATAAATACCTCAGAAATTGGTTTAGTTCTCAAGTTACACATGAAATTTGGTACAAGGGTAGTTTGGCACCAAGGCTGCCAGCATTAGTAAAATTCTTTTACGAGGAATAGTATGGGTGCTAGATTCAACATGAAAATGATTATAATCTTCTCCCTTTTATCAAACTTGGCAAAGAACTTACCGTGATCTTTGGGAAAACCACACGATTGTTCCGATGGTGTATTGTGGGTCGGGTTCGGATTTAAATGGGCCAAATAGATTGGGCTTACGGGCCTGGGCTTTGGCACTCTTGGACTTGGCGGTCCCGAGTTTGGTGGGCCTAATAGGTGGAACCAGCCCGTTACGGGCCTTAGCCCATTATGGTCTTGGGTTTAGTGGGTCGGGCTCGTAGGCTTAGCGGGCCTAATGGGCTTTTTAATTTTTGATTTTTTTTTTAATTTTTTTTATTTAAGGCACTTTCTTGTAATTCATATATGTATGTATATATATAAATTGCTCTTATATATGGATATATAAATATATGTAGCACGTATAATATAGAAACATAATTAATAAAGTGTTTGACGAAAAATTAAAATATTGAAAAATCTTAAAGACAAATATGTGGGTGTGGAATACCCTCAACACAATACTTTGTATGCCTCTTTAAACTGCCTGTATAGGACCCTGAACGAAAATTTAAGACTTTACCACAATTCTTGCACTTTAATACTAGGCCTTGTTCATTTTCTTCTAGCACTTCATATTATTGCGTAATAAATAAGCACACTCTTTCCGGAAGATGCATGATTTAACTTGTAAATTGAGATTGAGAGTTAGACTTGAAGCCTTGAAAAGTAGAGAGTGAGAGAAATTTAGTTTGAGAAATGAGTTTCGAATATTGAAATGAAGAAACGGGAGGGGGGTATTTATAGTGTTAGAAAATATTATTTTTGTAATTTGAATAAAAAAACAAAAAAATAGCTATATACACAATATGGCGGTTTGGGGGTGGGGCCCTCGTTTTAAAAAATTTTGTTTTGTAGTTTATATAGTATATAATATATTTAGTATACTATATATATATATATGACTGGCGGTAATCCGCACAATCAATAAGGACTCAAGAGTCGAAAATATAGAAGAATTTTACAAAGCTTAATGACCGTATGGTAACCTTTTACCCGAGCAAGGGGCCTGTCTGGAACACACTAGTTATCTATACTAGCTCTTGTCTAACCGTTCTGACCGTGATGAAGATGCCCTAACGCACTCAAGCTTAGCGGGCTTAAAACACGGCTTGTTAAACGGAGCTAATAAAGATAGTAATGTACCCGACTGTACCACCATCTCAGAACCAAGTCAAAAATTCTTTATAAAATTCCTTTATATTTTGATAAGTCTAGATTTTTCATAGTAAACAAGTATAAGACGTTAGAAAACTAACATAGACATGAATATTCTTAGCCGGACATAGTCACGACTTATAGAGAGGAGAAGGAGAAGACAGAAGAGAAGAAGAACAAAAGTACCTTAGCCCTTTGGAGAATACGTATCACTGTATTCTTTCTTGAAAAATAAAACTTTACAAAGAGAAAGAGATGTTTACAATTGAGAAGGGAGAGAGAGAGAGAGAGCTTTCAAGAAGAAAGGTATTTTCTTCCTTGCCTTCCTAATGAATGAAGACTCCTATTTATAAAAGAAAAAAAAATCTATCAATAGTAAAAAGTGGGTCCCTTATGTGGGCCCATACACAGTATTTTTACTGTTTATACAGTGTTTCTACTGTTCATGAATAGTAAGTAGGTCCCTCATGCGGGCCTTTGCACAGTATATCTACTGTTCACCTGTCTTGTCAGTGGGTCCGACAGCTTTATTGTTTCTTTTTTTCGTCTTTTTCCACTGTTTGGAGGAAATTTTCCACCTTGCGGATCTCGTTATCAGATAATATTTTCTCAGTTTCCATCGGCTGAGAGTCTTGTAAATCTTCGTTGCTTGTTTCACTTTGCATTGATGAGTCAGACTTTTCAGTTTTATTAATGGTCTCTATCAAGTTTCTTTTAACTTCGTCCAGGTATTGCTGGATTAGTTCAGTTTCCTTCCTGAATAGAGATTCTTCGGGCAATATGCCTCACTGAACAATCATCATATAAGATGGTTTTCTGAGACACCTCCGAGTATAGCTGGATTTATGTCTTAATGGTGTCCAATAATTCTTGTCCATAAAGTTGCTTTGTTTTGGGATCAATTTTCATTAATTTATCCCAGAAATTATTGTAAAATACCCTGTATAAGCAAGGGATTTTTTCTTCGGTATAACCGAATTCCGGATTCCATTTATGAATCCAAGGGATTGAGAATTCAATAAAGAAATATAATTGATCTATACGTTCCAAAAAATATATATGATCTGCATGGTATAACTGGGTAAGAAATGGCGAAATCTTCGTCCATTCTTTGTATAACTTCAGAAATGGTTCAGGTAAAGTATTTACCGTAGGGCCATGATATGACCACCAGTTTATAAACTAGTTTGGAATAGGTGCAGAGAATATCTTTGCACATATCTTGATAAACCAAGTATGCTTATGTCGATCATTATTGTAGTATATCACTTTATCAAATGCTGTGATATAATCCCAGTAGGTGAAACTCATAAGGGATTTGTTTAGACTTATCTGCCTTTCTTTCATGGTAGATATTCCCCGTTCGTCAACAGATATTATCCTGTTTGATAATAATCTTTGAGAAGCTATAAACATTCTCGGAAGTATTGTAACCAGAGAAGTGTTGAATCTCTGCACTACCCGTAGTTGTAAGGATAGTTTCATAATAAGATCGGGTTTTATATGATTCACCCGGATAATATAATCCATTAATAAGGTATCTCTGGAATATCTTCCACGGCTCGTCTTTTCTCTGAATTTCAGAGTTTTCCAAAAGAAATATCATTTCTTTCTTGAGCAATTTCTCATAGGATTTTTTAGTATCTTCATCCTCTTTAGCGATTGAAGTAAATGTATCACTTTGCTTTTTGCTGGCTAAATATGCTTGTAAGTGCCCGTATAACGGACTGTCTTCTGGGATATCTTCCAGATGTATTGAAGAAGAAGAAGAAGATTCTTCTTGTTGGACAATTTTTGAATTTATCAATTGCTTTCTTCCCGATTGTATTAATGGGGAAGATGAGGATCCATATGACGATCCTTGATATGATCGATTTTGATAATTTGAGGATGATCGAGAGGGTGTTTTTCCCTTACCTCTTCCTCTGGTGGCCCAAGGAGGGTCCATTCTGCACAGATAGTAAATCATTCAGGAAAAGTAGAAATCTTCGTCACGGTATAACCAATTAAGATCCTGATTAGAAACATCAGAATAAGCATGAATTGAAAATTCAAAATCATCGACCATAATCGAAGTGATTACTTTATCAATAATAAGACTTTGTAAGTCTTTATTTAAAGGAATCGCTCTTATAATAGAAATAAGAGTCTCATCGTTGAAGAAGTTGGTGTAATAACTCATTATTCAAGATATTCACGAGATAAAAAGTCAGGAAGAGAGTTATAAATTCCCTTTTTATAAACAATTTTAAAATCAAAAGGTGCTAGTTGAGCCTGCCATCTAGCAAACATGAGCTTAGAAACATCATGCTTAAAATCTTTGTCAAACATATATTTGACAGATTGGGCATCAATTTTTATTAAAAACTTATGATTGTACAAATCGTCTTGAAATTTTAAAACACATTTGACAATTGTCAACATTTTGTGGGCCACAGTAGCATATTTCTTCTGGGCATCGTTCCACTTTCCAGAGTGATATCTTATCAGATATTCTCTTTTATCAATGGGATTTATTTGTTTCAAAATCCCACCATAACCGATGTTGGATGCATCAGTCTCAACAATCTTTTGCCAAGTAGGATTGGCCAAAGTTAAGCAGGATAAAGCTTTTACCCTTTGCTTAATATTTTGGACTATTTTTGTATGTAAATTAGTCCAAGGCTGTTTGTAGGTCTTTTTTAGCTGGTCGTATAATGGGGCTAAATCACGCGACAAGTCTTTAATAAAAGGGGAGACATAATTAAGGCTTCCTAAGAACCTTTGTAATTGAGTTCTATCAGTAATAATATTAGGAAATTTAGAAGCAAATTCAATTGCACGTTGTATAGGGGTTATCTTTCCCTGACAAATATTATGTCCTAAAAATCTAACACCAGTTTGAAATAAACTCATTTTTGGTTTAGAAATTACCAAACCATTTTGTATAACAATCTTTTTGAAAATATCAAGATGTTTGATATGTGTTTCAAAGGTTTTTGAATAAACCAAAATATCGTCAATATAAACAATGATGAAATCCAAATATGGATTAAAAATGTCATTCATGATTTTTTGAAATTCAGAAGGAGCATTTTTTAGACCAAATGGCATAACATTCCATTCATATTGTCCAAAGGGAACATTAAAAGCGGTTCTATAAGTATGCTCTTTAAAAATTTGAATCTGCCAATAACCAGATTTTAAATCGAATTTTGAAAATATATTAGCATCATATAAACGAGAAAGAAGATCCCTTTTATTGAGGATCGGATATCTAATCCATTTTAAACTCTTATTAAGAGGTTTGTAATTGATAACTAATCGGGAATTCCTCGTTCTTTTTCTGCAGCATTATTAACGTAAAATGCCGAACAAGACCAAGGGAATTTTGAGGGCTTTATCAGACCTATTTGTAAGAGACTATCAATCTCAGTTTTACAAAAGGCGACCAATTTTGAATTCATCTGGCATGGTCGAGATTTTGTAGGAATATTATCCTCAGAAAAAGTATCTTCGTAAGGAAGAGTAACAATATGCTTTTTTCGGTTCCAAAAAGCACTAGGATGATCGGCACAAATATCAATAGCCAATTTTTTAGAAATCAAATTGATTTTTTCTTTTGTTTTAGCAGAATTTATTGTATCAAATATGTTCATTCTAAATAGTACTAATTGCAAAAAATCTACATGCTTTTGTTTCATGTCAATTAAAGCATTGATATCACGAGTTACAGGATTTGTAACAAAAGAATAATAAATATTTTTATTATTATAAGTAGCATTAAAACCTTTTGCATCAATATTGGTAAAAGGATAAACAACGTTTATAAAAGGAGTTCCTAAAATAATAGGAGGATATAACTGATTTTTAACCAGAAAAAAGAAGTGAGGAATGCAAACTTTATTTTGACAAATATGCGTGTTAGGCAGTTTATACTTTATATCTAAAGCATGGCCAGAAGCAGATTTAACCATATGAGTAGTTTTTTGAAAATATTTACTGGGGACTAATCCCTCTTGGATGCAACTAACATCCGCACCACTATCAATCATAGCAACACTAGAAATTGTGAAATCGTTATTAACGAGAATAGTACAATTAATGTACCATTTATGAGCAGTCACTATTTGCATCATTCCTTGAAACATATCCTTAGCAGGACTGATATCTAGAGAAGGAGATTTTTTTTCCTCAGTAGCAGTATTTTTACCTTTATTGGTAGGTGACCGAACTAGAGAATTATAATTTTCTAGTTGAATAATCCGGTGATCATGAATCATTTGATTCTGTTTAAGAGATTTAATATCTCTTTTCGGATTTTCAATTTCCTCCTTTAGATCATTAAAAGAGGCATCGCGAGTCACATTGACTCTATTTTCTCGTCGTCTATTGATTTCATCTATCGTATAAGGGGGAGTATACTCAATCCTTTTCTTGGAAAAGAAATCATTTGAAGACTCGGTAGTATTACTAGAGCTTGAAGCAAAATTAATAATTTTTTGACGAAGTTTATCGTCCGTAACTTCTTTTAAAAGATCTATGACATTTTCAGAAGAAATAGTTTGCACATTCAAATCTTGAAAAACAACTTGTAATTTATAAAATTCATCATTTTCACAAGTACAAGCAGTGCTATTACAGGTTACACAGGAAGATATATCACGATCTTCATTAGTATCTAATTTAATCAAGTCAACTTCGGATTCGTATTCGGAAGAATCTGAGATATAATCCGATTCAGATCCGGAAGTGTACAAAAGACCATAAACCTTGTTGTAAGATTCATTGTCTAGCTCTAAAGCTTTAAGTTTCTGAAGCTTACAATTTGGAGCTATGTGGCCAAATTTTCCACATTTGTAACACTTAATGTTGGCAAGATCCCGTTTGGATCTATTTTTCGCAAATCTAGTAGATTTACGATGTGCCTTTCTAGTATCATGCTCTTCTTTCGATCTATATCTAGATCTTCTCTTTCGATAAGGCTTATCGGAATAATCAGCGTTATGACACTTATAACTCTTTTTTCTTGAGTTACTAGGCATTCCAAACTGGGTACAGAAGTCTCCTAATTGAGATCTTTCTTGGCGCCTAGTATTCTTAATTTGTTGAGCTAGATGTAGCTCATTACAAAGTTTTAACCCTTCTTGGGTACAAATTCCTACCAAATTACCATAGGTAAAGGTGTCATAGGGAATATGAGTATTATTTCCCCTTAGGGTATTTCTTACCCTTTCGGCGAACAAGGGGGAAGACCATCTATAAACTTTGCTTTCCAAAAATCGGTAGCATTCTCGGGTAATTCCATAACCCGACTAAGAAATGTATCTTTATACCAACGAAATTCGCTGAGATTCTTACATCTCAGACTATTTAAAAGAATACAAACATTTTCATTTTGGTTGGTAAATCTACCACTAAAATGCTCTAAAATATTCAAGATAAGAGTATAGACTGCATCTTCTCTATCTGCAGCAAGGGGAAGACCTAGGTTATCAAAACCCGCTTCTTTGGCTTTGGCTTCCATGATTGAAGCCTTTTGAGGGGAAGTAAGATTATTATCCCACCAGCCACGAAGTTGGCCAGTAAAGCCAACGATTATCATTTTAGCAATAGTTTTATCTGTATTGCCAGTAGCTTTACAGATCGTGGAATATATTAGTATTCTATGAACAAGGATGGTTAATTGTCTATCAGTTAAACCATAGAGAATCCATTCGTAAATATGGGTACCACTATAAGACGTATTAGTCTGATTCCAATCACGTTCCTCAATTAAGACATCTTGAGGAGTAGGTCGAGAATAATAAAAATTTGTCATTCTCGGATTATCACCATACCTACTATTTGGCTTAATCAAACCTCTGGATCCTTTGAGTTTATTAAACTCTGACCAAATTTCTTCTTTATAGTCAGAAGTGGACTCTATTCTATCAGCAAAGTCATTAGAAAGATTTAACGGTTTAAGATCGAGATTAGAAAATTTTTCATTGAGAAGGTCTTCAAGAGTTTTAAATGTAGAAGACTTAAAATCCGTAATCTCAGGAGGACGCTGAATATGCGTTGGAACAGTTTGAATATTTGAAGTCGAAGCAACACTGGAAGTAGGTGTTACCTTAATAGTAGTCTTTTTACTCATATTCTTTATCAAAACAGTAAGCTTATCAAGCTTTTGATCAAGAGAACTAATATGTTCTCCTAAAACTTTAACATAAAGGCTCAAATAATTATTTTGAGAAAAGAGATTATTAATCTCGTTAATACTAACTTGCCCGACATTTTTTTCAATAAATTTTTGAAAAGCAAAAAATGTTATACCAGTACTATTTGGTAAAACAAACGAGGCTTGAGGAGGATATACAGTGGTAACAATCTTACCATCGCTTTCATGATAAGAACGTGTTAGTACCTTAATGTAATAAGGCAAATAAGTGGTTATAAACCAGGGAACAAAATATATAATTTGATTATGCAAAGCACAAGTTTCATAGAATTCTTGCGAAATACAATTTAAATCATTTTCACTATAAGTGTCAAAAAACCAAGTTTTAAACTGGTTCCATTTTTTATCGGAAAATTCTTTTTGAATAAACTTTCTTGCCGGAGAACCCGGACTAAAATCAATTTGGTGTGGAATCATTAAGTACTATCTAGGTCAAAATCCATTTCGGATGGGGAAGGAATGTCCTTATCCGGGACATTTTTACTATCCTGGACAATATTTGTTTGAGGGTTGATTCGTACCTCTTCAACGTAGCTATTATTATCTCTACTGGAAATCGTATGCAGGGATGCGTCACTCTTTCGAGCTGGTCCATAGACCACCTTTTCTATAGGAGAGATATGTTGAATAGCCGGGAAATGGCTAGAAATTGACCTTCTGCTATTAACAGGGGTCTCGTTATCAAACTGGATACAAATCTTTCCATCAGGATTTTGAGTAATATGAGAATACTCGTCCCGAGAAATGGGAGATATGACCGAATTTAAGGTCCAAGTGGTTGGAAAGTTAATTTCTTCCCACTTAATAGGTCTCCTAGTGGTGACCTTTGATTTGGCAAAATTAGTTTCTACCAAAATCGTTTGATCGGATGTATCATATAACTTACATTTCGGATTTAAAGTAGACAATAATTTAAAATAAATTCTATAAGACAAACATATAAGTTCCGAACCCGGAGCATAGTTATAACCATGAGTTTTGACATTTAATGTCAAGGCATCAAGAATATTAACATCAGAAAGAGATAATTGTAAATTGGGTTGAGTATTGAAATATACTGGACCATAGGCGACAATAGATTCAATCGAACCCATTAGAGACTGTCTAAAATTTAAATTTCTAGCATCTCTAAGAGCTACTAGGAAAGTCTCCGGTAACCCTTTAAGGGTTAAAGGTTTAAAAGCAATTTGAACCATACCAATATGCAAATAATTATACATGTTTCTATAAGAAGAAATATCTCTCTTACTGAGTAAACGAATCGTCTGTTCAGATGAGTTTAGAGCTAAAGATTGCTCTATCGTTTTAATCAACTGTTTATTAGACAGTTTATCAAAAAAACCATAATCATAAATGGTTTTCATTGGGACTTTAGGAATAGTCCATTTATTCAATAAATCAAGATTAAGAGGTATATCTACCTCTTCTAATCTAGTACTTTTAGTACTAATTTCTCCTGGATCCATGTTCATATATTTCATGTCTATGCTAGAAGTTTCTTGTCACGACCCTAGTTCACCAATTGTGAACATGTCGTGATGGCACCCAGTCCCCATGACTAGGTAAGCCTAACATGTTGCGGAATATATAAGTTATAAATACTTAAATAAGAAACAGCGGAAAAATAACATAAAAGATATGTAATCCATGCCGCTTGGCACATACATCCGTCACACAATGAATAAAACACTACCAAGATCCGAAACCCCACGGTAACACAGACTAAAAGGGGAAATACAACTGTGGCTCTATGTGTAAAGAGTATATAACAACGAAATAAAGAAAAATGTCAACTAGTAATACTAGAATAGAAGGGAAGCCTCCGGATCCGCGGACGTAGCAGATCATACCTCGAGGTCTCCCAGAAAGCTGCGGAATCACCTAGCACGAGCCTGCTCTGATGTACCTGGATCTGCACAACAAAAGTGTGCAGAAGAGTAGCATGAGTACACCACGGCGGTACTCAGTAAGTGCCAAGCCTAACCTCGATGGAGTAGTGACGAGGAAGGTCAGGGCCCTACTGAGAAAACAATAATATAATGATGATAACAAAATAAACAGTTTAAATGATAATAATTTCCGAAATAACGACATTATGATGATTACTGCAACTGTCTACAATTAAGCTAACAACAAATAACCAACTCAAATAAACAAATCCAGGATCTGTGGGAATTGAACCCACAGTCCCATTCTCAGTACCTCTGGATCTCCGGGAATCGAACCCGTAGCCCATGTCTCAATAATATCTCAATAACTCAGGATCTTCGGGAATTGAACCCGCAGTCCTCATTTTAATAATCTCAGGATCTCGGGAATCGAACCCGTAGTCCTCATTTCAATAATCTCGGGATCTCGGGAATCGAACCCGTAGTCCACATTTCAATAATCTCATGATCTCGGGAATCGAACCCGTAGTCCACATTTCAATAATCTCAGGATCTCGGGAATCGAACCCGTAGTCCATAACCACAGCAAGTAAAGGAATACACAGAGAGAAGTATAATATGCTTAATGATAACTTCGCCGATGAACAGCGCCAACGATTACCAAGAAAACTCAAGTAAGTCAATTAAGCAACTAGACGGTTAGATTCTATCTAATCATGCTTTTCTAACTACTACCGGGTAGGAATATCGAATTTAACAACTAAGAATAGGAATATCACTCATTGAACATTTTGAGTAAAGTATGTGTTCAACAACCAGCGCATGTACACGCCCGTCACCTCGCGTACAAGGCATTTAAAGTATCACAATAATATCCTAGGGGTGAAAGTCCCCCACACAAGGTTAGACAAGCCACTTACCTCGACTCCGGTACAAAACCGCTAAGAGAAAACTCTCTTGCCATGAATGTCGACCTCCACAGGCATAGTATCTGATAAAGATTAATAGAATCACATCAAAATAGGCCAATTGGGCATTACCCAACCAAAACAATTCAAAATACACCAAAACCCACAAGTTGCCAAAACCCGACTTTCGGTACGCTTCTCAAAAAATTACGAAAGTTATATATTCAGGTTCCTTATCTCAACACGAGTCCGTGCATATAAAATTTATCAAAATCGAACTTCGTTTGCCCATTCAAATCAAAGATTTCCTAAAATTTAGGCCTAGGGCTCAAACCCTCCATTAATCCTCCATTAACAGTAAAATAATCATGGAGAAACATCAAAATAAAGTTCTTATATTTACCTCCTTGATGAGACGAGAACAACACCGCGAAAATCACCTCAATCGGAGCTCTAGAACTCAAGATATGCCCAAAATACTAAACTTCTCGGTTTTAAACACTAACCAGGCCTATTTTCGCTTTTGCGGATATTTTTCACATAGGCGGGACCGCTTTTGCGGTTCTATTTCCGCTTTTGCGGTTCCGCATCCGCGGTCAAATTCCGCTTCTGCGGTTCTGACAGACACCAGCACTTTTCCTCGGCACGGAAATGAGCATAACTTCCTCATACGATGTCCAAATTCGACGATTCTTTTTGCTATGGCTCCGAAATTACGATACGGATCTAATGGTTCAAACAAAACTGAATTTGGAGAAAATTTACCTAATATGGTACCCCTTTATGTTCAAAGAAGCAAATGGTGAAACATCAAATAAGAGCGTGATCACAACCCGAAACACACCCGAGGCCCCCGGGACCCCAATCAATCATACCAACCAACCCCAAAACACATTACGGACTTGCTCGAGGCCTCAAACCACATCAAACAACTCTAAACCCAAGAATTACACCCCGATTCACACTTTATGAACTTTGAAGTTTCCAACTTCTATTTCCGATGTCGAAACCTATCAAATCGCATCCGATTGACTTCAAATTTTGCACACACGTCCAAAATGATATATCGAAGCTACAGAAACTTTCGGAATTCCATTCTGACCCTCGGATCAAAATCTCACCTATCAACCGAAATTCGCCAAAATTCTAACTTTGCCAATTCAAGCTTAATTCTACACCGATCATCACAAAAATATTCCGGACACACTCCTAAGTCCCAAATCACCTAACAAAGCTATCCAAACCATAAGATTTGCATTTTTGAGTCTGATATCAAAATTTCCACTTCCGATCAAATTTTCTCAAAAACCTTCAATTTTCTATCTTTAGCCAAATGACTCCAAAATGACCCACGGACCTCCGAATTCACTTCCGATCGCGCTCCCAAATCCAGAATAACTATACGGAGCTACTCCCAGTCTCGGAATCCCTAACGGACATCAATAACACTAAAATGCATTTTAAGCCAAATTGATGCAATTTCTTCTAAAATGCTATCTTCCATAATATGCGCCAAAACGCTCCCGGGTTATCCAAAACCCGATCCAGGCATACGCCCAAGTCCGAAATCATCATATGAACCTGTTGGAACCTTCAAATCTCAATTCCGAGGTCGTATACTCAAAATTCCAATCCTAGTTCATTTCTTCAATTTTAAGCTTTGGAAATGAGAATTTTCATTTAAATTTGACTCCAAACTTCTTGAACTTTAATTCTGACCATACACACAAGTCAATATACTTGAGATGAAGTTTCTCATGGCCTCAAACTGCTGAATGATGCGCCGTATCTCAAAACGACCGGTTGGGTCGTTACAATCTCCCCCACTTAAGCATACGTTCGTCCTCGAACGTGCTGAGAACTACACTGAAGTAGTCTAAAATCACTGGTTTAACATCTCATGCAACTTCCCGTGCTTCCACAACTCATTTGAGCACATTAGCTCGATAACTCTATAGATATACTCCTTTATTCGAGTAAATAAGCCATTAGACCCAATTCCAACATCCGAAATTTCCTGCCTAGCATGTTTCCATCATACGACCACAATATCATTCTTCACACGTTGTACCCATACATGATTGCATAACTTTGTTGAATTCACACTTTGCATCACTTTACTCATGGGACCACAATAATATTCTTTAAATATAATAGTCGAAATTCCACAAATCCGATGCTCTCATTGCATCTCATGACCTACATGGGTCTTGCTCTAGCTTTTACAACACCGATACGACGGAAGAGATGTGCAGAATTCATATTTAGTTGCCAAGTCAACAAATCATTCAGTCTATACTTCTAACAAGATCCATTACCTTGTCCTAAACCAGAGAATGTTATTTTCCTCTATAATATACTTCATATAATCGGTTTGCACTGACCCCAAATCCCATAACCTCATCTCACCCAGTACGAACTGCTCAGGCGATAAGCCACCTCAGACATAATCAAAAGTCCTGCAAGATGACACAATGTGCCAGTAGGCTACTAATTCGTATGTAATACAAAAGGAAGGCGAACACTAGAGAGAACTATTCAACTCTTACACTAACATGGACTTCCTCAGAAAAATAGGAAACAGAACACATAAAAGCAATTATGGACACTGAAATAAACATCACACTGTTGCGGCGTGCAACCCGATCCCAACAATATACCCATGGCGGCGTGCCACCCGATCCAAACAATATAACCATGGCGGCGTGCCACCCGATCCAAACAATATAACCATGGCGGCGTGCCACACGATCCAAACAATATAACCATGGCGGCGTGCCACACGATCCAAACAATATAACCATGGCGGCGTGCCACACGATCCAAACAATATAACCATGGCGGCGTGCCACATGATCCAAATAATATAACCATGGCGGCGTGCCACCCGATCCCTGTATAAAACTCACACAAGGATCCATACGTCGAGCTGAATAGCTCATCACATCAAAATGCTGAATATCGATCATAAGCATACTAAGGTGCATGATATCAGACACAAGGAAACATATAGCGCTATAGGCTACAAACTCAAGTACAACTGAGGTGCGATATAAGATCCGAGTCTCAAGAGCCATCATGCTCATACAACATCACCGCTGAGCGGAACCTCAACACATAAGGGACTTACCAAGCCGTCTCACAACTCATACGGCGCAATATATCTTTACATGAATTAACTAACCGCGAAATAAGATCGCGACTATCCCTCCACAAAGGGCGCATTGCTGGAAGAAACACAACCGGCCTGATGCAAGGCTCACTTCCACATTTAAATCTATCCACCGACCTTAAGTCTATCCCGGTCGTGCCAAGCTAAGTCAATAATATTTCACAGGTCTATAACCCAATAAGAAGAGTGCCCTCCAACATAAATTCTCAATTGAATGATATCACCAAAATCCTCATACTTGGTTTAAATTTCTAACCAATCAAGTGACTACAAGTCACACCTATACAATCTTCTTGTGGGTCAAGCTCCCACTATCTTCCGAATAATTAAACGGGCCTGCACATTCAACCCACCGGCTGCACTAACACTGAAAAGCGATCAGGAGTCCCTAACCGGGATGCAAAGCCTTTCTCACAGGACACCGACCTCAAATGATACTGATGTTAATACCCATCTTACTCAAAACACTGAAAGTCCTTTCCTGCTCATCCGAGCTCTTTATATCACATTTATTGACCAAACCGTGACCTTGGTCCTTACTTCAAATTTCATACTACTCACTGCACCCCACGTGCCGATATACGATACACACAATTTCCCATCATAGCTCTAGAACTGACGATAGGCTAATACTTCATCACATAATACTTCCCATTTAACTCATTTCAAGAGAACTATAGCAACACACATGCGAGTTCTCATTACCGTTGTATATGCCAATCTCTAAGTAGTGGTCCAAGTCACCATAACCCTTTCCGAGACCTGCCTACTCATAACAGGCCCTAACAGAAGAATACTTCAGAATACCATCAAACACTGCGGCCGACAAGCCTCAAATGCACCGCCACAAATCACATGCATAATTCGATCACATTACATGAACCGATCATTGGCACCAATATGCCAACTCAACTTTGGCTAATCAATCTACTTTCTTCCAGTTTATCATGGATTGCCCTATAATGTAAATATCTCCCTTCAATACCTAACTTATTTCAACCACACTCACCCCCAATGACCTGAAATCATGAGGCCATGCTATCTCAAGAACGACGACCATTTCAAGCCTCTCAAATGCTACACCACAAGTCAAAACATCATAGATTGTTTTTGTACTTTCTTCCTAAGTTGCTTTAAAGGCTTGAGCCTCAACTGTACTTATATGACTCAGAATTATCAGGCACCACACTTTACCTCTTGAATTCACTAGGACCGCTATTGAGAACCATCCGGTTCTAACTTGCCCCGATACGCAACCAACTCTACTGAATTTCTTTATAACATATGAATACCCTCTCGATAAAGCACCCAGCGGAATCACTTCCCGCGAAGCTTGCACCTATACGAGGCATAAATCATAAATTTTCCCTCAAGTTTGAACATGAGCCAGCAAGGCTAACCATAACATGCATTCAACAATTCATATACTTAAATTACCACTCATGGTCTTTTTCCGTAGCTGCAAATAACCCATTAATACGCTAATATCCAGAATTCACACACGTAATTAACCATGCAAACTAATCTTAAGTGGTGGGACTCTCCCACTTAGCCCAAAGCCACTATTACACGACTCTCGAACACATTAGAACCATTCTCTCGAGTCATTTACTATTATTCAACTGCAACTCACTTGATCCAACGAATATAACCACATGTGCTCTATTAGCACTCTAACATCATAGGGTATGACCTCATCCCAATACAACCAAACATCTTCTCGCTCCATGCACCGAGCATTATCTACCAACAACATCTTAAAACATACTATGATTCACACACGCCTACGAAGCACCATGTAGCCTTTGTCAAATATTTCCCTGCTGATAATAAAATGCAGAGTTTATTAGGGACACAGGGACATCTAAAGTCCCAACATTATACCATACGCGCCTCAACTCTTGCCCATCCGCAAGTTTTCAAGAACTTTTTGAATAGCACCTAAATACATCGCAGGCCAAATATGATACGACACATGACCCATAATTACATCGTTGATAGTGAAATCCTTTCACTTGACACGATGCCTTAAGATACATCTTGCTAATCCATGATACTAGCCCTTAACATCCGTACGTCTTCATCATAAAACAAGCCAAAGGCATTCGTTTGGTACATGTCCTTCTTAAGACAGTTAAACTCATTTTCCCCAGTATCTCTGCTGGCTGAATCCTTCGCTAAATAAATATCTCATATGAACCATATAGTCATTATTACCACCAACTATCTTTAGATCTACATCCACCTTGTGAATCTACTATTGCTGTGACGATTTGGCAGTTATGTAAACCTTCTCAAGACCGTACTTATCAACCGAATGTCAGAATCTAATGCACCACCATGTGCACAATTGAAGACCTCTCAATTCTCTTGCATTATCGATATGGATGACACGCGGTAACAATGGTTGAGTAAATTCTTGACTCCCTTGAAATCCCTTTGCAGCATCACGAACCGTCGGCGCATACTTGATACCGAGTGCGCAATTTCAACACACGAGTGGATGCAAAAGAACATATGACATAGGCTCCAACTGAATAAATGGCGCACGATAAGGAATTCAAAGAATTGAAGAGTTTCCTAAACAGTTACATAGCCCCTCGTAGATAAATACAAACGTCTCCGTATCGATCAGCGAGACTCTAAGTAACCGGTCTGTGTCCCGTGACTCCTATGAACCTAGAGCTCTGATACCAACTTGTCACGACCCTAGTTCACCAATTGTGAACATGTCGTGATGGCACCCAGTCCCCATGACTAGGTAAGCCTAACATGTTGCGGAATATATAAGTTATAAATACTTAAATAAGAAACAGCGCGGAAAAATAACATAAAAGATATGTAATCCGTGCCGCTTGGCACATACATCCGTCACACAATGAATAAAACACTACCAAGATCCGGAACCCCACAGTAATATAGACTAAAAGGGAAATACAACTGTGGCTCTATGTGTAGAGAGTATCTAACAACGAAATGAAGCAAAAATGTCAACTAGTACTACTAGAATAGACGGGAAGCCTCCGGATCCGCGGACGTAGCGGATCATACCTCGAAGTCTCCCAGAAAGCTGCGGAATCACCTAGCACGAGCCTGCTCTGATGTATCTGGATCTGCACAACAAAAGTGTGCAGAAGAGTAGCATGAGTACACCACGGCGGTACTCAGTAAGTGCCAAGCCTAACCTCGATGGAGTAGTGACGAGGAAGGTCAGGGCCCTACTGAGAAAACAATAATATAATGATGATAACAAAATAAACAGTTTAAATGATAATAATTTCCGAAATAACGACATTATGATGATTACTGCAACTGTCTACAATTAAGCTAACAACAAATAACCAACTCAAATAAACAAATCCAGGATATGTGGGAATTGAACCCACAGTCCCATTCTCAGTACCTCTGGATCTCCGGGAATCGAACCCGCAGCCCATGTCTCAATAATATCTCAATAACTCAGGATCTCCGGGAATTGAACCCGCAGTCCCTACCAATAAGCCAGGATCTCGGGAATCGAACCCGTAGTCCTCATTTCAATAATCTCGGGATCTCGGGAATCGAACCCGTAGTCCACATTTCAATAATCTCATGATCTCGGGAATCGAACCCGTAGTCCACATTTCAATAAATCTCAGGATCTCGGGAATCGAACCCGTAGTCCATATTTCAATAAGCTCAGGATCTCGGGAATCGAACCCGTAATCCATAACCACAGCAAGTAAAGGAATACACAGAGAGAAGTATAATATGCTTAACGATAACTTCGCCGATGAACAGCGCCAGCGATTACCAAGAAAACTCAAGTAAGTCAATTAAGCAACTAGACGGTTAGATTCTATCAAATCATGCTTTTCTAACTACTACCGGGTAGGAATATCGAATTTAACAACTAAGAATAGGAATATCACTCATTGAACATTTTGAGTAAAGTATGTGTTCAACAACCAGCGCATGTACACGCCCGTCACCTCGCGTACAAGGCATTTAAAGTATCACAATAATATCCTAGGGGTGAAAATCTCCCACACAAGGTTAGACAAGCCACTTACCTCGACTCCGGTACAAAACCGCTAAGAGACAACTCTCTTGCCATGAATGTCGACCTCCACAGGCATAGTATCTGATAAAAATTAATAGAATCACATCAAAATAGGCCAATTGGGCATTACCCAACCAAAACAATTCAAAATACACCAAAACCCACAAGTTGCCAAAACCCGACTTTCGGTACGCTTCTCGAAAAATTACGAAAGTTATATATTCAGGTTCCTTATCTCAACACGAGTCCGTGCATATAAAATTTATCAAAATCGAACTTCGTTTGCCCATTCAAATCAAAGATTTCCTAAAATTTAGGCCTAGGGCTCAAACCCTCCATTAATCCTCCATTAACAGTAAAATAATCATGGAGAAACATCAAAATAAAGTTCTTATATTTACCTCCTTGATGAGACGAGAACAACACCGCGAAAATCACCTCAATCGGAGCTCTAGAACTCAAGATATGCCCAAAATACTAAACTTCTCGGTTTTAAACACTAACCAGGCCTATTTTCGCTTTTACGGATATTTTTCGTATAGGCGGGACCGCTTTTGCGGTTCTATTTCCGCTTTTGCGGTTCCGCATCCGCGGTCAAATTCCGCTTCTGCGGTTCTGACAGACACCAGCACTTTTCCTCGGCACGGAAATGAGCAAAACTTCCTCATACGATGTCCAAATTCGACGATTCTTTTTGCTATGGCTCCGAAATTACGATACGGATCTAATGGTTCAAACAAAACTGAATTTGGAGAATATTTACCTAATATGGTACCCCTTTATGTTCAAAGAAGCAAATGTTGAAACATCAAATAAGAGCGTGATCACAACCCGAAACACACCCGAGGCCCCCGGGACCCCAATCAATCATACCAACCAACCCCAAAACACATTACGGACTTGCTCGAGGCCTCAAACCACATCAAACAACTCTAAACCCAAGAATTACACCCCGATTCACACTTTATGAACTTTGAAGTTTCCAACTTCTATTTCCGATGTCGAAACCTATCAAATCGCATCCGATTGACTTCACATTTTGCACACACATCCAAAATGATATATCGAAGCTACAGAAACTTTCGGAATTCCATTCTGACCCTCTGATCAAAATCTCACCTATCAACCGAAATTCGCCAAAATTCTAACTTTGCCAATTCAAGCTTAATTCTACACCGATCATCACAAAAATATTCCGGACACACTTCTAAGTCCCAAATCACCTAACAAAGCTATCCAAACCATAAGATTTGCATTTTTGAGTCTGATATCAAAATTTCCACTTCCGATCAAATTTTCTCAAAAACCTTCAATTTTCTATCTTTAGCCAAACGACTCCAAAATGACCCTGGACCTCCGAATTCACTTCCGATCGCGCTCACAAATCCAGAATAACTATACGGAGCTACTCCCAGTCTCGGAATCCCAAACGGACATCAATAACACTAAAATGCATTTTAAGCCAAATTGATGCAATTTCTTCTAAAATGCTATCTTCCATAATATGCGCCAAAACGCTCCCGGGTTATCCAAAACCCGATCCAGGCATACGCCCAAGTCCGAAATCATCATATGAACCTGTTGGAACCTTCAAATCTCAATTCCGAGGTCGTATACTCAAAATTCCAATCCTAGTTCATTTCTTCAATTTTAAGCTTTGGAAATGAGAATTTTCATTTAAATTTGACTCCAAACTTCTTGAACTTTAATTCTGACCATACACACAAGTCAATATACTTGAGATGAAGTTTCTCATGGCCTCAAACTGCTGAATGACGTGCCGTATCTCAAAACGACCGGTTGGGTCGTTACATTTCTTCACATCTAGTACTTTATTTACTATGAAAGCGCCTAGACTCTGATACCATTAACAAGATCTCTGTATAGGCATGCGGTAGTCCGCGTAGCCTATACACAGATATAGTAAATTGTATTCTTTAGCTTAAGGACTGGCGGTAACCTTTTACCTGAGCAAGGGGCCTGTCTGGAACATATATATATATATATATATATATATATATATATATATGTATATATATATATATATATATATATATATATATATATATATATATATATATATATATATATATATATATATATATATATATATATATATATATATATATATATATATATATATTGCAACTTGAAGACAAAAAATATTACAAAGAGATATTCAAAGACATGTCTTATAATTTTTATTACCAAAAATAGCATAAGCACAACAAGATATTAATACCACCAATAAAAGGAAAAAAAAAATAAAGAAGATGTGTCAAAGTACAAGTTACAACATAATGTACATTGTATCTCTAACAAATCTCATAAATCCTTTAAGGTTTTGACGAGGTTCCGTTGGTGGTGGTGGAAAAGAAGCTTGTTCATCACCACTTTCGGGCGAAGCAACATCCTCCGCAAGTTCAGCTATCATTTCTTCATAAGCTTCATCCACAGTCGGTTGTGATTGCGCAAGTCCAAAGTTTCTTCTTTCCGAGCGGATCCAACCTCAGAATAGCATTGATTTTTCCAAGCTCTCCCTCATAGATGCTCTATGATCACCTATTTGAAGTCTTGCTTGACTGAAAGCGCTATCTGATGCAACAGTTGAAGCTTGAATAACTAAAATATCCCGAGCCATCCTTGCAAGAATTGGAAAATATTTTTTCCTTGACTTCCACCATTCCAAAAGATCAAAAGTGTCGTCTGGATTCTCCTTTTCAAGTCCCTGGGACAAATAAACTTAAAGCTTATTTAGGTGTGAAGTTTCATCATAATTATCACCTTGAGAACCCCTAAACTCCGTCCAAGATTTAAGTGCCTTTAAGCCCACAACTCTTTTAGACGAGTGTGAACTAGGCGAAGTAAGAGTTGGAGCATTTGGCCTAGCATGATCTAAGGCAATTTGGTAATCATTATAAAATGTTTGAGTATTAATTTTAATTGATGCTTTTGCATCTGCAAGTGTAGCACGTTCCTCATTTGAAAGATTTAAAGCTTTATAAATATTTGAGGACCTCCTAATTTTATTGTAGGATTTAACATTGTAGCTACATCATAAATAGGGGGATAGGGAAAAAATATTTTTTAAACTTTTCTTTCATTGCATTTATAGCAAGTTTAAAAATTTTCCCACCCTCCGAAAATTCAACAAATAAATCACATAGTGTTGCAATATAAACTAAACAGTTTGAAATGGTCGGATAATATTTCCCGGAAAATGCATTTGTAGCATTTAAAAATATTCTAAAAAATCTATAAGAATTTTAACATTCGCCCAATCTTGAGTTGTAAGCATTTCATCATCATCCACACCCCCAACGCGAGCATTGAATATTGCATTAATTGGAGTCCTATATTCGTAAGCAACTACTAAACTTTCGTACATACAATTTCATCTAGTGAGACAAGGTTTAGGAACCTTTCTTTCTCTAAGGCCATATTTATCACATTTTTTTAAAATACTCTCTAAGTCTACTTCTACGGTTTGAATAAAAAAGCCAATTAAACGCCATTCTAACCTTTTCAATTTCTAAATTTAAAATTAGCATACCATCACCGACAATTAAATGATAAATATGACAAATATATATCATGTGAAATATATTACTAAATGCAGGATTTAGTGTAGTTGTTAGTATGCCTAATGCACTAGTGTTGATAGAAGCATTATCCATACAAATTGATATTATTTTATCTCTAATGCAAAAATATTTACAAATATCTGCAACAACGTTAGCAATAAACATTCCTGTGTAACATGAATTAATTATTCTATACGCAATAATGCGTTTTTGCATTATCCACACGGGCAAGGATATCCATTGCATTTTCAACTCTAGACGTTTAAAATTAAAAAGAACCATACCTAGACAAATAAAGGTGGGAAAACAGGGGAATAATATGAGGTTTTGGTTAGTTTAAAACAATTAGAAAGGGGCTGTAGGGGGGCTGTTTCAGAGGGCTATATAAGTGACAAGAGATTACAGATTTAAGGGAGGCATTTTAACAGATTTAAAAGAGATTAGAGGCTGATATACACTCTGAGATAGACTTCTTGAACCATCAGTTGAGGGAGTTCTTTAAAACGATCAGTTCCAAGAGGTCTTTTACCATCAGCTTTGACAAATATTCTAACCATCAGTTTTAAAAGTTCTCCTGGCCATCAGCTCCAGGTTTTTGAAAAGGAATTCTCGAGCCTTGACAGTCTTTGGTTGTGTAATCCAGCAAATCTCTCTTGAGTTACTTGGGTGTGTCATCATTTGCTGCTTGATTTTTCTGGAGTTGCTGTGGTTTTCTTGAAATTTTTGTTTGGTTTGAGTCTATTCTTGGGATTTCAGTTTGCTACCTAGATTACCTACCACTGTTTCATTAGTGGCTTTGGTGTTGTTGGAATTTTTTGCTGTTATTTTCCGGTCTCCTACTGATTTCCTCCTCTTCATTTCTCTTGTTAAATCTCAGGTACACGTTTCTGAAACCATTTGTTAACATGGCTTTCCTCGTTTGACATGGAAATGAAACCAAGTTTCGAGCTCTACTGTCGGATTTAGAATTGAAACAATTTTTATTACGTTTGGATTGTTATAACTAGAATAGACATGTTTTAGATTATAATTTTGTATTATCAATTTAGAACATTAAAAGGACATATTTGTTCCACTTAACTGTTAGTTTAAAAATGCATAGTGTTCAAGTGTCTCTAGTCGAGAATTAACCCAGCAACGGGATGTGTATTTAACTATTGATATTCAGGAGTAGACAATTCCAGTAGTGCATCCGTTAAAATGGATTTCACAATAATGCTATAATTATTTCCCTAATTGTTTCCTCATGTACTCGACTAGGAAGTAATTCAATAATATGACACTCCCGTATCATGTTTGATAAACGACGCAAGAATTAATTCAATTTGGGTTTGTTTACGAATCTGAAATGTAGTATAATCATAACCATGTTTAATTTTGCTTGAATGATGCATGTTTGTACACAAGCCATAATTGGAATAAATAAGGATCACATATAATCAAGCTCCCAATAATCCCTTCTGAAGCATGACTTGAAATAACCCTATTACCCAATGGGCCGTTCCCATTTAAGTTTAAATATGCAAAGTTAACGGAGTAAAGCGGTTTGAAATTGATTGAAAGCACATAGGTCATAACATGTATTTAGAATCAAATATTTCAGCCATTTACAATAGCTTAAGCGACCGTGCTAGAACCACGGGATCCGGGGGTGCCTAACACCTTCCTTCGGGTCAACAGAATTCCTTACTTAGAATTTTTGGTTCGCAGACTTCATTTGGAAAGTCGAAATTTCCTCGATTCGGGATTTAAATAAACCGGTGACTTGGGACACCTTAATTTATTCCAAGTGGAGACTCTGAAATAAATAAAATAACCCTGTTTCGAATAATGTCACTTTAAATGGAAAAACTCCCTTGCACATTTACCCTCCAGGGTAGGTGCGCCAAAAGGAGGTGTGACAACTCTGGCGACTCTGCTGGGGATGCAAACCCAGAACCACTGGTTCAGGGTTTAAGAATTCGAGCTTTGAATAATTATTGTATTTGGATTATTATCTGATTCTATTTATGTTTGTCTTAGTGTGCTAAATATTGCTTCTACCGCTTTGATATTTTGTGAACTGTATATAAATTGTGCCGATACCCACCTCTCCTCTGAGTCTTCTCGAATTTAACATCGGGCATTTGCTGGACATAGCCCGTCTTTCTTTGAGATAGCTGAGGTTCTTGGCACCCGGTGAAGGATTTAGTCACACATGTTTAGGCGGGGAGTACCGTCAATTAAGACGGAAAGCCATGCTACCGGTGCACTGATCCTCCTCGGCTCGAGTTGTCCGCTCGAGTAAAGCCAGTATAGATACTTTTTCCAACATGATGTTAACATAGAATAACAAAGCCTCATGTCGGATCCCTATTATTTGTTTGCATCATGTGCATATTGACTTAGGAGGCTCAACACAAGGGTTGGGTCTGTCTATGACAGATGTACCTGAAACAAAAGACCAACTTGATGCATCTTGTTTGTGCATTTATTTGTTTCGAACCTGCATGCTGACCGGCTTATTAAAAAAAGGATTGGTTTTGAAGAAAAGAAAAATACCAGTGTATAGGGTCAAGGGTTTCAAACACATGTTTCAAAAATTCCCATATAACACCAAAACTCTGGTAATTTTTTTTTTATTTAAAAAAAAAGAAAGATGGAAAAAAGTTTCTTTTTTGTTTAAAATGATATAGTTCGTTTTGTTCGAACTACGCAAGTTTGATTCTCACTGGACGTGGGATACGTAGGCAACCCATATCGGGCTCAACTAATTCTGCTTTTTTCAAAAAGTAATAAAAAATATGTTAAAATTAGGAGAATGTCCTTAGTCAAGGTAACACCATTTTGGGAAAACAGCCAAACGCCCCGAAGGAGGCGCCGAAGGACTGGTTTCGCAAAAATAGTACCTAATCGTCATACCAGATCCTGTTACGCAGCCTTCAAATCTTCTTCAAGTGCTGAAAGTCTGTGTTAACAAAATAAATATTTTTTAAATTATAAAAAAAAAAATTTTTTAGTTAGAAAATCTTAAGTTTAATTATCCTTTTTAGGATCAGCATGGCTCCCCCGCAAAGAATTGGTCAGAAAAGGGCAAGAGATGAGACACCTCCCACATTTATGATTCAATATAAAACACCGAGCCTCATCTGTGACTGGTAGGCTAGTTTCACTGCTTGGGAAAAAAATCAAGTCTTCAAGCACCTCAAGTTTCTTCCCGACATTATGGGGATTAAGCCAGATGAAGGTCTGATTGGGGATTTGGTGAGTCTGGGATTTCACAAATAATGTTTTCAAATTCCAGGTCTGCGAGATGACACCCACCTTAGAAGAGTTGGGTGGGCTCACAGGATTTGGGAAAGATCTTTACAAAAAGAAACCCGTTCATCTTACATTTTGCACCTGAACTACTCCCGGTCTGATTCATGCGGGGACATGATACGTAGGTAATCCACATAAGATTTGACCACCACTAAAAGAAAAACAAAAAAATATATAAAAGAAAAATAACAAAAGAAGTTGATAAAGAGGGGGAATAAAGGCAAAGGAAAATTCGGCAAAGTATAAGCTGGAATGACGTATTGCAACCGAATACTTGTAGTAACCCATTTAACTGTATAAGTGCATCACACCCCAACGTGAGATTAGTTATCTATTATTTATTTCAGACTAACCGTTTGTTTGCCGAAATTCAGGTTCTATAGAAAGGTGTGTTGGTTTTGTGGTATTCTAGCCTCGCATTCATACTTCACGAGGTCAAAGGGAAGTGTCCAACCATCCATCGCCAATTCAAGAAGAAGTGTTCACACTTACTTCACGAGATCTAAGTGAAGCATAGAAATGTCTTCGGAAACCACTCCACCAACAATCCCTCTCTCAGAAGAGAGCTCAATCACAGCCATCCCAACTTCCGAATCAGCCACAGCTGAAGAGAAAAGGATCTTGCGCCTCCGCATATTGGAAAAGTGGGAGGCCTGGAATAGTGGAAGAGAAATGCCAAGCATGATCCCTGGATTCCCCGAACTATTTCCTAGGACGGGTGGGACCACCAACGTCCATATCAGTTACCCAACTTCTCCATTTGGGTATCCTACCATTCCATCCCACGTTACCGGATCTCCTTCTGAGTCACACCCCCAGGTTTCGGCAACCAGTACAGCTTCAAACACATATACCGCACCACCTTGCCCAGCTGCGGCACAACCCACCTTGCACAGGCCTAACTGTGACTCTTCCCCTTTCACCTTCCAAGCACCATCTTTCTCATTGGAACCAACTCGGTTTACGACCAACACATACCCTCAACATCCTCAACACGAGTTTGTGTCTGGGAAAAACCAAAACCTTAGGACGTCCGAACAAGACGAGATGGCGAGAAGGATGAGAAGCCTTGAGCAAAGCTTGAGAAACATACAGGGTTTGAGCGGGCAAAAGAGTGTCTCATACGATGATCTGTGTATGTTCCCGCAGGTCCATTTACCATTGGGTTTCAAAACCCCTAAGTTCGAGAAATATGACGGACACGGCGACCCCATCGCTCACCTAAAGAAATATTGCAACCAGTTGCGAGGGGCCGGCGGCAGGGAAGAGTTGTTAATGGCATACTTCGGAGAAATCCTGGTTGGTATAGCTTCAGAATGGTTCATGGATGAGGACATTTCCCGCTGGCATATATGGGACGATCTCGCCCACGATTTCATTCGGTAGTTCCAGTACATTGAAATAGCGCCAGATAGAAATTTTCTGGCCAATCACAAGAGAAACTTCTCGGAGAATTTTAGGGAATACGCCATCAAATGGCGTGAGCAAGCCTCGAGGGTAAAACCTCCCATGGACGAAATAGAGATGGTCACAATTTTTCTGCAAGCCCAAGAGTCTGACTACTTCCAGAACATGATGTCAGCCATGGGAAAACATTTCGCGTAGGTGATCAAAATCGGGGAGATGGTGGAAAACAGTCTGAAGACAAGAAGGATCCTGAGTCAAGCAGCCATAAGAGAAACCTCCCAAGCCATTCAAGGCGGGTTTGGAGGAATAGCCATGGGGAAGAAGAAAGAAGAAACATCTATGGCGGTGTCAGGGGCGAGAGAGTATCATAACCCCTGGCCACATTTTTCAGAAAGAGCTCCGCAACACTACTAGCCTCATCAAGATGCGGCCTACGCTCCTCAACCATACATGGTCATGACTGCTCAACCTTATGGCCGACCACAGCAGCAGATCAACCGAAACCAAGCTCCACCTCCCAGAAATCATCCTCCTTACCAAAACCACTACAATCCTCAACCTCCTCAAAATAACTTTCGTCCCCGGGAACCTACCAGGAGACAAGCCTTCACCCCCATCGGGGAACCATACTATGAACTACTCCCTATGCTTATTCAAATGGGTCTCATACAACCCATACCCCCGAACAGGCAGAACCTGGAATCACCGACATATCAACGAGGCATCAGATGCACCTATCATTCAGGGGCGAAAGGGCACGATACCAACAGTTGTTGGACGTTGAAAAGAGCAGTCGAAGATCTAATAGGGCAAAGGAAGATAGTGGTAAGGGATGAGGAGGTCCCAAACGTGACTAACAGTCCTTTGCTCGTTCACAACAATGTGCCACTGATTGGAATGATCTGCGAGGACAAAGAGTTTGATTGTGCTTTGAAGACCATAATCGCCATCTCCAATGCAGAGAGAAAGGCTACGGCACCCCCGAGTAGAGAGAAAGAGGAAAAGAAGATTGAGACTTCCAAGGTTGAGCTTGGGAAGAAGTTTAAAGCCCGAACGGAGACCGGGTGCTCCCAAAAAGGGAGATTCTCTATGTTTCCCGAGGCCGCCCAGAGAAACCAAAAAGGCTCGAGCTGAAAATGGAAATGCCAATGTATGTACGAGAAAGAAAACAAAATAATCTGAGAGCTAAAAAACGAAAAAATAGGGAAAGGGATCTGGGGACTCAATCCTTCTTCTTCACGATAGCAGCATCATTCTTCTTCTTCCTTTTCTAAAACAAAAAGGAAACAACTTCTAAACATTTTAACCATGTAAGCTCACCATTTTGTATCCCTTGAATTTCCATTAAAGAGCCTCAAAATCAGTTTGAAACTCCATTAAGAAACAACTTCAAGATCCCTTGAAAGAAGCTGCTGAAGAGCCTCCAAATAGCGTCAAAACCAGCAGCTTACACACAGCCTTCACCACACACACACAGCCGAAAAATAGATCTTCAGCAGTCGCATGCTCATGCCACATCAAAAATAGCTTTGTTGCAACGAGAAACAGTCGTAAAACTTGTTGTACAATAGCTCCGCAACACCCCGAAATCCAGTCGGAGTTTAGTTTTTGTCATTCTGGTCTAGTTCGATAATTCCGACGAGCTTCAAGGTTGTCCGTGGTCGTTATTCATGGGTTTCGTTCCCGCTCCGTCCATGGTTTGTCGTGTTTGAATTTAACATTGCTTCACGACTGATATATTGATCCATTTTAAGGTTTGGTTCCTCATTTTTCATACTCTATTTTGCTTAATAGTGTACTTCTGTCAACTTTATTGTTCTCTCTTATTCAAATGTTTGGATTAATGTTATTTGCTTGGATTTGAGATATGTTAGTATTTTGCCATACTTCTATATTGCAAGCGTAAGATAAGTTGTTATTTTTGTTTTGTAAGCTGTGTTATTTGGCTGGACATAGATTAGCATTCCATCGTTTATTAATTGTGAAATAATCATGAGTGTGAAAGTAAATTTTTTTTAATCCTTGTTACTTAGCTTCAAGATGACGTTAAGCTTAGAAATGTTAATAGCAATACATCTGATAACATTTGTCTTCAAATGTGAAAAAGCAAAAATATTTCCTTGATCCAATTGGAATCACGCCTAAGAATATTAGTGGATTTCCTTATTAGTTAGAACCTCCGCCAATCATCTTGTTTCTTAGGAAATTAATTAACCTTTTTTTGGATGCTCGTAGTTGCTTTCAAGCGCGTTTAAAATACCATCATGATCATGTATACACTCGTGTAACATAATTATAATTAAAAAAAAAATCAGAGTATGTGTTCGCGCAACTTTGGCCAAACTCTCTTAATAATAATAAAGCATTATTAATTGTTGACACGTTCGCGTGACATGATTTTTAATGCGCTAAACGAGCAGGTATATGTATGCGTAACATGTTTCAAGGTAATTTTCTTAATTTAAAGCGGTGAAAGAAGAAAAAGCACATAGGTTCTAAAATCGGTAATTAAATAATTTTATAAGCCAAGTAGGATCAAAGCGACTGTGCTAGAACTACGGAACTCGGGAGTGCCTAACACCTTCTCCTGAGTTAATAGAATTCCTTACCCAAATTTCTGGTTAGCAGACTATATAACAGATTCAATTTTTTCCTCAATTCGGGATTCAACCGGTGACTAGGGACACCATAAATCTCCCAAGTGGCGACTCTGAATTAAATAAATGAATCTCTTTTCGATTGTCCTTTAATTGAAAAAACTCCCCTGCGCCATTCGTGGAGTGCGGAAAAAGGAGGTGTGACAGTTGGAGGATCACTTGGCCGAAAACCCGATAGATGAAAAGTATCAACAATTGAATACCTACTTTCCAGATGAGGAGGTAAACACAATAGAAATAGTCCTTAAGGACACCCATGCTTGGAAAATGTTCTTCGACGGAGCAGTAAACGCTAAAGGTGTAGGGATTGGGGCGATTTGTTCTCTCCCGCCGGTCAGCACTACCCAGCTACGGCCAGGCTCCGTTTCTTTTGCACAAACAATACAGCTGAATCTAAGGCCTGCATCATGGGCTTGAATATGGCAATTGATCATTACTGATCATGGGAGATTCGGATCTGATTATCAAACAAGCCCAGGGTGAATAGGAGACTCGAGACGTCAAGCTCCTCCCTTACCGACATCATGTGGATGATCTTGGCAAGCGATTCACATCGATAGAGTTTAGGTACATCCTGCGATGTCACAACGAACTAGCTGAGCACGTGCCACTCTAGCTTTAATGCTACCTTATCCAGGCAATGCCCACGTCGATCCTTTGGAAATCCAAATCAAGGAAAGGCACTATTATTGCAGTGTAATCGAGGCAAGGCCAAATATCCGTCCATGGTACTACGATATCAAGAGATTCCTGAAAACGCAAGAGTAACCTGAACATGCTTTAGGAGAACAGAAGAGAACCATCCGCCGACACGCAAGTGGTTTCTTTGTGAGTGGCGAAGTTTTGTACAAAAGAACCCCGGATCTCATTCTATTGCGATGTGTGGACGCCAAAGAAGCCGGGAGGATCATGGAAGAAGTACACTTTAGAGTGTGCGGGCCTCATATGAACGGGTATGTTTTGGCCAAGAAAATCTTACGAGCTGGTTATTTTTGGATAACTATGGAAAAGGATTGCTTCAGCTTCGTCCGAAAATGGCATCAGTGCCAAGTGCACGGATATCTGATTCATGCACCTCCGACAGAGCTCCATCCTATGTCGGCACCTTGGCCTTTCCTCGCTTGGGGCATGGACATAAGTGGTCCGATCGAGCAAAAGGCATCTAATGGGCACAGAGTCATCTTGGTTGCCATCGATTATTTCACAAAATGGGTCGAGGCCAACACTCTCAAGTCGGTCACCAAAAGAGTCGTGGTAGATTTTGTGCATTCAAATCTTATCTGTCGCTTCAACATTCCTGCAACTATCATCACAGATAATGCAGTGAACCCGAATAGTCATTTGATGGGGGACGTATGCGAACAATTCAAAATAACGCATAGGAACTCTACTCCTTATCGGCCTAAAGCCAATTGCGCCTTCGAAGCAGCGAACAAAAACATCAAGAAGATTTTGAGGAAAACAATCCAAAGTTCCAGGCAATGGCATGAACAGTTGTCTTTCGCTTTATTAGGATACCGCACCACAGTGCATACATCGGTAGGACCCACCCCATACTTGTTGGTTTATGGAACTGAAGCTGTGATACCGATGGTAGTGGAAATTCCCTCGCTCCAAACCATTATCGAAACAGAAATTGAAGACAGCGAATGGGTCAAAACCCGATTGGAGCAATTAACCTTAATTGATGAGAAGAGGATGGATGCGGTCTGTCTCAGGCAGTTGTACAAACAAAGAATGGCCCGTTCTTACAACAAGAAAGTGCAACCCAGAAATTTTAAAGTCGGACAGTTGGTGTTGAAATGCATCCTTTCCCACCACCAGGAAGCGAATGAAAATTTGCTCCTAATTGGAAGGATCCGTACATCATCAGGAAAATACTACCGAGAGGAGCGGTGTATCTGGGCGATGTCAAAGGAAATGATCCCGAAACCACAGTGAATGCAGACACTGTCAAGAGGTACTATGTCTAAGCTCACTCTGATGATGTCTCGCTGCAGTTTGGATGATAAAGGCTTTTATTCCTGCTACCCAAACACTATCCACCCTTTTGCAAACCATTTTGAGATGGTTACCTTTCTTTGTCTATCCTCTTTGGAATCCAGAACCACCAATCAACCATTCAAAAAAAAAATCATCAAGCAAAATCTGAACTACATTTTGACTTGATCCCGAAAGGGTACGTAGGCAGCCTTTCCCTGAGGTTCAGTCACACCAAACCAAAAATCCAATCATCCCTCGAAATTATAACCGGGATAAATGTTATAATGGTTTGGGTATTGAGCTCACCAAACGATTCCAAATTTGTAATCCCATCCACAATTCCTATCCCAAAACCAAGTAGAAGTCCTTCAGATCAATTTCCCAAATCATGGACGCTAAGAGACATTATCAAAGGAAAGCAACACTCAAAATAGAAAGATAAATAAGAGAGTCTTATCGGTGAAAACCTTCGGGCACCATGAGATGATGAAATCAGAGAAAATAAAATGAGAGAGTCCGTTTAGTGAAAACTCGCAAAGAGCGCTATCGGGCGACGCTGATAAGAGAAATGAGAGAGTTCAGTTAGCGAAAACACGCAAAGGGCGCTATCGGCCAAAAAAGAGGTATCTCATCACTGGAAGTGTTGGCAAGGTTTTTTGGTTCGGAAGTACGGATCAATTTATTTATAAGAAGACGGAAGTATTACAGGTCGGGCGTCCAATCCAAGAAGCATGTCATGTCCATTTGAAGTTAGCATGCACCCCAGATAAGTTTTCTTTTCCCCTAAAAGGGACATTTCTACTTTTTCTTTTAAATTCATCTTTTCCACTCCATATTGGTTTTCTTTCCTTGGAATCTATTGCATTTTAGCCCCAAACTCCGAAACTTGTTACAAAGGACAAGGTGGCAAAATTGGTTCGACAGGGCTCCGCCTGATATAAGCCAAAGAAAATGCCCCGCCTCAGCTAGTACGTTAGTCCAATCCTGACTGACCATTGTTTGTTGACATTCCATAGAGGAAAAGCCATTGAAAAAGGAGAGATGACCTAAGGCAAATGTTATGAACAATAGAATGAGGCAAAAATCCAGTACCCACACGGGCAAATCATCGTGAAGGCCCGAGAGTTCGAGTTCTGTCAAGTTTGGGAGAATCCCCTTTTTAAGATCTTCGAACAACAAGGTTCTCGACAGAAATGAACAACGGTCCATCAATCAAGATAATTAAGGCCACAAAACCAACCGCCATTGTAAATTAAAAAATTGTTCTTTGTTTGAACGTTTTAAACAGGTGCAATCCCGGAAACCATGCAAGAAATGGACGCAGCCTGAAAAAGGAGGCAATGTACAAGCACAAGAACAACTTCGTAGCAGAAAATCAACCAAAGGTAAGTTTCCTCTCTGATTTTCTCCCCAACGGCATAACCCGTTGAATATCCTTGGCATAACTCAAGTAGCCTCATTTTTTTTCCAGGTCTTGGCATAACCCGATGACCCCGACGACATAACTCGTCAGACCCTACGACATAACCCGTTGAATCTTCTCGGCATAACCCAAGGAGCCTCATTTTCTTTTCCAGGTCTCAGCATGACCGCATAACCCATCGGATCCAACGACATAACCCGTTCAATCTCCCTAGTATAACCCAAGAAGCCGCCTTTTCTTTTCCAAGTCTCGGCATATCCCAATGACCCTGACGGCATAACCCGTCAGACCCAACAGCATAACCCATTGAATCTCCTTGGAATAACCCGAGGAGCCTTTTTCTCTTTTCCAGGTCTCGGTATAACCCGATGACCCCGACGGCATAACCCGTCAGACCCAATGGCATAACCCGTTGAATCTCCCTTGCATAACCCAAGGAGCCGCCTTTTCCTTTTGCAAGTCTCGGCATAACGCGACGACCCCGATGGCATCACCCGTCGGACCTAATGGCATAAACCGTTGAATCTCCTTGGCGTAAACCAAGGAGCCATTTCCTTTTGCAAGTCTCGGCATAACCTGATGACCCAATGGCATAACTCGTTGGATCTCCCTGGCATAACCCAAGGAGCATTTTCTTTTCCAAGTCTCGACTTAACCTGATGACCCCGACGGCATAACCCATCGGACCCAACGACGTAACCCGTTGAATCTCGCTGGCATAACCCAAAGAGCCACTTTTCTTTTCCAAGTCTCGGCATAACCCGATGACCCCGACGGCATAACCCGTCGGACCCAACGGCATAACCCGTTGAATCTCCTTGGCATAACCCAATCAGACTTTTTATCTTTTCCAGGTCTCAACATAACCTGATGACATCAACGGCATAACCCGTCGGACCCAATGGCATAACCCGTTGTATCTCCTTGGCATAACCCAAGGCGCCGCCTTTTCCTTTTTCAAGTCTCAGCATAACCCGATGACCCTGATGGCATAACCCGTCGGACCCAGCGGCATAACCTGTTGAAATCTCCCCGGCGTAAACCAAGGAGCCTTTTCCTTTTGCAAGTCTAGGCATAACCCGATGACCCAATGGCAAAACCCGTTGGATCTCCCTGGCATAACCCAATGAGCATTTTCTTTTCTAAGTCTCGGCATAACCCGATGACCTTAACGGCATAACCCGTCGAATCTTGGCATAACCTTACCATGTCCCAACACCGCCTCGATCCATTCACGAGGATGCACCATCCTAACGTGACCGTTTGAATATATGTCATAACTAACTCACCAAATTTCCTAGTGCAAACTGGGGCAAATAAATTTTGTTCGTTTGTTCGTTCTAAATATCTTAAAGCAGGTTGATCCTAAGAAAGCGCAAGGCACAAGAGGACCTACGGAACAAGTTTCCCTCCAACATGATAGAAGAGAAGAAAAAAAGAAGTGAGTTTGAGCGTCAAAGCGAATGAAAGGGTGAACCGCTCGAAATTTGATGGAAGTCGCAAGCCCCGCCAATCCCTTTTCTGATCAAAAGCTACAAACAGAAATGAATACTCACAGACTGAGAGCATCAAGATTTAGATCGAAGTCTGCAGCAAAAATTAGCTAAGACTCAAGATCAAGTTTCAAAGAATCATAGAAAGGAATTTTGTAACTCATAGTCGATAGGCAAAGCTAGTTTTAATTTTTTCTGCTTTTGGTGTAATAAGGAGGCTAGTAAGTGGCAGCAGTAACAGCTGCAGCAACAACAACACTAACAGCAAGGTCTTAGTTCATGGCAGTCCCAGCTACCAAAACTTTCTGAACTATATTGACCTGATTCCTATTTAGCCCAAGATATGTAGGAGGCCTCCCGAAGCAAAGGCTCGGTCAAGATCTTTCAAAAGCGCTTCATACGGAGTACTCGAACGGACAGAAATTGCTCGTATCCGCTCATTTATCTTTACACAAAAACCCTTTGTGTTTTCCGGCAAAGAGGGGCAGCTGTGAGCACATGATTTTTGCCCGACGAGGAAATCACTCCCAAATTAAAAATAAAATATTCTCATGTTTGTTTGCAATTTTTTGCGGATTTCGTGTCATTTTTTTGTATCTGTGTGTGCATTTTTATTTGTTTAAATTAATCAAAATACAAAACTTTATATTGTATTCTTCGCATTTTAGGACTCAATTCTACAAATTAGGAATTAATTAGTTTGTGGGATCTTACGATTTTTAGTTTTTAATTAAGAGATAAAGAAAATGAAAAGAAAAAGGAGCAGACCGGATTTGGGCCATCTCCATTTCAACCAAGTCCAGGCCCAAAAACTAATGCCTAAACCCTGGCCGAAATCCGCCTGCACCAAGCCCAACACCACCAGCCCCAGACCCAACCGGTCTTTAAACCCAAACGACCTCGTTTTGTATCTAAACGACCATGTTTCGCCCACTATCAGTTACTCCAATTCGTTAAGATCATTTTTGATCTAACGGATAAGATTATTTGAGTCATTTTGACATATCAAACCCCCTCAAACCCCCCGTTACTCGTCTCATTCCCAGACCCTCCCTCTTTCCACCGTTCTCCGTCAACGAACCAAACACACCCCAAGAACCCTAGCCGCCATTAGACCCCTTCGCTTGAAACCCAACGGCAACGACACTGCCGGTCCCCAAACTAACACCACGGAACCCCCATCACACCCTGAACCCAAATCCAAAAGCCCCTTACCTCGAATCAACCTCCAGCTCCTCGAATCTTCGATCGAATATTCGAGCCAAGAATCAACCTACTCCAAACCACCCCAAATCCATACTAAGTCGCCCCCTGACCTCCCCAATCACCAAACTACCATTGATTTGATTCGAATCGAGCCCTAGCCACTTGAAAACTAATCCAAGCCCTCAAGAACCCTAGAAGAGTATTGGAGCCTGTTTGAGGATTTGAGGTTCCAATGGGTTTTAGTCGAGGTGTTCTCACTCGAGAACACTCGATTAAAGCCCGTTTGGCCTCAAAAAGATCAAGACCATGTTGGTCCAAGTCCGTTTTGTTTCTGATTTTTCTCTCAAGGCATTTCTTTTCTTTCTTCTGTCTTTATTTATTTTTGTACTTATCGGTTAGTTCAGTTGTGTCATTGTTTTTCATCTTTTTTGATTTGTTGTTAATTTATTCTATTCTCCTCCTTAAGACCTTTTATTTGGTCGATGTTTATTTTTGTTTGTTTGTTTAAATGTGTTTGTTATAGGATACGAATTCACTTCGATTAGCGTCGTCGAATAATTAGTTTCGTATTTTTATCTTTGGCCTAAGTACTGTGAATCACTGACTGGTTCATCCATTATTTGTTATCAATTATACGCACTGTAATCGACTAATGATAAGTCGTCGATTAATTTCGTAAGTCTACCTGTTAGAACACTGGACAGTGATTAACACTGTTAACTCGGTCCAGAATCATTTTTTAATTAAAAGCTGAAATTGTTTATGGCTAAGCTTAGAACATGAATTGGTTATAGTTGAATTAAACTTAGTTGCATTTTAAATTGAAAATTTCAGAGTTTAGTAGAGTAACACGAGCATATGTTGAACAATTAGGGTAGGTTTTAGTGAAATGCACCCTGGCAATGACACTAAGTAATGGGGAGTCATAAACCAGTTTAGTTTAATATTAAAAGCTGGAAATGCACCTGAAAATGATAGTGGAACCTACTGTACAGTAGGAAATCCATTACATTTTGAACTCTAGAGGTTTAAAATTCAAAAAGAACCATACCTAGACAAATAAAGGTGGGAAAACATGGGAATAATATGGGGTTTTGGTTAGTTTAAAACAATTAGAAAGGGGCTGTAGGGGGACTGTTTCAGAGGGCTATATAAGTGACAAGAGATTACAGATTTAAGGGAGTCATTTTTACAGATTTAAAAGGGATTAGAGGCTGATATACACTCTAAGATAGACTTCTTGAACCATTGATAAAGGTGAATTTAACTATATTTATGCCCTAGATAATCACACTTTATTATTGTATATGATGACAAAATGCTTTTATTAGTATTCTTAGTGTGTTATAGGTGCACATGAGATAATGAAGACTAAAAGAGCAAGTTTTGGAGTCAAAAGATGATGAAAAAGGCCAAAGTGTGGTACAAGTCAAGAAATTATGTTGAAAATAGCCGGGAAGGTGTGATTTCAAGTTATATAAATGTTATGGAATGAATTTAAGTGATTTGGAGCTTTGAAGTCTGAGTAAAAGCTCAAGGAATTAAGCCGGGATCATGTTCGAGGGTCAAATTTGATAGTTTAGTACAAGCGAAGAATCGATGAGGCATATTGCGCACTGTCTAGTAAATTGGACATAACGTTTAGCGCCTAACTCCATTTTGGCTAAATAATATATAATTGGAAATCTAACTCAAAGGGCTACATTCCAAACAGAACAGGGTAAAAAAGCGCGGTTCATTTGCGACGCGAATGAACCACGAAAAAAGAAGTCTGCAGAAGATTTTTGAACTTCAGAGAGCCTGATTTTTCAAGTTCCATTCGCGGCCGCGAACGACGCTGAAATTTGAAGGCCAAATTTGTAAAAACTCAATTTTTAAGATCTAAACCCTCTATATAAGCCTAGATTTCGCCCTAGAGATGCAAGCATTGTATTATTACCTACTTTTGCAAGATTATTAGTAAGAGAGAACTCTCTCAACTTATTTCTTTCTTTTATTTTAATTCTTTGATTATGAATTCAATTACTATTCTTTTCTTAGATAATGAGTAGATAATTCCTTATCTAAGGTTTTGATGGAACCTATTGGGTGATAAACTTCTCGTTTATGTGATTACAAATTGTTAGATAGATTTCTATTTGTTCAACTTCGTTCTTGTTGTAGATAATTGGTAGAGCTCCCGATTAGCTGTGCCTATTTAGTGTGCATAACATAGAAAAGAGTGCATAATTAGGTATATTGTTGAACAACACCACACCTAGGTTATTGGAGGAATCTATAACTTTAGGCGTAAAGGTGGGATTAGGAATAACGAAGCCTTGGGTGCAATCTTAAGTGAACTATTCAAATTAAAGCTAGCTAGGGTAGCTCGGGAGAGTGTACTAGTAAATTATTGTAGTTACTCGGGAGAGAATTACGGTAAAAATAGTGTTCATGATTGATAGAATATATTGACAATTTATATGAGCATAAACAGAAGGGATTCCATCAATAGGGGAAATCAATACCTTAGTCTTTCTTTATATTCTTTACCCAATATTCAATTCTTTCTTTTAAGTCTTTTAGTTCTTGCAAAAGTTAGTTGTTAGAAAACCTTCACAAAACATATACTCAAAGTTTGGGAACTTACTTCAGAAGTGTTCTTGGGTTGTGAAAGTTGCAGTTGGTAGGTTAATTCCCTGTGGGATCGACTCTGGACTTAATTGACCGGATTATATTGACTACGACCGTTGCTTGGACGTGAACCAATTTTGGCGCCATTGCTGGGGAGTTAACGGAATTATCAATTGCCATTGACAGAACTACAAGATTCTTGTGTAGTCAGGTTCCTTCTACACTTTACATTGAAATTTTTTACGGTTGTTGGATTGGGTACTCAGGTGCATTCCTAGAAAATCTGCAAGGACTAGAGAATTAATTGAAGGACTCTCAAACCCCGAGCAAACCTTTCGGGCACGTAACAGGGCAATCAAATAAATTCAGCAATCTCAGCAACCAATAAAAATAGATTTCGACATGGGAGACGTGAACGACCCAAACCAGCAAGCTGGTTTGAACATGCAAGAGGCGCAGGAGGAGCAAGAAGGTGCACTATTTGACTGGGCTGAACCAACATCGGATAATTTGGCAACTGCCATCGTTGTGCCAGCGATTCAAGCTAAGTCTTTCCAGATTACTAACAACATGCTACACTTGTTGCAAAACAAGGGATTATTATCAGGGTCTCAGGTTGAAGATCCACAACAACACCTAAAGAACTTTCTCTCAATATGCAAGACACAGAGGCAACCGAATGTGACACCTGAAGCCATCAAACTATTGCTATTTCTGTTCTCAGTTACAGGGGCTGCGCCGGTATGGCTAAACTCACTCCCCAAAAACTCTATTGCAACTTGGGATGAGTTGGTCAAGCAATTCCACAACAAGTTTCATCCACCTAACGAGACAGCTCAGCAAATTGATGAGATTGTGAGCTTTAAGCAGAAACCAATGGAGACATTACATGAAACTTGGGGTAGGTTCAAAGGTATGCTGGTTATGTGTCCTCACCATGGGATTCCTGAGCAGATGTTGGGTCAAAGGTTCTATATGGTGCTTTCAGATAGTATGAAGAATATTGTAGATGTTTCAGCAGGTAGGGCTTTTCTGAGCAAGACTTGGAGGGAATGTCAGAATTTGCTAGACAAGATGGCTCAAAACTCCGGGTGGACGACCAGAAATGCTCCTATCACTCCAGTGTTACACTCTGTACCGATGAATCCATCCAACACTATGGAGGAGAACATGGAAACTTTATTGACACAAATGAGAATCCTGGCGAAGAAGGTGGAAGAATCAGGGGTCAAGCAGCAGGTTCATATTGTAGACACTACCAATGGTGGTTTATGCGCATCTTGCATTAGCCAACGCATAGGTAATCCATGGGCTGCAGACTAAGAATATCATCACCGACATGAAGACATGAATTATGTGGCTAATTATGGAGGGCGGCGACGGGGTAACCAGAGTTGGGGTTAGCAGGCTCTACAGCAGTACAGGCCTCCTCAACTACAATATAATGCAGCAGGTATGAGGCCACCAAACAACATGGCTCCATATCCTAGACCTCAGAATTTCAACAACCACCAGCAGGGGTATCACCCACCTCCATCACAGCATGAGGTTAGACATGACGATGGGTTCACAGAGTTGAAACTATGATGCAGTAAGTAATTGGGTCACATGCCAAAACTACTGAAAGGATAGATGCACATGACGCAACTATCAAGAATATTGAAGTACAGGTGGGCCAGGTTGCTATGTTACTCAACAATCGTCCTCAAGGGACATTGCCTGCAGATACACAAACATACCCAAAGGATCAAATCCCAAAGAAACTGATGGCAGTTAATCTGAGAAGTGGACGAGATCTTGACGTTGAGCAAGAAAGAGAGAGAAGCAATTTGCAGGCTGAGACACTCACTCTAGTACCCATTGAACTGGAGGAGTCCACCGGGTTGATAGAAGTTACAGTCCAGCCAGTAGCTGAAAATAATGATGTGCAGCAGGGAACAGAGAAAGCAGCTGAATCGATAGAACAACCGGTTGTGGAACAAGTTATAGAGAAAGAAAAATCCCAAGTGATTGGGAAGAAGAGGCCTCCAGCCCCATTTCCCCAAAGGTTGGCCAAGCATCAGAAAGAGGAGCAATATAAGAGACTCTTCGAGATGCTCAAGCAAATCCAGGTAAACATTCCCTTAATTGAAGCTTTGAAAGAAATGCCTGGGTATGCTAAGATGATGAAAGATCTGATGTCGCGGAAATTTGATTTTCAAGACTTGGCCACCATGACTCTTACTCAGATTTGTAGTGCAGTGGTTTCTAGACCCATTGATGAGAAGTTATCTGACCCAAGTAGTTTCACAATTCCATGCACTATAGGAAACTTTGCCTTTGTAAAGGCATTGTGTGATTTTGGGGCAAGCATAAACCTTATGCCCTTGGTGATTTATAAAAGGCTGGGCATTGGGAGAGCCAGGCCTACTTCCATGCTATTGTAGCTTGGTGACAGGACGGTTAAGCATCCATTTGGTATATTAGATGATGTGCTCATCCAGGTGGGGAAGTTCGTGTTTCCCGTTGATTTTGTGATCCTTGGCTGCGAGGTGGACAAGGAGATTCCTATAATCTTAGGAAGACCATTACTAGCCACAGGGAGAGCATTGATTGATTGTGAAACTGGGGAGCTCAAGATGAGGTTGAATGATGAAGAGATCATATTCAATATGCAAAAATCCATGAGGCGCCCTAGTGAGTTCGCGAATTTCTCTCTTATTGATGCGGTGGATGTGATAGTGGAGACTGATGACAAAGAATTGACTACTGAAGATCCACTTCAGGCATGCCTAATGAACTTGGAAGAGGCAAATGGGGAAAGCCTGGCAGAGTGGGTGCTATCTCTGGAAGGTAAGGGGTTTTGGGATAGAGAGTTGGAATTTGAACCTCTACATTTAGAGAAGAGAGAGACCCCTCCAGCAAAACCATCCATTGAAGAGCCACCAAAGATGGAGCTTAAGCTACTACCAGCCCATCTCAGGTATGAATTTCTAGACCCTAACTCCATTTTACATGTTATTATCTCATCTGGTTTGCTAGATGTGCATGCTCAAAAGCTATTACAGGTAGTCAAGGAATGTAAAACTGCCATTGGTTGGACCATGGCAGACATAAAGGGGATCAGCCTTGCACACTGCATGCACAAGATTCTCCTGGAAGAGGGACACAAACCCTCCAAGAAACGCAAAAGAAGGATGAACCCAAATATGAAAGATACAGTGAAAAAGAAAGTGATAAAGTTGCTAGACACGGGGTAGGTCCCAGGTTTTCTCACCCTTTTGTGTTGTACATTGATTATTATGCCATGAGTACATGGCATGATTTTAAGTGTGGGGTGGGAAAATTATCTTGTATATGTTGTACATAGTAGTTGTAGTTGTAAATAATATTAGCTTGCTTGGCCCGATGATGGACACTTGGCGACGGGTTTCTTAAGGGTCTAAGTCGGAATAAAAACACAAAAAAATAAAAAATTTGAAAAATCCAAAAAAATATTAATAGAGGGCTCTTCCAGGTGACGGACTATTTGGACAAATACTCTTGAGGGAAGTAGTCCATGTAGGAATTTTTCTTTCTTTTATTTTCTTTTTCTAGGTAGTGTATCACCTCCCCTTGGTTTTTCTTTTGACCACGGTTCTTTTCCAAGGGTTTTTATTGAACCGAGTTAGGTAGATTTTTTTTCTTTTTAGGATTAGAGGGAAAAGGTTGACATGTAACCCCAAGTATGCACATTAGCAACACTTAATTGAACTTGAGAATGTATTATCTAAGCTTGACTGTAGATTCTAGGATATGCCTTTAATTGCACAATACAGCTTGCTTGAACATTGATAGGACTTTGTAGATGAACCGGATTTTAAATGAGTTGCATGCTATGTGTGTGTGAGATTTTACTTACATTATATGTTTTACATGATACCTAAAACTTGCCCTGTGTGTTTGCAAAGCGAAATAGAAGTTGTTTGGTTATAGATATGGTAGAGACATTTCTTTGTGTAACCCCATAAAATCAATAAGGCAAGAATTCACATGTACATAATATCCTAGTTAACCCCTTTGATCTTAAAGCCTATTCTTTGATAACCCTTGAATGATCATAAAAAAAATCGAAATCTTATATTGTTATACTTTACCTCCTAGAAGCACTTGTATTGTAATGAATATGCAAAAGTCCAAGTGTGGGGTGAAGGGAAGTTGAAAAGGGGAAAATCAAGAATGAATGGTAGTAAATGGTGAACTGGCAAAATAATGTAAATGCGTTGCAAAGCAATGATAAAAAAAAGGTGAAAGAATAAATGCCATTGACATAAGGATATATCAATGTATATATGTAAAGTAGAAAGGCCAGTTACACCGACAAAAGAAAATTGGGAATTAAAAGCAAATAAAGGTGAAAGAATATTTTGGGGAGACATAAGGAAGAAAACTAAAAGGGAAGTTGTGAAAAAAAAAGGAAAAATGATTATGGAGGTTAGCCACTATAACCAAACGTATCCTAACCATCCCGTAGCCAACATTACAACCTTTAAAGACCTCTTGATCTATGATTGAATAACTCGATTAGTGGAGTATTACACTAGGGGCAAGCCTATGGTGTATATGTATGCATATGAATGTTCTTTGTTGAGAGTGAGTGAATAAGTTCCATGTTATAAATTGATTATGTGTGGGAACTTCTCTCAATAAATTGTGTGAGGGCATGTAACTCAAGAGGAAAAAGGTAAATTTTCAAGTCTGTGATAATAACTAGAGTAAGCAATAATGTGCTGGCATGTGAGTTTACAGTTAGGTAAGGATTGTGCATATCTTAGGTTAATCATGAAAGATATCTTTTGTGACATATTTTGGGGGAGACATTAATAAAATTGGCCTAAAGTGTGATTAAGGTTGCTCGAGGACGAGCAAAGGTTTAAGTGTGGGGTATTGATAATAGGTGAATTTGAATATATTTATGCCCTAAATAATCATACTTTATTGTTGTTTTGATATTGTTTATGATAAAAAAAATGCTTTTATTAGTATTCTTAGTGTGTTATAGGTACACATGAGCTAATGAAGACTAAAAGAGCAAGTTTTGGAGTCAAAAGATGGTGAAAAAGGTCAAAGTGTGATACAAGTCAAGAAATTATGTTGAAAATAGCGATGAAGGTGTGATTCCGAGCTATATAGATGTTATGGAATGACTTTAAGTGATTTGGAGCTTTGACGTGTGACTAAAAGCTCAAGGAATTAAGCCGGGATCGTGTTCGGGGGTCAAAATTTGATAGTTTAGTACAAGCGAAGAATCGATGAGGCATATTGTGCACTATCTAGTAAATCGGACATACCTTTTCTCCCCGAACTCCATTTTGGCTTCAAAATATATGGTTGGAAAGCTAACTCAAACGGCTACAACTTTCATGTTTTGAGGTTTTCGAAATTCCAAACGGAACAGGGTAAATAATCGCGTTTCATTCGCGACCGCAAATGAACCGCAAAAAAAGAAGCCTGCAAAAGATTTTTGAACTTCAGAGAGCCTGATTTTTCGCAGTCCATTTGCGACCGTGAACGGACTGCGAACGACGCCAAAAATTTTAAGGCCAACTTTGTAAAAACTCAATTTTTAAGACCTAAACCCACTATATAAGCCTAGATTTCGCCCTAGAGAGGCAAGCATTGTATTATTACCTACTTTTGCAAGATTATTAGTAAGGGAGAACTCTCTCAACTTATTTCTTTCTTTTATTTTAATTCTTTGATTATGAATTCAAATTATTCTTGTTTCTTAGATCATGAGTAGCTAATTCCTTATCGAAGGTTTTGATGGAACCTATTGGGTGATAAACTTCTCGTTTATGTGATTACAAATTGTTAGCTAGATTTCTATTTTTTCAACTTCGTTCTTGTTGTAGTTAATTGGTAGAGCTCCCGATTAGCTGTGCCTATTTAGTGTGCATAACATAGAAAAGAGTGCATAATTAGGTATATTGTTAAACAACACCACACCTAGGTTATTGGAGGAATCTATAACTTTAGGCGTAAAGGTGGGATTAGGAATAACGAAGCCTTGAGTGCAATCTTAAGTGAACTATTCAAATTAAAGCTAGCTAGGGTAGCTCGGGAGAGTGACTAGTAAATTATTGTAGTTGCTCGGGAGAGAATTACGGTAAAAATAGCGTTCATGATTGATAGAATATATTGATAATTTGTATGAGCATAAACAGAAGGGATTCCATCAATAGAGAAAATCAGTACCTTAGTCTTTCTCTATATTTTTTACCCATTATTCAATTATTTCTTTTATGTCTTTTAATTCTTGCAAAAGTTAGTTGTTAGAAAACCTTCACAAAAAATATACTCAAAGTTTGGGAACTTGCTTCAGAAGTGTTCTTGGGTTGTGAAAGTTGCAGTTGGTAGGTTAATTCCCTGTGGGATCGACTCTGGACTTAATTAACCGGATTATATTCACTACGACCGTTGCTTGGACGTGAACCAACCATCAGTTGAGGGAGTTCTTTAAAACGATCAGTTCCAAGAGGTCTTTTACCATCAGTTTTGACAAATATTCTAACCATCAGTTTTAAAAGTTCTTCTGGCAATCAGCTTCCAGTTTTTGAAAAGGAATTCTCGAGCCTTGACAGTCTTTGGATGTGTAATCCAGCAAATCTCTCTTGAGTTACTTGGGTGTGTCATCATTTGCTGCTTGATTATTCTGGAGTTGTTTTCTTGAATTTTTGTTTGGCTTGAGTCTATTCCTGGGATTTTAGTTTGCTACCTAGACTGCCTACCACTATTTCATTAATGGCTTTGGTGTTGCTGGAATTTGTTATTGTTATTTGCCGGGCTATTAGTGATTTCCTCCTCTTCATTTCTCTTGTTAAATCTCTTGTACACGCTTCTGAAACCATTTATTAACATGGCTTTCCTCGTTTGACAATGAAAATGAAACCAAGTTTTGGAGCTCTACTTTCGGATTTAGAATTGAAACAATTTTTATTACGTTTGATTGTTATAACTAGAATAGACCTGTTTTAGTTTATAATTTTGTATTATCAATTTAAAAATTAAAAGGACATATTTGTTCCACTTAACTGTTAGTTTAAAAATACATAGTGTTCAAGTGTCTCTAGTCGAGAATTAACCGAGCAACGGGATGTGTATTTAACTATTATTATTCAGGAGTAGACAATTCCAGTAGTGCATTCGTTAAAATGGATTTCACAATAATGCTATAATTATTTCCCTAATTATTGCCTCATGTACTCGACTAGGAAGTAATTTAGTAATATAACACTCCTGTATCATGTTTGATAAACGACGCAAGAATTAATTCAATTTGGGCTGGTTTGCGAATCTGAAACGTTGTTTAATCATAACCATGTTTAATTTTGATTTAATGTTGCATGTTTGTACACAAGTCATAACTGGAGTAAATAAGGATCACATATAATCAAGCTCCCAATAATCCCTTTTGAAGCATGACTTGAAATAACCCTATTACCCAATGGGCCGTTCCTATTTAAGTTTAAATATGCAAAGTTAACAGAGTAAAGCGGTTTGAAATTGAGTGAAAGCACATAGGTCATAACATGTATTTAAAATATTTCAGCCATTTACAATAGTTTAAGCGACCGTGCTAGAACCACGAGATCCGGGGGTCCTAACACCTTCCTTCGGGTCAATAGAATACCTTAGAATTTCTGGTTGGCAGACTTCATTTGAAAATTTGAAATTTCCTCGATCCGGGATTTAAATAATCGGTGACGTGCGATACCTTAATTTATTCCAAGTGGCGACTCTGAAATAAATAAAATAATTCCGTTTCAAATAATGTCACTTTAAATGAAAAAACTCCCTTGTACATTTACCCTCCCGGGTAGGTGCGCCAACAGGAGGTGTGACATGGTTCTACATGTGGGTCGGGCGGTGCATCGGTTGGGTTATTAATAAGACTAGTAGGTATATCATCTAAATCGGGTTGGGTTTCATCTACATCCTCATTTTTCTTATCATTTTCTAAGATAGTTTCATTAGGATAAAGAGCATTCATATATTCTTCATTTAATCTTTCACCTGGTGCAATATTATGGCAATATTCATTATCGGTAAATTAAAAATAAGGGTTATCACTATCAAGAATAATAGGAGCAGTAGGACGAGTAAGAGGTCTAGGTCGGGGAGCCGGGGGAAGGGTAGTAGGTTGGCGACTACTTTCACCCATTTTAGCTTTTCCCTTACCATCAAATATTTTTTCAAAGAAAATGCCATATTAATTATAATTATATAAACTAATACACACAAAAATATATTCTTAAAACTTAAGAGTTGGAACGAGTTTACCGAATTGCCGAACAACTTCTTGAAAATTGAAAATCGTTGAAGACTTGAAGACTTGAAGACTTGAATACTTCAATTCACCAACTTCACAATTTTTTACGAAATTGCAATAATAAAATAAGCAATTATAGGAGAGAAATTAGATATAGATTGAGAGAGATTGATGAATTGGTGAGTAAAAACGAAAGAATTGGAGGGTATTTATAGTTGAGAATTGGGAAAAAATATAATTATATAAAGCTTGGAGTTAAAATAAAGTTTGGGGGTCAAATGGATATTTTTTTAACTTCCAAAAGGTCAAAATTGCAGCCCAATGGCTATTTTTTTAATATATTGACTGTTGCCTAATTTAATTTTTTTTAAGAAGTAACTGTTGAGGCCCTTTAGGCCCGCTAGGCCCGGCCTAGGCCTGCCAGTCGGTCCCGGGCTCGTGGGCTTCAATATACTACCTGGTCTGCCCCGAGCTTTTTGCGCCACTAAGGCCCATCACGCTAGGATCGGCCCGCCAAGCCCGTCTAGCATGTTAGGACCTCGGGCCCGATCCAGGCCCAGCCTACAGTACACCATTTGCTCCGAAAGATAAATGAACCTTATTTAATGACTCAAGGTTTTCTTGGTTCGATCATAAAAATTGGGTTTATTTTCAAATCAAGTAACATCCATAGAGACACTTTCTTTTTGAGCTTTTTGATTTTTAAGTTATAGAGGACTGAGCAACATCCAACATCGTAAATCTTTCTAGTTTGCACTATATAGAATGACTAATTTCATAAATTTAGTATAAAAATTATCCCAAAATTAGTTAATACCTCAAACTAAATTTGGCTTTGAGGAGTAGATTGAAGGGCTTATCACTTCTCCTACTCATGCTCCTTGACTTGACATATTCATTCAATTGAACTCACACTCAAAGGAGGACCACAAGCTCGGGGCTCGACGAAACAGAAAGTTTTCAGCATGTTGAAACTTCTTGAGGTTAGTAGTGAAAGAAAGAGCCCATCATTCATTTCTTCATGAAGATTCATAGCCGAGTCTACTAAAAGAGGGACCAGCCTCGTCGTGGTGATTAGAGGACACCTCTGATCGTTCACCTCTAATGTGACACGTGTTATATGATCAACGGGATTAGTCGGCTAGAGAGGGGAGCTATTCTTCTTCCGGGGAAGTTAATCCCAAATTTTATCATAGGATTATTATTATTTCACACTTTAAGGGATAACTAATTTAATCAATTTAGTATAAAAGTTATTCCTGGATTTACTAATATCTTAAACCAAATATGAAATAAATTTGATCATAATTTTTGTCCCGCAATTATTACCATTATTCTATGTGGCAAACGTCCCCTAATGTTGATCCGCAGATAAATACTAAGAGAACCCTTTACCCTCATAACGGAATGTTTCAAAGTTCTAATCTAGAAAAGGAAAATATTCGATAACCAAACCCTTAATTATCTAAATAAGTTTTTGACGGGAATTCTAATTAATTGAGTCATGGTTTTAGAATTTTTTCGGCTTTACCTATTTTAATTAAAGCAAGTTAATGGTATAGTATAAGGCCAGTGGCTGAATTTTTAGTGTTTTAATTAAGGGGCCGCTTGTTAATACGGATTAGATGGATTATCCTAGTACAAGATTTAGGGATTAAATTAGTTTAGTATTTGAATTTGGGTATTATCTAAAACCAAGATAAAATTCATGCTGAAATTATGGGAGTATCTATCTTGGTTATAATTCTGATTATAATTGCAGAACTAAACTTGAAATTACCTGATTTAGAAACAAACTACCCATACATGCTCAATCAAATTTTGTATAGTACTATATTTTAACGTAATATTTTCTTTAGAAAAACAAAGAGGGAGAGAGTGGAAATGGAGTAGCGGCGACTGGGTAGAGGTTGATAGTGAAATGATGTAAGTGAGATGACATGTGATGTGACATACATATATATTCCTTCTATAACCAATTTGACTGGATACGAAGTTTAAGAAAAGAGAGATAACTTTTGATCTTGTTGTGTAAAATAAGACATCTTTATTTTGTGTGGCTATAAATCATTGCATAAAGGTAAATTGTTTCCAAATAAGGAAAGAAGTCATTCTTTTTAGCACGGACTAAAAAGGAAATAGGTTCACATAAATTGAAACGGAGGGAGTATGAGTTACTATGTACAGATTAAATATTAAATGCATATAATTATTAGGCTTTCAGTATATCCATCCTTTACGTAATGGCGAAGCTATGATAAGGAGGTGGTTACTACTTACTAGGGCGGGGTCCACCTAAACATATGGGGGGGAGGGGGATATTATGTCACAGGCATGTGCATAAGTGGTCTTCAGTCATACTCATGCATTTGTTGTGTCCCTTCCCTGCCTCTGTACTGTACTTCTCCATCGAGCCCCACAAATCCTCCGTTTTCTTCGTTTGCTTATTAGGCCACCTCCAATCGACTCCGAAACATTTTTGATGATTTTTTTGGACATAATGCATTTTAATGTTAAAAAAGTTATATAAATAGATAATTCACAGTATTATATTACAAAATATTTTAACAAAAATATAACCGTTAAAGTAGTTCACAGTATAATACTGCGAATTATTTAAAAAAAATTATTTTTTAATTGTAATTTGCAATACTACTGCGAATTACAAATTAATTGGGCCAAGTTCTGAAGGACTTCTATAAATCGCAGTGTTATATTGCGAAGTAGACTAATTTTACTCTGAATTTTTCGCCCATCAATAATTTAACTGACATAACAATAATTCAAATACATAAAACGTAGTATTATACTGCAAATTCCTTAAAAAAACTCTATACCCCAAGCTCGAACTTGCCTTATTTATAGGCATTTCAATTTTATGAAAATTCATTCAATACTTAACTTCAAACTTACGTTCATACTTCTCTCTTCTTCTTATCAATCAATTTTTACAATATCTGAATTGCAAAAAATAAGGGTTTCACCATATAGGGGGTAAGGTTGTTATAGAGAATAACTCTGTGAGGTATAGCTCACTTCCACAGTGTCATGTTAAATTACCGCTTATTATGGAGTACGATACATTGGTATCGTTGTTACGTAAAAAAATGAGTGAGAGGAGGCGTTCGGTTAACCTTAAGCAACCGGTATATTTCCGTATTCAGTGACTCCGCAGGGCTTTGCTTATTATTTTGAGTTTAACATTGAGGATGATGAAATTGTTAGAGATTTTTTGCGGATTTCGGATAAATACAGGGAATTTATTGTAATAAAGTTATTGGAAATGTACGTCAAGGTGGAAGACGTTCCCAGTAATGAGGGCGTGCATAGTAGGGAAAACACCCGGTCATCGGGTGGTTATTCTGGAGCAGTTTTTGCCGGACAGATTGTTGATGAAAGAGCTTGCCTTGATTTAAACTTGTCACCACTGGCGAATGAGCAGCTACAAAATAATTTTTTGACTTTATATAATCAACAAGATGACTGGTAAATTTTAATTTTACTACGCGTTAGCGAAGTTTATTTTATGTTTTAATTAGATTTGTATTAACACTCATAGTTTCATATGGGATGCTGTTCGAATTTGAATTTTACAAGTTATGACCCCGTCAATAGTTGGAATATACGTTGTTCTGGAGTATTGGACCACCGTTGTCCATCCGGGCGTCATCACCAACCAGAAAATATCCATCATGAAATGTCAAGGCAGTACAATTTGTAAGTAAAGTTATATACAACAACAACAACAACCCAGTATATTACCACAAAGTGGGGTCTAGGGAGGGTAATATGTAGACAGGCCTTACCTCTACCCAAAAGGGCAGAGAGGCTGTTTCCAATCGACCCTCGGCGCAGGGAAAAGAAAGGCAAACAAAAAAAAAACAGCAAAAGCAGCATTAGTTACACCAGCATACATCACATAAATAATTAACTAAACATAAGAGACATATTTACCATAAATAAATCGACATGCAATAATATTAATACAGTAGCAAACAGAAATGACTACCACAAGAGAAAGCAAACTAATCCTCTATGGGTGGCCCTACAGTGCCTCACCCACCCCGGAAAGGAGTTCGAAAACTCTAAAAGCCCCTATCCTACAACCCTGATACTAGACCTCCAAACTTTCCTATCAAGGGCCATGTCCCCGGAAATCCGCATACTGACCAAGTCCTGCCTAATTACCTCTCCCCAGTATCTCTTAGGCCTCCCTCTGCCTCGCTTCACACCGACCACCGCTAGCCGCTCACAACTCCTCACTAGGGCATCGAGGCTTCTCATTCGCACATGCCTGAACCACCGAAGCCTTGCCTCTCGCATCTTCTCATCCATTGGGGCCGCCCCCACCTTCTCCCGAATAACTTCGTTCCTAATCTTATCTAACCTGTTGAGCCCGCACATCCACCTAAGCATCCTCATCTCCGCAACCTTCATCCTCTGAACATGCGATTTCTTCACCGGCCAACACTCTGTCCCATACAGCATGGCAGGTCTAATCACAGCTCTATAAAACTTTCCCTTAAGTTTCTGTGGCACTTTCTTATCACACAAGACTCCTGATGCAAGACTCCACTTCGACCACCCCGCTGCTATATGGTGAGTGACATCCCCGTCTATCTCCCCGTCCCCCTGGATCACCGATCCAAAGTATTTGAAACTATCCCTCTTGGCTATGGCCTGAGATCCAATCATCACGCTCCCTCCCACTTCGCTCGGCTCAGCGCTAAACTTGCTCTCCAGATATTCTGTCTTAGACTGCTTAGGTTGAAGCCCTTAGACTCGAGAGTCTGTCTCCATTCCTCTAGCCTCTCGTTAACGCCGACCCTCGTCTCGTCTACCAACACTATGTCGTCAGAAAATAGCTACACCAAGGCACATCCCCTTGAATATGTCGCGTCAAAGCATCCATCACCAAGGCGAACAAGAGGGGGCTAAGCGCAGATCCTTGATGGAGCCCCATAACTACCGGAAAATGGTCCGAGTTACCACCCACTGTCCCGACCCTAGACTTAGCTCCATCGTACATGTCCTTGATTACTCTGATGTAGGCTTCCGGTACGCACTTAGCCTCCAGGCACCTCCATAGCACCTCCCTAGGGACCTTGTCATACGCCTTCTCCAAGTCAATAAACACCATGTGCAGGTCCTTCTTCATATTCCTGAACTGTTCCACCAATCTCCTAAGAAGGTGGATAGCTTCTGTAGTGGACCGACCCAACATAAAACCGAACTGGTTCACGGAAATAGATGTCGACTCCCTCACCCTGACCTCCATCACCCGCTCCCAGACCTTCATGGTGTGACTTATTAATTTGATACCCCTATAGTTGTTGCAACACTGGACATCCCCTTTATTCTTGTACAAGGGCACCGTTGTACTCCACCTCCACTCCTCCGGCATCCTTTTGGTCCCGAAGATCACATTGAACAACCTGGAGAGCCACTCCACTCTTGACCTACCCATACATTTCCAGAACTCCATCGGGATTTCGTCTGGCCCGGTCGCTCGACCCCTACTCATCCTACGCAAAGCCACCACGACCTCTTCCACCCTAATGCGCCTACAGTACCCTAGGTCTCTATGGCGCTCTGAATGCCCCAACTCACCTAGTTCTATGCTTTGGTCCCCCTCCTCATTGAGAAGGTCTCGGAAGTACGCCTGCCATCTCTGTTTGACTTGAGACTCCCCCATCAAGACTCTACCATCCTCATCCTTGATGCACCTAACTTGTTCTAGGTCTCGCGCCTTCTTTTCTCTTACTTTGGCTAACCGGAATAGCTTCTTGTCCCCGCCTTTCTCCCCTAATTCCTCGTACATGCGACCAAAAGCCGTGTTTTTAGCTTTTGTGACTGCCGGTTTCGCTTCCTTCCTTGCCATCTTATAGCTCTCTCTGTTCACCCGCCTTTCTTCCTCGCTTGTGCTCCCTGCCAACTTCGTAAAGGCTGCTTTCTTCACCTCTACTTTTCCTCGCACTACATCGTTCCACCACAGTCGCCTTGATGTTTGCCTAGATAGCCTTTGGCTACCCCAAGCACATCCCGCACTGCCTCCCTAAACAGATTCGATGTCTCTGACCACATTGCGTCTGCTACCCCAGAACTTCTCCAAGCTCCACCCTCGACTAACCTTCTCTCCAGCTCCTGGGCTTTCTCTTTAGTCAGAGCACCCCATCTAATTCGCGGTCGGCCCTAAGCACCCCTCTGCTTCTTCTTCACCCAGAGTCCGACATCCATCACTAGGAGTCTATGAAGGGTACAAAGGGATTCTCCTGGAATAACCTTGCAGTCCCTGCACAGACCTCTATCGCTCCTTCTGAGAAGGAGGTAAACGATCTGAATCTTCGCCGCCTAACTTTTGAAGGTGACCAAATGTTCCTCCCTCTTCTGAAATTTCGAGTTAGCTATCAGGAGCTCGGAAGCTCTAGCGAAATCCAATAGCACAGTGCCTCATCCGTTCCTAACCCCAAGTCCAAAGCCGCTGTGCACTTCACCATAACCATTAGCATCTGCCCCAATATGACCATTAAAGTCCCCTCCAATGGCCAACTTCTCAGATTGGGGAATAATACTCACCAACTCATCCAAGTCATCCCAAAAACACCTATTGACCTCCTCATCTAAGCCCGCATGTGGTGCGTAGGCGCTGATGACGTTGAGGACGCAACCCCCGATAGCCAACTTAATAGACATCAACCTATCGTTCACTTGCCTAACCTCCACCCTTGTCCACCAGGATGCCCACTCCATTCTTACCCCTCACGACCCCGGAGTACCACAACTTAAACCCGTCTACATCCCACGCCTTCGTCCCTTTCCACCTTGTCTCCTGGACACAGGCTATGTTGACCCTCCTCTTCCGAAGAATCTTCACCAAATCAATGGACTTACCCGTCAGAGTGCCTATGTTCCACGACCCGATCCATAATCTATGTGCGTCTGCTACCCTCTTCCCACCCTTACCTCCTGCCCTACCCGCCTAAGCTCTCCCTGCCACCCCCACCCCTCGAGGACATGACCTTGCACTTACATCCCCCGCCGCGGCCACTATCCCTCCGACCGACTATGGGGAAAAATGACACACACACGCACAAAAGGGAGATACGAAAAAGGGGGCAAACTAGATAGCAACATAGTAGACCTTACAAGAAATGCTAGCGGAAGCACGAAATTTTTTCGGAATTTTGGGTAAAGTTATACAGCTATATCTAAATAATATTTTCGGAATTTTGGGTAACTTATCTTTTTGTTCTTTTTGTGCAGTGGAAACGAGCTTCATGAAGCTCCTGACCTCACATAGTTGCTCAAAGACAATGTAGTTACTCATGATTTGGCAAATGCGCAGAGTCAGAAAGATGATAGTGATTATGACAACACTGTAGATGAGTCTGGGGATGAAACACCCTTCCATGATGAGGGTGATGATGAGGAGGAGGAAGTGTATGTTGAAACTGAGCTGACGAGGGAGCATGTTCCTCCAACTCCCGCTTGACCAAGAGTGTATAAGTCCCACGTTCCATTTCATGAGCGGAATATTCCCTAACCTGATAATTTGCCAAGCATGCCAAATGTGGATGCCCTCACAAGGGAATGATGATGAATTTCGATCAGCGATGTGGGATGAGTCTAGACCAGCTATTCCGACAAAGGGAATGTATTTCCCCGATAAAGCTCGCCTAATTAGGGCTGTAAAAATCTAAAGTATAAGAGAGTGTTGTGAGATGATAGTAAGTCAATCAACCACACAGAAATACAAGGTTGTACGTTGTAGGTGGTTTATGGGTTGTCACTGGATGTTGCGAGCCACCAAGAAGAAATCAGGTTAGTGAAAAATGGGTAAATTTATTAGCAAGCACAAATGTGAAATAGACAAATACAATGAGAATCACTTTAACTTGGATGTGGACTTGATTTCTCTTGTCTTGATTCCATATTTGGAAGTGTCCATTAGGTTCAAGATTAAAGAGTATATTATAGCGGTCCACCAGGAGTATGGTTGTACTATAACCAAAAGAAAGGCATATCTCGGTTGCAAACGTGCCTTTGAACTTATTCTTGGCGACTGGGATATGTCTTTTTCAAATCTGCCCAGCTACATGGATGCACTACAACACTTTAGCCCCGGGATTATTGTTGAATGGAGGCAGAGCAGAGTCCAGACATATCGGAAAATATTTTCAACTATGTGTTTTAGTCATTTAAACCAACAATTGATGGTTTTTTGCATTGTCGTCCTGTAATTTCCATAAACGGTGCACATGTCTATGGAAAGTATGATATTAGGCTTTTGATTGCAGTTGCAGTAGATACCAACAGACAAATATTTTCTCTAGATTTTACCATTTGTGCTAACGAAAGTGAAGAGACGTGAACACATTTTTTGAACCACTTGAAGCAGCATGTTGTCAAACAGAGTTCAGGTATCTGTCTAATATTTGATTGGCATAGTGTTATTTTAAACTCTGTATATTACTTGCCTGAATAGCATAAGCGTACCACAGTTACTGTGTAACGCACCTGAAGGCCAATTTCTAGAAGAAATTTCCTAACAAGGCCTTGCATGACTTAATATGGATAGCTGCAACTGAGCACCAGCAGTGCAAATTCACGAGGCGCATGGAAGCGATCATGCAGATAGATCCACGAGCCTATACTTGGTTGATGCGACATGAGCTTCACATATGGACATTGTATGCTGATGACGGCAGACGATGGGGAACCCTTACTATAACCGTGTCGAAGTCATTCAACGGCTTGTTGAAGTCTGCCCATGGACTGCCTGTCACTGCCATGGTCCGCATAATATTCAAATAGAGTGCAAAAAGGTTTGTTGCAAGGCATGCAGATGCATCGGCATTGATAGACAAGGGTGCTATGCCAATACCCATGAGAAGATTTGAAAGGTCCAGGAGGTGAGCACAGTGACATTCATTTCTTCAGTACAATCATGAACGGGGTGTTTTTGAAGTTAAGACCACTATGCACGGACACCATGGGAATAATCTACAGACGGTGAATGAAAATAGAAGGTTATGTTCATGTAGGAAATGGACCATCTACAACATGCCGTGCGCACATGCGTTCAAGTGCTTTCAACAAGTTGGAAATGGGGAAACAAACTATATTAATAGACAATACAGTGTTGCTGCTACATAAACATGTATAGTGGAAAGTTGCATCCATTAGGTGCTTAGCATTATTGGCTTTTGGAACCTTTTAAGATGGTATGTAACAAGGACTATTTGCACAAACTACAAGTGCAAAAGAGAACGCGCATACGGAACCAAATGGATGTTGGTGAGTCCGTTTATGCGCGTAAATGTGGTATATGCTCGCAAATAGGACACGACCATCATAAATGTCCTTCAGGTGGTGTACATTGCAGTGGTAACCCGGCTCCTGGTGCAAGTTCGCCGAATGTACCCAACTATTAAGGATACCTCTAGTCTTTTATTTTGGTATTGTTTTTTGTATTATATGTTTGTACTTGTGTATTTTTGAATGAGTGAAGAAAAATCTGTTTGTACTTCTATGAAAATATAATATGTAAAGCGTGGTTTGATATCTTCATAAAACAACATAAGCACTTAAACTTAACGTCCACTCCAATCAAAATAAAATTTAGTACAACAAACAAGGATATTACTACAACACAAACATAGCACGCCAACATAATAAAAATACATGAATTATGAAAAGTACATATAGTAGGGATTGTTTCGTCCCGGTTGCCACTTATTCTCCCCTCCAACCACTTATATCTTTCTTCTAGTTGTTATTTTTCTTCTTCTACCTCTTTCAGTTTCGCATTCACTTCCGCAAGTTTCCATTTATATTTTTGTTTACGTTCCTTTTGTGCTTGACAATTCCATTGTGCTTTCCATTTTTCTTCTCCCATCTCCTTCAGTTTTGCCCTTATTTCTGCAATAATTCTATTCCTTTCCATTCGCTATTCCCATTCTGTCTATAACGCATCATGCAGATACTGCAGTTGTGATCTGTAGCATTCTTGATGGCATGGTTCATCAACCCATTCCTCAAAGTCATAATTAGGTTCGTCGCGAACCTTGTAAAACTGGTTCATATAGCACCAGTAGCGGCGTTCAACTTCACCACTGTCGATTTGAAAAATATATAAATTATGTGAAAAAGTTGGTTTCTTGCAGATAAATTTAATAATTAATTCGCAGTATAGTTCAATGTTTTATGGAATTTTCTTGTCGTTAAAAATTAAATACTTAATTCGCAGTGTATTACTACATTTTAGGCTTGCAAGGTTTCTATTTGTGTTGTGCTGTTTAAGTAAAATTGATGTCCAAACGCAATTAAAATAAAATTGTTAAGATAATTGTTACCATTAATTACATAATGTACTATTTACACAAAGTAAAAACACAAGTAAATCAGTGAGTCCCACAGCCTGTGTGCTTCAGTGCTGCTGCCGGCCTAAGTCGCATCCCTTTGTTCTCGGGTACACTATCTGAATCATCATCATCAAGCCGCTCTTAATGTAAGGATGTGAAACAGCATCGACACCACAACTGGCAGGATCAAAGGAATATGCCTTCGGGCCGTCAGCAACCTACAACACAAGTAATAATCTTATCAAACCTAAAAAGAATATTTGTATTGTATGTGTAGAGTCAAAAAAAATATTTCCTCATCGTGGTCTCGTCCGTCGCCTGACTATATGCATCCGTGCTGTCTCTCATCAGAGCATGTAGTGGCCTCGAAGATGGGCTGAGACGAAACCTGCATAACAAAGTTAAAAAATAATTAATGTCAGCTAATTAAGGAAAAGAAAACAACTTTGAAATTTTAAAGTAATACAAACATACTTGCGCCTGTGGTAGATCCGCACCAACCGCCGGGGATGATGCATAACTCAACCTGCACCCACCATCAACGTCCCAGGTGGGTTGATCCTCAACTGCGGTAGATGGGCATGCAAAGTACTGGTCTACATCCCCGTCGAATGTGCCCGTGATCGACAATGCTATTGATGGGGTGACATGCGATGCTGGCAGGGATAGCTGAATGATGTACGACAGTATGTTGCTGGATGGCTCATCGATCTGAGGTCCATAACCCGTCTGATCATCTCCAAGAGCCTCACCTCAAATATTCCCATCATGTCCCTCATTAAGTGGGTCAAGAAGTGTCTCATAGCCCCCTTGCTGGGGACCACTTCCTCACCGTCCCCCCGACCATGTGGCATACCCCTGCCTCATAGGGCACCCCTCCCTCATGCCCTACCACTACATTATGGGACACCCTACCCCGATGTTAGTCCTCCGACACTGTATACCGAGCCTCGTGGTCTGACCTCGCGGCATCTCTTACCTGAAACAGGGTCTGACGAGCCAATTGTTCCACCCGTCGTCCATAGTCAACGAGTGCAGGATTGTCACGCTACTGCATCTTCTGGCCCATCTAGTAGAGCCTATGAGTACCAATAGCCTATGAAACATTTAAAATATTAATTAAATAACTCTATATAACAATTATAAAATATTAATAAGGCACAAAATCATACCAGTGCCTCATGCCTCCCGGCGTATGGTCTGTAGCAATCGTCAAGCACATGAATGGGGTTCCAGATCATCCGTCGGGTGTGGAAGCGGTACCATGATGCATACAGATGAATGGTGGCCTCCTAGGTAAATGTAGGTGCTGGTGGAATACGGTGACCTTGCTCCTCCCAAGTATGGACCTACTGCTCTAGCCATTCCATATATGTAACGTCCACCCTAGCACGATCGTCCCGGTGATAGTGTGTAGCCTCCCATCTAGGATCCCTCGATATAGGCTGGGGATGGTGAAATTGGCGAAGTTCACGCTCTATGGCATGATACTCAACCTAATCAAAGAAGATCATTGGGACAGAGGTGCTCCAAAGTAGTCCGTCGGCAGAGAAAATATTAGGCAGCTGAGCTAGCAACTCGTCGCTGTATGGCTTCTACATGAACTACCAAATAATAACATAAAAGTGAGTATGCGCAACACAACTCAATTACTAATTAGAAAGTGTAGGTACATATTTATCAGTCCGTCCACCAGCATATCTAACACATTCCTGACAAGGGGGAGATTATGATGAGCATCGCTCCCTCGGTAGTTCCCACAATGGAGAATCCTAGAAATAAGAGTGAGAAATAGATAAGCCTTACTAGGCACAAGTGGTGGTAGAGGTGGCTGAAATGGTATGATCCGCAGCAAGACCAAACCTAAGATAAAAGGTTGATGTAAAATTTATAAGTCATTTCGACTATATAGAATTCAGAATAATGAATAGAGTATTCGAAAAGGTTGTCACCTATAGGAGGAGAAGAAAACCACATATGTCCACCGCTGGACCCATGCTCGCCCGGCACATGCTATACAGGTATGCCAGAACAATAGCACCCCAGCTGTACTAAGGTAAATCATCTAGCCGTTGAAGATGATAGAGAAAGCGAAGACTCACAGTACTCCCACAAGTGTTTGTGAACAAGAAACACCCGAAAAGCAGGAGTAGAGCCAACTGCGCGCTTCTCTCAACATGGAGATCCTCGTTCTCCCCGGTATTGTTAGGGTGAAAAAAGCCATATGATCTCTAATGGTTGACAAAAGAACGCAATTGCCCCAAGCGTCATCCTCATGTCTAAAACTAGTAAGGTGCCCCATCATATCAAAAATCTAGGTGCGCATCAAGGATCTAATGTAATGGGGCAGTGTCACAGCCTATCCATCAACACGCATCCCGTACAAAACCTAAAGATCCTACAGCATTATGGTGGCCTCTCTAGTGGGCAAGTGAAAATTCTGCGTCTCCGGTCGCCACCGCTCTACCAATGCTGTGATAAGAGACCAATCGAGATGCATCCATTCAAGCACAAATATAGTATAGAAGCCCGTATCCTGTAAGCGCGCGACTATGCGTGTGACGACCCAAAGGTCATCACCTATTTTCCTCATCGATTATGTACTTCCAAGGCCTTGAATACCTCATTTTATATTTCCTTGATTTGCAAGCGCAGTCCGGGCACGTAGCCAGAAAATATTTATGTGGAAATATGTGAATTCTGTGAAAAATTTGAAAATTATTGATATTAATATTCCTATAGTTGACTTCGGTCAACATTTTTGGACCCGAGATCAGACTGTCCCGAAAGGTTCATAGAAAAATATAGGACTCGGGCATGTGTCCGGAGTCGAAATCCGATGTCTAAAACTTGAGTAAATGATTTTTTTCTGTTAAATTTTTTTCCCCAGATATTATTAAGGAAAATGAAAATGAATATTGATTAAAAGACCATGTTCTCGGGCTCGTATTTTTGTTCCAGTGCCAGGTATAAGTCTTATATATATTTTAAGCACTACTCATAAAGTTTTGTCGAAATCGGACGTTGTTTGACATGTTTCGGATAGGTTTGGGTTGCGTTATGCTTGTTTTCTTATGTTTCGATATCGTTTCTTCAAGCATAAATGATATGATATTGAACAAATGAGATCCGTTTACTGTTTGAATGAAGCATTAGATCTGTATCGTAATTACGGACCCTTAGCAAAAAGAATCATCAAATTTGGACATCGTATGAGGATTTTATGGCCATTTTACTAAGGTTGTATAGATTTTAGGTTAATGATAAAATTGCCCCTGACGGCGTATTAAAAAGATGCACTATTTGCAAATCTTAAAACCAACATATCTCCTTCATTATAAGGTAAAATTGAGTGATGCAAAAGCCTAAATTCATTAGAACTTCACAAGAATCCATTGGGAGCAGTAAAATGCGTGAACAGTATACCTATAATGAGGAGGTCGAGTTTTCTTCCAATTTTTGAAGGGGAAGAAGCTTCTGAGGCGATTTTTAAGAGAGATAATCTGTGGGTATCATAGAGATACGATTGTTTTGGAGCCAAATTCGAAAGGAAAAAAATTGCTTGAGGATTGAGTGGACTATAAGCCGCCGAGGTAAGTGTTTGATCTATCCAAGTTTGTGGGAATATGAGTAGAGTATATTAACTTGCTAATTGCTAAATGATCGAGTGTGGTGTATAGGCGTGGTGACGAGCATCCATACATCGGAGTCTAGCATGACCGTAAGTCATTTGTTAATATATGTTGTGAGCTAATGTGAAACTTTCCTAAGTTATACTATTGAGCCCTTGCTGGGTTGTGAAGGTTGTGTTATTGTTCCCTTACCGGGATCTTGTTGTGTTGTTGTTATTGTTCCCTTGCCGGGATATTGTTATGACTGTTGTTACTCCCTTGCCGGGATGGTACTTGTTGTTTATCTCATTCTTCTTGCCCATTGATTGTGACTATTGTTTGGGTGAGGAAGAGTGATAAAGCACGAAGGGTGATGCCGTGCCATTCTTAATTATGTTCGTACGAAGGATCATTCCGTGCTATGTTTTACTATTTATGCACGAAGGAACATTCTGTGTTATTGTTAATTAAATCATGCAAGAAGGATCATGCCATGCCATGAATGTAAGGATGAGAGTAAAAGCACGAAGGGTGATGCCGTGCATTTTTATTTGATTATTTGGTGAAGATGAGAGTAAAAGAACGAAGGGTGATGCCACGCACTTTTATTTACTTATTTGGTGAGGATGAGAGTAAAAGCACGAAGGGTGATGCCGTGCACTTTTATTTGATTATTTGGTGAGGATGAGAGTAAAAGCACGACGGGTGATGCCATGCAACCATTCAATTTCTTGTTTTGTGATAACTGTTTTGTTTCACTATGTTTTTACCTTACTAATTAATTATGTATATTCGATTGTGCTCCCCTAGCATGTTCCCTCCCTTGCTATTTGTGTTGCTCAATATTTCTGTTATTTTGTGGCACATATGTATATAGAACTGCACAGGTTTATGTGAGTGTCTGGTCTTAGGCTTATCACTACTTCGCCGGGATAGGCCAGGCACTTACCAGCACATGGGGTTGGATTGTGCTGATACTACACTTCTGTGCATTTTTGCACAAGTCCAGGTTTTTAACAGTAGTAGTTTCATTAGCAGGATTGTCATACTCTCGAGACCGAGGTAGCTTGCAGACGTCTGCAGGCCCGGCGTCTCTTCCTTTAGTTTTCATTATTGCCGTAGTCTCATTGTTTCGAGACAAACGGTTATTATTTTTCTTTCGGACCATTATGTGTAGTTATTCTTAGTAGTTCGTGAGTTTGTGACTCCACATCTTGGGTAGAGGATTTATGTTAAGAATTTCACACTTATATTCAGTTTCTATGAAGTAGACTTCCGCAGTTAACATTATTATTATTATTCATGTTATTAAATTGACAATAGGATGGTTTTTATTAGTGGAAAGATGGTGAGTAAATTGGCTTGCCTAGCTACCACGAATAGGCGCCATCACTATCCCGATGGTGGGGAATCCGGGTCGCGATAAGTTGGTATCAGAGCACTAGGTTACATGGGTCTCACAACTCACGAACAAATTTATTAGAGTTTGAGGGGTAGGTACGGAGACGTCTGTACTTGTTCCCCAAAGTCTATTGAGTTAGGAAATTTTTTTTTCTTTCCTATCGTGCAAATTCATTCTTCAAATTTTAAATTGAATTTCTAATCTCGTCTTCCTGTGAATGGCGAAGTCACGTACCGCTTCTTCAGCTAAACAATGGCACCGGCTGGTGATAGATCAACTACGCCTTCAAAAGTTTTGTAGAGGTCAAATGGGTTTCACCAAACTCTTCGCTACCACTTTCAGCGATGCATCTTTTGAGAACCCACTGAGTTGTGCTTGACTGCTGCGATAAGGTATTACAGAACGTGGGAATAGTCGAAAGCGAGGGGGTTAATTCTACTCTGTTTCGGATGGAAAATAATGTAGTGGGAACATAATGTATGTTTTAACCAGTTATGGTTTCAACGGACCTTGACGCCCGGTTGATTTATTTGAGTTGTGAAAGACAAATATTGTGAATTATTGGATGTTGTGACTCTGACTTACAGTCAAAAGGGAGAATTCTACTATTAGTGAATGGACCGGATGGCCATGTGTTATGTCAGTTTGACTTGGAATGTATTTATATATGGTATGAATAGGTCCCCCAAACAAACTCTACATATTTATGGTTTGGTACTCTACAAGGGGTAAAAATAGCCCCAGAGAATAACGAAGAGTATATGAGTAAATGTAGTAGCTCAGCAGTGTTAAGCCAGCATAGCAAGAGAGGGAAAACCGGCCAATGCAACACTACCTACTCAACTCTATTTTAAGAAAATGTTCTGAAGGAGTTTACCTTCCAAATTCTCTGCAATATGTGGTATATGCGATCTGAATGGTTGTACCAGGTCACCATAACAATGTTCGAATATGTCATCATGTGCAATAAGTTAGCTGAGCCTCAAAGAATTGTTGTGAATGTGGTAGTTTGGTGAAATGTAATTTAGGAAAGCATTTAGGCTACGTGCTCCATTGCAGTCAATACATATCTTACATGACCAGCCAGAGGTAGAGGTCAGGATGTTAGAGGTGGAGGTGAGAATCGTAGAGGTGGAGACCCAATAGTTGATATAATTTCTATGGTATGACTGAGGTCACTACACCAGATGCATGTATAATTGTGATAGTTATAAAAATGATATTTTCCTTAAGTTGATTTGTTTTTTTTTTGAAAAATTTAGGCGAGTCCTTTTAACATGTCGCACTCATGAGTGAGTTTCACAACCATCAAATCTACTTATGAGAATACTAACGTTGTGAAATTATATGGAGATAACTATCCCTATTATTATGTGTTGGTCACTAAGAATATTTATGAGGCTAAAAGCGACTTTATATTACTTACTAAAATGGGAGTTGATGTAATTCCAAGAATAATTAATTTCATTTGTTAATTATATGCCATATCAACATGAGGGTTCATTTTATATCGTGGGTTTCTTTGACGGACAATTATTGAAAAGAAGAAAGAGAGGAAATGAAAATTTTCGGCTGGCACAATGTACAAGTACTTGTGATTCAGAGTTGAGGATGAGGTCCTCAAATTTTTGCATAATGTGAAATATTTTTAAACCGAGCTCCAAGTTGCGATGGATATCATATGAGGACAAGGTCCTGGTGGTAAAATTTTATGTGTTTAAAATTTTCCTTTTATGAAATTAAAAAATAAATTGTAATATATTTTAATAGGAGTCGTTCCTGTTAGGATTATTTGACAATTCTTGTATAGTTTCTATTCATATTTAGACATTTCTGTTTTGTAACCGTTGAGTTTTAGCCTTTGAGACGAGCACCCAGGTGAGGATAATTATGACTCATTAATTCCAAAAAGTAATCATGGGTCTCTATGCCTCATTATGAGTAAAGTGGGAGTTTTGGAATAAGGTATTTGATAACACACGGTTAATTGGAATTGTTGTAAATTACGGACAACTTTTATGGCTAGAGTCATGGTCACGTGCATACGTATGAGGTGTTCATGCCTTATTTAGACTTGTTCGTGATAGTCTCTATTGATGACGTATTGATATACTCCCGCAGTCAGAAGGAGCATGCGCAGCATCTTAGAGTAGCTCTCCAGACTCTGAAAAATAGTCAGCTCTATGAAAATATTTCCAAAGTGTGAGTTCTGGTTAAGTACCGTTGCATTCCTGGGTTATGTTGTAACGGCAGAAGGTATACAGGTTTATCCAAGGATGATGTAGGCAGTCAAGGACTGGCCTAGACTAACATCAGCCACAAAGATCCAGAGTTTCTTAGGATTAACAGATTATTATCGGCAGTTGGGTTTTCATCTATTGCAACCCCGATGACCAGATTGATCTAGAATGATGTCCAGTTTGAATGGGCAGATGAATGTGATGTGAGCTTTTAGAAGCTCAAGACAGCCTTGACCACGGCACTGGTATGGGTTTTGCCCACAGGTTCGAGACCCTATATAGTCTATTATGATGCTTCCTGTACTGGGCTTGGTGCAGTGTTGATGCAGGATGGCAAGGTCATTGCCTATTCTTCATGGCAATTAAAAATCCATGATAAGAATTATCCGGTTCATGACCTAGAGTTGGCAGCGGTTGTTCATGTCTTGAAAATTTTGGAGGCATTATTTATGTGGTGTGGCATGTGAGGTATACACGGATCACAAGAGTCTTCAGTACTTGTTCAAGCAGAAGGAGTTAAATGCGCGGTAGAGGAGATGGCTAGAGTTGCTAAAAGATTTTGACGTTACTATCTTATATCACCCAGGTAAGGCCGATGCGGTGGCTAATGCGTTGAGTAGAAAGTCTGCCAGCATGGGTAGTCTTGCTTTCATTCCGGTCAGCCAGAGACCGCTTGCTTAGATGTTCAGACCTTAGCCAACTGATTTATGAGATTAGATATATCTGAGCCTAGCAGAGTGTTGGCTTGCACGATTGCTCGTTCTCCTCTATTGGAGCATATCCGTGAACGACAGTTCGATGATCCCCATTTGTGTGTCCTGAGAGACAAGGTGCAGCGGGGAAGTGCTACGATGGTAACCTTAGGTGATGACGAGGTGTTGAGATTGTAGGGGCAAGTTTGCGTGCCCAATATTGATGGGATTCGAGAGTTTTCTTAGAGGAGGCCCATAATTCTCAGTATTCTATTCACCGGGGTGCCGCGAAGATGTATCAGGACTTGCGGCAGCATTATTGGTGGCGTAGGATGAAAAAGGACATTTTTGTGTATGTCGCTCGGTGTTTAAATTTTCAGCATGTCAAATAGGAACATCAGAGGCCTGGTGGTGTGTTTTAGAGAATTGAGCTTCCCTGGTGGAAGTGGGAGCAGATTTCAATGGATTCCGTTACTGGACTTCCGTGGACTCAGAAGAAGTTTGATACTATTTGGGTCATTGTTAATAGGCTGATCAAGTCAGCGCATTTTATTCCAGTAGCAGTCTCCTATACACTCGAGAGGCTACGTCCGGCTCAGTCTAGGTAGAAGAGTTATGCAGACCGTAAGGTCCGAGATGTGGATTTCATGGTTGGTGAGCGGGTAATCTGCCGGTGTCACTTATGAAGGGCGTGACTTGCATCCCATGGCAGGTGAAGGATTGTTTATGACAGCTGATTGTGACTTGGTCCATTCTGAACAAGAATGTTTCTATATTAGCGATTCATACGCACCCTATGTTGAATATATCTAGGCTTATTGTCGTGTCTGGGGCCTTGTGCCGACCTGTAGCATCCTTAGAGAATGAATATCATTATGATAGCATGCTCTGTGTAATCATTGATCCCAGTCTTGTTCTTAATCACCGTTATAAAATGCTATGTCATTTTCCTGAAGTTAAATATCTAAAGTATATTCTTCTTAACAAATTAGAAACTGGGAAATTAATTGAATCAGTACGTGACTCATATGCATAATATGGATTGAGTATGGATCGGGCTGCATACCGTAGCGTATGTTATGATTGAGTATGGGTTGGGCTGCACGCCGCAACGAATGTTATGATTATATTGCGCTTGGGCTGAAGGAGCCCCTCCGGAGCCGTTATCCACGTTTGTTCCCCGACTAAGGTACTTCCTTATTTTGTCCGTTCGAGGACGAACAGTTATTTTAGAGGTGGAGGATGTGATGACTCAAAGGGTCATCACCTATTTTCCTCATCGGTTCTGTGCTTTCGAGGCCTTGAAGACCTCATTATATATTTCCTTGCTTTGTGTGCGCAGTTCGGGCGCGTAGCCGAAATTTTTTTATGTGGAAATATGTGAATTATGTGAAAAATTTGAAATTTTTTGATATTAATATTCCTATAGTTGACTTTGGTCAACATTTTTCGTAAAAGGACCCGGACCCGAGATTGGACTGTCCCGAAAGGTCCGTAGAATAATATGGGACTTGAGCATATGTCCGGAGTCGAAATTCGAGGTCTAAAACCTGAGTAAAAGAATTTTTACTGTTAAGTTGTTTTTTCTGAAATTATTAAGGAAAATGAAAATAAAAATTGATTAAGACCATGGTATCGGGCTTGTATTTTGGTTCTGATGCCCGGTTCAAGTCTTATATATTTTTTAAGCGCTTCTTGTAAGGTTTGGTTGAAATTGGACGTCGTTTGACGTGTTTCGAGGTTTGGGTTGCGTTATGCTCGTTTTCTTCTGCTTCGACATCTTTTTATAAGCATAAATGATATCATATTGAACAATTGAGTTTCGATTACTATTTTGAATGAAGCATTAGATTCGTATCGTAATTACGGACCCTTAGAAAAAAGAATCATCGAATTTCGACATAGTATGAGGATTTTATGGCCATTTTACTAAGGTTGTCCAGATTTTTAGGTTAATGACGAAATTACCCCTGCTGCGTATTAAAAACCTGCACTGTTTGCAAATCTTAAAACCTATATATCTCCTTCATTATAAGGTCAAAATGAGTGATTCAAAAGCCTAAATTTACTAAACTTTTACAAGGAATCCATTGGGAGCAGTAAAATGCATGAACAGTATACCTATAATGAGCAGGTCGAGTTTTCTTCCAATTTTTGAACGTGAAGAAGATTCTGAGGCGATTTTTAAGAGAGAAAATCAGTGGGTATCACAGAGATACGATTGATTTGGAGCCAAATTCAAAAGAAAAAGCATTGCTTGAGGATTGAGTGGACTATAAGCCGTCGAGGTAAGTGTTTGATCTATCCAAGCTTGAGGGAATAGGAGTAGAGTATAATAACTTGCTAATTGCTAAATGATCGAGTGCGGTGTATAGGCGTGGTGACGAGCATCTATACACCAGAGTCTAGCATGACCGTGAGTCGTTCGTTGATACTTGTTGTGAGCTAATGTGAAACTTTTCTAAGTTATATTATTGAGCCCTTGTCGGGTTGTGAAGGTTGTGTTACTGTTCCCTTGCCGGGATCTTGTTGTGTTGTTATAATTGTTCCCTTGCCAGGATATTGTTATGACTGTTGTTACTCCCATTCCGGGATGGTACTTGTTTTTTATCTCATTCTTCTTGCCCATTGATTGTGACTGTTTTTTGGGTGAGGAAGAGTGATAAAGCACGATGGGTGATACCGAGCCATTTTTAATTATGTTCGCACGAAGGATCATTCCGTGCTATGTTTTACTATTTATGCACGAAGGAACATTCCCTGTTATTGTTAATTAAATCATGCACGAAGGATCAAGCCATGCCATGTATGTGAGGATGAGAGTAAAAGCACAAAGGGTGATGCCGTGCATTTTTATTTTCTTATTTGGTGAGAATGAGACTAAAAGCATGAAGGGTGATGTCGTGCAATTTTATTTGATTTGGTGAGGATGAGAGTAGAAGCAAGAAAGGTGATGCCGTGCACTTTTATTTGCTTATTTGGTGCGGATGAGAGTAAAAGCACGAAGGGTGACGCCATACACCTTTATTTGATTATTTGGTGAGGATGAGAGTAAAAACACGAAGGGTGATGCCGTGCAACCATTCAATTTCTTGTTTTGTGATAACTGTTTTGTAGCACTATGTTTTTACCATACTGATTAATTATGTATATTCGACTGTGCTCCCCTAGCACGTTCCCTCCTTTGCTATTTGTGTTGCTCAGTATTTCTGTTATTTTGTGGTACATATGTATATAGAACTGCACAGGTTTATGTGAGTGTCTGGTCCTAGGCTTGTCACTACTTCGCCGGGATAGGCCAGACACTTACCAGCACATGGGCTTGGATTGTGCTGATACTACACTTCTGTGCAATTTTGCACAGGTCCAAGTTTTTAGCAGCAGCAATAACAGTAGTTTCATTAGCAGGATTGTCATACTCTCGAGACTGAGGTAGCTTGCAGACGTCCACATGCCCGACGTCTCTTCCTATAGTTTTCATTATTGTTGTAGTCTCATTGTTTTGAGACAGAAGGTTATTATTTTTCTTTCAGACCATTATGTGTAGTTATTCTTAGTAGTTCATGAGTTTGTGACTCCACATCTTGGGTAGATAATTTATGTTGAGTATTTCACACTTATATTCAGTTTCCATGAAGTAGACTTCCGAAGTTAACATTATTATTATTATTATTATTCATGTTATTAAATTGACAATATGGTGGTTTTTATTAGTGGAAATATGGTAAGTAAATTGGCTTGCCTAGCTACCACGAGTAGGCGCCATCACGATCCCGATGGTGGGGAATCCGGGTCGTGACAACGCGGGAATGGAAAGGATGCTTCGCCATGAACTCCCACAAATGATTAGGTCTCCTAGGGCGGAGCGCCTGCTTCGATAGCTGTCCCTCCCATACGTAGGAGGACCTATGGTTGCCCTACAACACTAACAGCCAATCCACGGCAGGTCCGGGATGTGCATGCGGCGGAAAAGCCATGTCGTCTACTATAATTTAAATAAAATTAATTGTGTGTGTTAGTTTAATAAATTAAATAATTATTTTTAATGTTGGAAATAGTGATTGTCTATGGGTTCAAGGCTCTATATTTGAGGCCTAATATGCTTAATTATTATGCTTGTCATTTTCAACATTTTTTCAATTTTGTTAACTTAATAAATTAAATAATTAATTAGATTTAATATTGGACTGAATAATTATGTATGAGTTCCGGGCTCGATTTTTGAGGTCCGATAGCACCGAGTTATCCTTAAGTATTATGTGTGTCAATAATATTTTTACAATTTTAGTAGCTTAATAAATTAAATAATTAATTATATTAGTATTAGATTGAATAAGTATGTAGGGGTTCGAGGCTCAATTTTTGAGGCCCGGTAGCACCAAGTTATCCTTAATTATTATGTGTGTCAATTTTAATATTTTTACAATTTTGTTAGATTAATAAATTAAATAATTAATTATGTTAGTGTTGAACTGAATAATTATGTATGGGTTCCAGGCTCGATTTTTTAGGCCCGGTAACACCGAGTTATCCTTAATTATTATGTATGTCAATTTCAATTTTTTACAATTTTGTTAGCTTAATAATTAAATAATTAATTATGTTTAGTATTTAACTGAATAATTATGTATGGGTAGACTTGATATTTGGGGTCCGGTAGCACCGAGTTATCCTTAATTATTATGTGTGTCAATTTCAATAATTTTAACAATTTATTTAGCTTGATAAATTAAATAATATTAAGTTATTATTTGTATTGGACTGAATAATTATGTATGGGTTTTAGCCTTGATTTTTGAGGTCCGGTAGCACCGAGTTATCCTTAATTATTATGCATGTCAATTTCAACTTTTTAAGAATATTATTAGCTTAATAAATTAAATAATTAATTATTTTGAATATTGGACTTAATAATTATGTATGGATTTTAGGCTCAAATTTATTGGCCCGGTAGCACCAAGTTATCCTTAATTATTATGCGTGTCAATTTTAATATTTTTAGAATTTTGACACCTTAAGGAATTAAATTAAATAATATTGAATTGGACTGAATAATTATGTTTGGGTTCCAGGCTCGATATTGGAGTTAAATTTACAACATATATTAATTTGTTGCTTTTGTAACTTTATTGTTATAAATTAAATAACTAATTTTGGAAAGTGTAATCTAAAAGGCTCTACTACGCTAAAAGGCTATATATTTTACTACACTAAAAGGCTCTATATTTTACTATATTAAAAGGCACTATATTTTACTACACTAGAGGGGAGAGATGAAGGATATAAATGCCATGCAGCTACCTCGATGCTCCCAAGACACCGTGCTGCTCAGCTAATATCCTCACTCAGTCTGTGATGCACCTGGATTTGCATGCAAGGTGCAGGGAGTAATGTGAGTACTCCGACCCAGTGAGTAATAAAAATAATAAATGCTGAGAACAATAAATCATGGAAAAACACAAAGTAAACTATAATTAGCAATTTAGAAAATTTAATAACAAAGCGACGAGTCCATGAAATAAGAGTACAAAAGTACTATGACAGGTAAACCAGATAAGGAAAAATGCATGAATGCAATGCAACACATAGAACGGTACATTCTACTACCCTCTGTGGCGTGCAACCCGATCCATTTTATTTATTGTCGACGACGCTCACTGGGGGTGTGTACAGACTCCGGAGGGGCTCCTACAGCCCAAGCGTAATATCAAGCCATCTGGTGGCATCATCCAGACTCTCGGCCTCAATATAAATATAATATCACTGCGGTATGAAACCCGATCCGTGGTAGTCCAGAAATTCATAAGCCTATCGGGTAATATTAAAATAATAGTTCTTAGCTCAAAATCTCAATAAAATAGTGTTTAAGTTTTCAAATCTTGGAAAGATGGTTGAGCTTGCAAAAACAGTATATAAACTTAGGTCTGAGATCAAATAATGTGAAAATGGTGGTATAACATCCCTGAAGGATTCAAATAATTGGCACGAGGCTCAAATATAATAATTTAATCCAAGTAGGATGATTCTCAAATAAATTCTAATCAGAAACACAATAAAAGTATCACTCGGGACGGACCATGTAACAATCCCCAATAACAAACGACCCCGCACTCGTCATAGAGTGCATGTCTCGAGCATTACAATGTGAAATTTCATAGTTTCAAACCCTCAGGGCATTATTTACATCAATTACTCACCTCAAGCCGGCCAAAAGTCTAGCGAGCTATGCCCTTGCCTCTCGAATCAACCTCCTTGCGTGTCAAATCTGACCAAAACTACAACGAATACATCACAATATGCTAAAGGAATAAAACGCAGTCGAAAATAATCAATAACGGGCACAAATCCCAAAATTACCAAAACCCGAGCCCCCGGCCCACTTCTCAAAACTCAGAAAATTTTACATCAATGGACTCCTTATCTCACCACGAGTCTATACAAATCAAAAACTCTAAATTGCGAGCTCAAATGATCCCTCAAATCACAATTTATCATTCAAAAGTCAAGCCCTAATCCCTCCATTTTAATTAAATTTTGATGAATTTAAATGTTGATTTTACTATTAAATGATGTTTTAGGTCATAAGACTCACCTCCAGTCAATCCCAGTCGAAACCCTCTTTAATCCTCCTCCCAAAGCTCTCAAGGTTGTTGAAAAATGGTGAAAATAAGACCTAGCTCGCGGAGGAAATAATATAAAACTGTTCTGCCTAGGTGCCAATTAGCTCTATGCGAACGCGAGGGAATTCTCGCGTTCGCGATGCCCAAAATTCCACTGACCCAATTTTTTTCTTTGCGAACGCGGTGACTTACCCGCGAATGCGATGCAGAGGCTGATAGAACTACGCAAACGCGAGACTTAATTTGCGAACACAATGATGCAGCTACTCCTCCTATATGAACACGAACCCCATGGTCACGAACGCGATAAACAAACTCGGCCACACCCAGGCCCCTTCTACGTGTATGTGTATCCACCATCGCAAATGCGATGGTCCAAAAAATAGCCTTCCGCGAATGCGTGAGACCAACCACAAACGCAAAGGCAAAATTTTTGGTTGCATAACTGCAGCATTTTCTGCTGCAATTACCAAGTCCAAAACTCTCCGTTAGTAATCTGAAATCACCCCGAGACCCCGGGACGTCGACCAAAAGTGCCAACCCATCCTAAAACATCACCCAAAATCATTCCAATCATCAAAATGCATCAAATAACACTAAAATATCAATTCCCAATGAATCCAAGACTAAGGTCTTCAAAATTCTCCAAAGTACGCATTCGATAAAAAACTCAACCAGATCACCTCCGAATCACCTGAAATTTTGCACACACACTCCAAATAACCAAACGAAGCTACTGCAACTCTCGGAATTTTTCATGATCCTAGTTCATCGATCGTGCATACGTCGTGATGGCACCTAGTCCCCACGACTAGGTAAGCCAAATATTGCGGGAAAAAATGATAATTGCGAAAACAAAATAAACAAGCTGAAAGAAAATTGTACTGAATGCCGCTCGACATGTACAACTAAATAACACAAGTCTACTAAATTCCTCAACGACCCAAAAACTCATGGGCAACATAGGCTATAGAGAATGTACAGTATGGCTCTAAAACATCCATAATATTCTAACAACTGAAAAAGAGAGAACTAGATACAAAAGGTAGAGTTAGAGGGAGACTTGTCGGTCTACGAACGCTGCAAAACTACCTCAAAGTCTCCGTGGTCCTCCTGCCTCACTGATAATGCACTTGAGTAGACGTACCTCGATGATATGCACATGAAAACATGCATAGGAAGGGCATGAGTACACCACAGTGGTACTCAGTAAGTGCCAAGCCTAACCTCGGTTGGGTAGTAACGAGGAAAGGTCAGAGCCCTACTGTGGAAAAACAATAATACTGTAGCAATAATTAACAGTGTAGAAATCTGAAAAAAATAAAAAATGCAGCAGTGTAACAAGGAAGATCAACGAAATAATAATAAATACAAAGATAGAGCAGAAACACAGAGTAAACACAACTAAATTTCAAAATACCAATGAAGGTCTCCCAGGATACTGTCTTGTAGCCCTTTCCTCAACTGTCCGAGGGATCTCCCAGGATACCGTCCCGTAGATCGAATCTCATATCAATATCAAAGGATCTCCCAGGATTTCGTTCCGTAGTCCTAAAATAAAAGTGTAGCGGGGATCTCCCGGGAATCGCACCTGTAGTCCCAAAGTAAACAAACAACTGGGGAAGCAACCGGAATCCTACATCCGTAGTCCCAATGTAAATGCGCAATCATAGCTAGAAATAAACCAAGGGACAAAGTACGAAAAATAAAGTAACAAATAGAACTAGTCTAGCATGCTTCATGTAGTACAATTAAACTACTTAAGCAATTAGGCAGTTAAGTCGGTTAAACATGTTTTTCTAGCCTAGCACAAGTAATAAGCTACAAGTAAGATAAGGCAAGAAAAAAAGAAAGCTAAATATTAACAACTAAAGTAAAAATTAGATTTTTCATCAATCGGCTTGAATATGCGCGCGTCACCTTACGTACAAGGCACTAAATTATCAAGAACAATCCTAAAGGGAAAGGTCCCCCACACAAGGTTAGACAAACCACTTACCTCGAACCGGCTCAATATCACTAGAAACCGCGCCTTTGCCACGAGTATCCAACTCCAAATGGCCCAAATCTATTCAATTCAATTACATATCATAAATAATATTTCAAACAATTGATTCCACTTTTAAATTTAAAGCTAGAGCGTGAAAATAGGTAAAATGACCAAAATACCCCTATAGCCATCGTCTCAAAATCAAATAATTTTTATATTTTCAAAACTCTCGTACTCTCACGAGTCTAACCATTTAAAAATATACCAAATAGGAGGTCAAATGTCCCCTCAAAACCCCATAGTTAGGTCTAAGAAGTTTATCCATTTTCCATTAAAAACACAAAACTAAAGGGTGAATCCGTGATTAGATTAATGGGTTTTAGTCATAGGAGTGTAGAGAATCGTTAAAAAGTGATTGCCCTTGAATACCCCTTGAAATGGCTCCCAAATCCGTGCTCTAAACATTGAGATTTAATTAAAATGGCAAAACCTCATTTTTGAAATGTTAAGTACTACCCAGGTAAATTGTTCATCGCGAACGCAGAGAAATGGCACGCGTTCGCGGAGAATGAAAATTTAAGTGACCAAAAATGCTCTCCGTGATTGTGAAGGAGAGGCTGCAAATGTGAAGTCTTGGGTTTTAAAGCTACGCGTTCGCGACAAGGCACACGCGATCGCGTATAAGGAATCAGCTAAGGTCCTGAAGTTGACCTTTGCGAACTCATTGACTGGGACGCGAATGCGGAAGAGGGGGTAGTTGAACTATGCAAATGCAGGATCTGGGATGCGATCGCAATTAAGGAAGATCTTCAGCTACGCGAACACGATTGCTTCTTCGCAATCGCGAAGAAGGACTCCTGATCTGCAATTTTCTGCAACATTTCCAAACCTCAAATTGCTCCGTTGAGCATCTGAAACACACCCGAGGCCCCCAGGACCTCAACCAAACCTATAGACATATCCCACTATATCATTCAAACTTTCACCCATCCTTAAACCACCTAAAAATGTTGGAAACACGAATTAAGCCAAAATTCAAGCCTAAGAACATCAAATTCCAACCAAACACATTTCGATAAAAAACCTAACCAAACCTTGCCCAAATGACCTGAAATTTTGCACACACATCCCAAATGACATGAAGGAGCTACATCAACTTTCAAAATTCACATCCGACTCTCGGATAAAAAACTCACAATCAGACCGGAAAGTTCAAAAATTTGAACTACGGCATTTCAAGCCTAAATGAGCTACGAACCTCCAAAATACATTTCTGAACACGCTTCTAACACTAAAATCACCTAATGGAGCTAACAGAACCATCGTATTTCCATTCCGAGGTGGTCTTCACACTGTTCCAAATACGGACCATTTTCAACTCTTAAGCTCTCATTTAGGGACTAAGTGTCCCAAAACACTTCGAATCCTAACACCGAACATCCCGACAAACCAAAATAGCAGAAATGAACTTAAGGAAAGCAGTTAATGAGGGATCAGAGCATAAATTCAAAAAATGACCGGCCGGGTCGTTACCTCCTCCTACACTTAAACATTCGTTCATCCTCGAACGAGCATAGAGAATGATTCACGTCCAAGCAACGGTCGTAGTCAATATAACTTTGTCTAATAAGTCCAAGATCGATCCCACAGAGAATTAACCTACCAATTGCAACTATCACAACCCCAAAAGTACTTCCGAATCAAGTTCCCAAACTTTGAATATGTCTTTGTGTGATTTTCGAATATCTACTTTGCAATAATTAAGAATGCTTGAAAGAAAGAATTGAATGTAGAGTGAAAAGAATATTATGAGAAGGACTAAGGTATTGATTTCCCCTATTGATGGAATCCCTTATCGTTATGCTCATACAAATTGTTAATACATTCTATCAATCATGAATGCAATGTGTGTATCGTAACCCTCTCCCGAGCAATTACAATAATTTACTAGCGCACTCTCCCGAGCTACCCTAGCTAGCTTTAATTTGAATAGTTCACTTAAGATTGCACCCAAGACTTCGTTATTCCTAACCCCGTCTTTACACCTAAAGTTATAGATTCCTCCAATAACTTAGGTGTGGTGTTATTCAACAATATACCTAAATATTCACTCTTTTCCATGTTATGCACAATAAATAGACACCGCTAATTGGGACGTCTACCAATTAACTAAAACAAGAATGAAGTTGAACAAATAGAAATCTAAGTCACAATTTGTAATCACATAAACGATAAGTTCATCACTCAATAGGTTCCATCAAAACTTTAGAAAAGAATTTAGCTACTCATGCTTGAAGAAACAAGAATAATAATTGAATTCTTACAGAAATAATTGATATAAAATAAAAGAAGGAGTTTGAGAGGATTCTCTCTTACTAAATATCTTGCAAAAGTATTGAATTAAAGACAACATGCCTCTATGGAGCAAACTAGGAGTTTATATAAAGGTTTTAGGGCTTAAAAAACTAAATTCGAATCCAATTAGGAGAACTGGGCGCCGGCTTCCACGGTTCGTTCGCGGCCGCTAGCCAACCACGAACAGTCAAACTTTAGAATGCCTCTTTTTTCGCGGTTCATCCGCGACCGCGAATGAACCGCGAATGAACAGTGCTGTGTCTTTTTGACTGCTTCTTCCAGCTCTTTTCACCTTAAATCTTCTCTTGGTCTTTTCATCAACATATGACTTCAAAATACTCTTCTTAGCATCCATTGCATCACATGTACCTATAACTTACAAACAAACACTAATCAAAGCATTTTGTCCTCATAAACAACATAAATACCATAACAAAGTGTGATTATTTCGGGCATAATTATAGTCAAATTCACCTATTATCAATACACCACACTTAAACCTTTGCTCGTCCTCGAGCAACTTTAATCACACTTTAGGCCAATTAACAAAATTTATCTCCCCCAAAATATGTCCCAAAAGCTATTATACATGAACAACCTAAGATATGCACAATCTTTACCTAACCGCAAACTCTCATGCCCGCGCATTATTACTTACTCTACTTATTACCAAAAACTTTCAAATGTACCTTCTTCCTCTTAAATTACACACCCTTACAAAATTTATTGAGAGAAGTTCCCACACATTAACAATTCAAATACATGGAACTTATAGATATCGGAAAAATTCACTCACTCTCAACAAAGAACATTTATATGAATATAGACACACCATAGGCTTGCCCCTAGTGTAATACTCCACTAATCGAGTTATTCAATCATAGATCAAGAGGTCTTTAAGGGTTATAATGTAGGCTATGGGACGGGTAGGATACTTTTGGTTATAGTGACTAGCCTCCCTAAGCACTTTTCTTTTCTTTTTCACAACTTCCCTTTTTGTTTACTTCCTTATGTCTCCCATAAACATTCCTTCACCTTTCTTCACTTTTAACCCCCATTTTTCTTTTGTTGATGTGACTGGCCTTCCTAATTTTTTTTACAGATTCATTGATATAGCTCTTTGTCTCATTGCTTTGCAACATTATTTTGGACCAGTCCACTATTTTCCATCATTAATTCTTGATTTTCCCTTTTTCAATTTCCCTTCACCCCATACTTAAACTTTTGCATATTCATTACAATACAAGTGCTTCTAGGAGGTAAAGTAGAACATTATACATATTTGATGAACATTAAAGGGTTATCAAAGAATAAGCTTAAGCTCAAAGGGGTTAACTAAGATATAATGTACGGGTGAATTCATGTCTATTGGTATATGGGGTTACACAAAGAAATGCCTCTATCCTTTCTACAACCAAACAACTTCTATTTTGCTTTGCAAACACACAAGGCAAGTTCTAGGCATCATGTACAACATACAATGTAAGTAAAAACCTCACACACAGATGGCATGCAACTCATTTGGAATCCAGTTTATCTACAAAGTCCTATCGATGTTCAAGCAAGCATTATTGTGCAATTTAAGGCATATTGAGATTCTACAGTCAAGCTTAGAAGATACATTCTCAAGTTTAATTTACGCTTTTGCTAATGTGCATATTCGGGGTTACATGTTGCCCTTTTTACCTCTAATCCTAAGAAAAGAAAGAAAGAAAAAAAATCTACCTAACCCGGTTCAAATAAAAACCCTTGGAAAAGAACCGTGGTCAAAAGAAAAACCAAGGGGAATATGATACATTACCTATAAAATAAAAATAAAATAAGGAAAAATTTCTATGCGGACTACTTCCCTCAAGAGTACTTGTCCTAAATAGTCTGTCATCAGGAAGAGTCCTCTACTCATTTTTTTTGGATTTTTAAAATTTTATGATTTTTTTTTTGTGTTTTTATTATTTTATATTACTACTACAACTAATAAATACATCATGTACACGATAAGTCACCCACCCCACACTTAGAGATATGTCATGTGCTCATGACATAAATAAAAATTAAAGCACAAAAGGGGCAAGAAAACTTACCTAAGACTCATTCGGAGTCGGAGACGGTGGATGGGTCGACATGACATGCTCGTCCAAGTGATCTGAACCATGCCATAAACCTGTTTTCTGACCGGGCTTGCCTTGTAGACATGGCGTCTAGCCGTGTGTGCAAGCCATCAACGGAGGTGCGCAGATCAGCAACCTCCTCCTCCATGGACCTAAGCATAGGTCATGTGGACTCAAACCTAGACATACTTGCTCCACAAGGAGCAGGCCTGGAAGGTCCGGCTGAATCCGTGGAGTGCCTGGCCCGGGCAACCGGTACAAGATCGTCCTCCTCATCCAAGTCAATTGGGGTTGCGTCTCGTCCAACCCGGATAGTAGCAGCTCTAAATGGAGCTTTTGGTAGTAGCTCACCATCAACATCGGTTACTGGGGTCTGATGAAGGAGACACAGCGTAGTGACAAGAGATGGGTAATAAAAACCCTTGGCAGTGAGGGATCCCCTCAATACCATCTCATCACTAATTACTCGGGCGATATCAACATCCCGATGTGTTACAAAACACCAAGTCAAAACTGCCCTATTAAAGTTAACATCTGTGGTGTTACTCGAGGGCAAGATACGGTTGCAAATTATGGAGAACCAACATTTGGCTCTATGTGTAAAACATTTAGAGTGAAAAGTCTTATTTCTAATCCACACCGGGATGCCGTCTACACATAAGGCCTCTATTAGCATGTCCCATGTGACACCAGGCCTATCATGGTAATAGTCGACATCACTAGTGTGCAATGGCAGTCTAAGTATCCGCCTAATAGTAGGAATATGGGCATTGACATGCTTACCTCTGACGAATACTTCTCTGGCCATATGGTAAGGAGCATTGGCGTAGAACTCCCGGACAAGCATCTTGTTCACCTTAGGAGGTGAGTCAAAGAGGAACTCCATCTCGCACCTCCGAATCTCATCATATATTTTCGGCTTCTCCGAGCGGATAGCTATCCGGTCAACTTCTACCTCTTGGAGCCACTTCTTGTTTGCTTTAATGTGAAATCCTTTCTCCGCTTCTTCACAAGCAAACTTAGACTCGTCATAAGTCGGTTGCCTAGATGAGCTAGCACCATGTCGAGCTCTCTTTGGGGCCATGATCCTGCTCAAATAAGATAGCCAAAAAAATTTTGTAAACCATTATTCATCGGAAGGCTACTCAGACTTCGCCATCCGTGAGATATCACAATTGACCATTTTTTCGTGCAATTACCTCATACTCCTATATTTAGATTCTTTATCTAACTATTTTACACATGCCTATTCAAGCACCCCACACTTAGTTATTTTGAACACTTCTGACATTACCCAATTAACTTAATCCATCCCCAATAAACTACACCATTACGAATTCATGAGTTGGGCATTATTTCTCTTAAAACTACATTAATTCATTATGAACAATGATAATTTGCCCAACTTGGCTCACCAACCAACAAACATGGTGTAAATACTATTTGGGTCTCCAAACCATAAAATTAGTATCATAAACATAATTGAAGAGCCAACAACTCATTCTTTACCAAACTTCCATCATATAACAAGGTTCTTTAGAAGAAATTCATGGAGACATGTAATGTGCAAAAAGAAACCAAGTCATATTCAAGATTTATCCTAAACTAACAATATCTAATTAATTCTACAAAATAAATTATCAAGAACTAAAAATAAAAACAAAGTAAAAAAGAAAATAAAAATAAAAATAGAAGTAGAGAAACTTACAAGTGATAACAATGGAGGAGTATGGAGGAAGAAGGGGATGATTTGGAGAAGAGGGGGTTGGGAAATGTTTAGAGAGAAGGGAGATGATTTGAAGTTAGAGAGATAGAGATTTGGAGAGTGGGGGTGGCTAGGAGTGATATGAGAAAGAGGGGATGGGTTTTTAGGGTTTAAAGAAAGGGAGGGGGGGGGGAAAGAAAAATAAAAAAAAACGTTTATTTTAGCCGACCGGGGAACTGGCCGCGACTGTTCGCGGTTCGTTTGCGGCCTCGGATGGACCACAAACAGTCGAGATTCAGAGAGGACAATGTTTCGCGGTTGGTTCGCTGCCGCGAATGGACCGCGAACAGAGAAAGTTCAGAGAGGTCATTCTTCCGCGGTTCATCCGTGGTCGCGGATGGACCGCGGACAGTGCCCCTCTCTGAATTTTTTTTTCTCAATTGTTCAGCAAAAATTTTTTTTTTCTTATTTTATTCTATTAAATACTACAAAGAAAAAAAATACTTACAACATGTTCGTGGGTTGCCTCCCACGTAGGGTCTGATTTAACGTCGCGACACGACTCAACTTAGTGCATTTTAAGGCTCGCTAGGCCTTTGAGGTTCATCCAACCGCAATTCTACCTTGTCCTCCATGTCATCCAGGCCTATGTAAGGTTTCAACCGCTGTCCGTTTACCTTGAATGTACGTGATCCATCCATAGTTTCCACAGCTCATGACTCAAATGCCTCAATTACCTTGAAGGGTCCTGACCACCTTGATTTCAATTTACCTGGGAACAATCGTAATCTTGAATTGTATAGTAGTACTTTGTCCCCGTTTTTGAAGTTTCGCTCAACGATATTTTGATCATGAATCTGCTTCATTCTCTCTTATACATTCTAGTACTTTCAAACGCCAGATACCGAAATTCTTCTAATTCATGCAACCCAGTTAGCCTTGCTTTACCTGCTTCATCCAAGTTGAGATTCAATTGTTTCAATGCCCACCAAGATTTGTGCTCTAATTCAACCGGTAGGTGACAAGCTTTCCCAAACACCAATTTGTATGGAGACATGCCAATGGATGTCTTGAATGCTGTTTTATAAGCCCATAGTGCGTCATCAAGCTTTCTGGACCAGTCGGTTCTTGTGGCGTTCACTATTTTAGTCAGTACACTTTTTATCTCCTTGTTGGATACCTCAACTTGCCCGCTAGTTTGCAGGTGATATAGAGTGGCCACACGGTGTTTAACATCATACTTGGCCAATAATTTCTCAAAAGCTCGATTGCAAAAGTGTGTGCCCCCGTCATTGATGATAGCCTTGGAGTCCCGAACTGGGTGAAAATATTCTTCTTAAAAAATCCCACTACCACCTTGGCATCATTGGTGGGTAATGCTGCAGCTTCCACCCATTTGGACACGTAGTCAACTGCAACAAGTATATACTTATTGCCGTATGAGCTAATAAAGGGCCCCATGAAATCTATTCCCCAGACATCGAACACTTCAACTTGCTGGATTGTGTTCATTGGCATTTCATGATGCCGGGAGATGTTCCCAGTGCGTTGACATTCGTTGCAACCTTTTACCCATAAGTGTGCATCTTTAAACACCGTTGGCCAATAGAAACTGGCCTCAAGTATTTTGGCAGTTGTACGTATTCCTCCAAAGTGACCGCCATATGCTGAAGCGTGACATGCCTGCAAAACAGAAGATTGTTCTATCTCGGGGACGCATCTCCGGATCATGTTATCAAGGCATATCCTAAACAAATATGGTTCATCCCAATAATAAAACTGACTTTCACGAAAAAATCTTTTCCTCTGGACCGATGAGAGGTCATGAGGAACAATACCACTGGTTAGGTAATTAGCATAGTCAGCGTACCCTGGTGTTTCAAGGAGAGTGGTGGTGAGCAACTGCTCGTCTGGAAAGGATTCCAGAATTTCCCCGCTCTCTTTGACAATTTCGGCTCCTTCAAGTCTTGACAAATGGCCAGCGACTTGATTTTCAGTACCTTTTCTATCTCTAATTTCGAGGTCAAACTCATGGAGAAGCAACACCCAACAAATCAGGCGCAGCTTAGAGTCTTTTTTATCAATTAAATATCTTAAAGCTGCATGGTCTGTGTATACGATTACCTTTGATCCTATGAGATAGGACCGGAATTTGTCAAATGCGAACACGACCGCAAGCATCTCCTTTTCCGTCACTGTGTAGTTTAGCTGTGCTCCACTCAGAGTTCTACTTGCATAGTATATTGGATGCATCAACTTGTCTTTCCTTTGGCCCAGTACTGCCCCCACTGTATAGTCACTTGCATCACACATTATCTCAAAAGGTTGCTCCCAGTTGGGGGCAATGATGATGGGTGCTGTGACCAACATCTTCTTTAGTTTCTCAAAAGCAATCCTGCATTCATTAGAAAAAACAAAAGGGTGATCTTTTTCAAGTAACTTACAGAAAAGGTTTGATATTTTGGAGAAGTCTTTGATGAACCTCCGGTAAAAATCGGCGTGTCCAAGAAAGCTTCTTATAGCCTTAATGGATGTTGGTGGAGGCAACTTTGCAATGACATCAACTTTAGCACGGTCTACCTCAAAGTCTTTGCTTGAAACCCGTGCCCCAATACTATACCTTCTTGTACCATAAAATGGCACTTCTCCCAGTTTAGCACTAAGTTTGTTTCCATGCACCGTTTTAGCACTCTAGTCAGATTGGCAAGGCATTCATCGAATGAATTCCCTACCACCGAGAAATCATCCATGAACACCTCCATAATGTCTTCCACCATATCGGTGTAAATAGCCATCATGCACCTTTGGAATGTGGCAGGTGCATTGCATAGTCCGAATGACATCCTCCTGAAGGTAAAGATGCCATATGGGCATGTGAAGGAGGTCTTCTCTCTATCTTCGGGGGCTATGGAGATTTGATTGTACCCCGAGTATCCATCTAGAAAGCAAAAATGGGACCTCCCTGCCAACCTGTCAAGCATTTGATCAATGAAGGGAAGTGGGAAGTGATCCTTGCGGGTGGCTAGATTCAACTTCCTGTAGTCCATGCATATTCTCCATCCGGTGATGGTTCTCGTTGAAATCAATTCATTGTTCTCATTTTTCACTACCGTCATGCCTCCTTTCTTTGTCATACATTGGACCGGGCTAACCCAGCTGCTGTATGAGATTGGGAAGATGATTCTCGCATCTAGCCACTTTATTACTTCCTTCTTCACCACACTTCCTTCATGTTGGGGTTCAACCTTCTTTGATGTTCCCTGGAAGGTTTATGTCCATCTTCCAGGAGAATTTTATGTATACAATAGGCTGGGCTGATCCCTTTTATGTCTGCCATGGTCCACCGAATGGCAGTTTTGCATTCCTTGAGTACCTGTATAAGCTTTTGGGCCTGCACATCTAACAAACTAGATGAGATAATAACAGGTAACATGGAGTTAGGACCTATGGTAGTGGTTTAAGCTCGATCTTTGGTGGCTCTTCTATGGATGGCTTTGCTGGTGGGCTCTCTCGTTTCTCTAAGTGTAGAGGTTCGAACTCATGTTCTCTCTGCTAAAATCCCTTGCCTTCCAGAGATAGTACCCATTCAGCTAAACTTTCACCATTTACCTCTTCCATGTTCATCTGGCATGCTTGAAGTGGAACTTCAATGGTCAACTCTGCATCATCGGTCTCCACTATTACATCAACCGCATCAACGAGAGAGCAATTTGCGAACTCACTAGGGCGCCTCATGGATTTTTGTACATTGAAAATGATCTCCTCATCATTCAACCTCATCTTGAGTTCCCCAGTTTCACAATAAATTATGGATCTCCCGGTGGCTAGGAATGGTCTTCCTAGGATTATGGGAATTTCTTTGTCAACCTTGCAATCAAGAATAACAATATCGGCGGGAAACACGAACTTCCCAACCTGGATAAGCACATCATCTATAATACCAATGTTCTTCATGCTGTCTGAAAGCCCCATGTAGAATCTTTGGCCTAACATCTGTTCTGGAATCTCATGGTGAGGACACATAACAAGCATACCCTTGAATCTGCCCCAAGTTTGATGTAATGTTTCCAGTGGTTTCTGCTTGAAGCTCACAATCTCATCAATTTGTTGAACTGTCTTGTTAGGTGGATGAAACTTGTTATGGAATTGTTTGACTAACTCATCCCAAGTTGCAATGGAGTTTATTGGGAGTGAGTTTAGCCATATCTGTGCTGCTCCTGTAAGTGATAACGGAAAGAGTAATAATCTGATAGCTTCTAGAGTTACATTCGGTTGCCTTTGTGTCTTGCATATTGATAGAAAGTTCTTGAGGTACTACTGTGGATCTTCAACCTGAGACCCATAGAATAATCCCTTGTTCTGCAACAAGTGTAGCATGTTGTTGGTAATCTGGAAAGACTCAGCTTGAATTGCTGGCACAACGATGGCAGTTGCCAAATTATCCACTGTGGGTTGTGCCTAGTCAAACAGTGCACCTTCCTGTGCCTCCTGTGCTTCTTGCATATTTAGCCCGGCTTGCTGGTTTTGCTCATTTGCATCACCCATGTCGAAGTCTAATTTGATTGGTTTTTGAGATTGTTGAATTTGTTTGATGGCTTTGTTACGTGCCTGGAAAGTTTGCTCGGGGTCTGAGAGTCCTTTAATTAGTTCTCCAGTCCTTGCAGATTTTCTAGGCATGCACCTGAATACCCATATCAACAACCATCAAAATATTCAATGTAGAGTGTAGAAAGAACCTGAATACATAAGAATCTTGAAGTTCTGTCAATGGCAATTGATAATTCCGTTAATTCCCCTGCAACAGCGTCAAAAATTGATTCACGTCCAAGCAACGGTCGTAGTAACTTGGTCTAATAAGTCCAAGATCGATCCCACAGAGAATTAACCTACCAATTGCAACTATCACAACCCCAAAAGTACTTCCGAATCAAGTTCCCAAACTTTGAATATATCTTTGTGTGATTTTCGAATATCTACTTTGCAATAATTAAGAATGCTTGAAAGAAAGAATTGAATGTAGAGTAAAAAGAATATTTTGAGAAGGACTAAGGTATTGATTTCCCCTATTGATGGAATCCCTTATCGTTATGCTCATACAAATTGTTAATATATTCTATCAATCATGATCGTGATGTGTTTCGTATCCCTCTCCCGAGCAATTACAATAATTTACTAGTGCACTCTCCCGAGCTACCCTAGATAGCTTTAATTTGAATAGTTCACTTAAGATTGCACCCAAGACTTCATTATTCCTAACCCCGTCTTTACGCCTAAAGTTATTAATTCCTCCAATAACCTAGGTGTGGTGTTATCCAACAATATACCTAAATATGCACTCTTTTCCAAGTTATGCACACTAAATAGACACCGCTAATTGGGACGTCTACCAATTAACTACAATAAGAATGAAGTTGAACAAATAGAAATCTAAGTCACAATTTGTAATCACATAAATGATAAGTTCATCACTCAATAGGTTCCATCAAAACCTTAGAAAAGAATTTAGCTACTCATGCTTGAAGAAACAAGAATAATAATTGAATTCATAAAGAAATAATTGATATAAAATAAAAGGAGGAGTTTGAGAGGATTCTCTCTTACTAAATATCTTGCAAAAGTATTGAATTAAAGACAACATGCCTCTATGGAGCAAACTAGGAGTTTATATAAAGGTTTTAGGGCTTAAAAAACTAAATTTGAATCCAATTAGGAGAACTGGGCGCCGGCTTCCGCGGTTCGTTCGCGGCCGCTAGCCAACCACGAACAGTCAAACTTCAGAATGCCTCTTTTTTCGCGGTTCATCCGCGACCGCGAATGAACAGTGCTGCGTATTTTTGACTGCTTCTTCCAGCTCTTTTCACCTTAAATCTTCTCTTGGCCTTTTCATCAACATATGACTTCAAAAATACTCTTCTTAGCATCAATTGCATCACATGTACCTATAACACACAAAAAAACACTAATCAAAGCATTTTGTCCTCATAAACAACATAAATACCATAACAAAATGTGATTATTTGGGGCATAATTATAGTCAAATTCGCCTATTATCAGAGAACATTCCTGAAGTAGCAAAAATATGAGCGTACTGGCTGCGCATATCCTGCTCGGTCTCCCAAGTTGCCTCCTCGGCCGGCTGATCCCGCTACTGGGCCTTTACTGAAGCAATGTTCTTTGACCTCAACTTGCTAATCTACCTGTCCAAAATGGCCACTAGCTCCTCAATATAAGATAGATCCTTATCCAACTCGACTGAACTGAAATCCAACACGTGCTATGGATCACCGTGATATCTTCAAAGCATCGAAATATGAAATACCGGATAAACTCTGGTTAGGCTGGGAGGTAAGGCACGCTCATAAGCAACCTCCCCAACTCGCCTCAAGTTCTCAAAAGGGCCGATAAAACTTGGACTCGGATTCTCTTTCTTTCCAAACCTCAAAAGGCCCTTCATAAGCAATACTCGAAGCAGAACCTACTCACCTACCATATATGCAACATCACAAACCTTCTTGTCCGCGTAACTCTTCTGTCTGGACTAGGCTGCACGGAGTCTATCCTGGATCACCTTAACCTTTTCGATTTCATCTTGAACAATCTCTGTGCCTGATAGCCTGGCCTCACCCGGCTCAAACCAACCCACCGGAGATCTACATCTCCTACCATATAAGGCCTCATACGGCACCATCTGAATACTGGACTGATAACTATTGTTATAAGGAAACTCCGCCAGTGGTAGGAAATGATCTCATGACCTTCCAAACTAAATCACGCTCGCACGGAGCATATCCTCCAGAATCTGAATAGTGTGATAGGACTGTCTGTCCATCTAGAGGTGAAATGTCGTGCTCAACACCACTCGAGTGCCTAACTCCTTCTGCACGGATCTCCAGAACCATTAGGTAAACTGAGTACCTCTGTCTGAGATGATAGAAACTAGAATACCATGCAATCAGACCATCTCCCTGATATAAATCTCCGCCAACCACTCCGATGAATAAGTGGTACACACAGGTATAAAATGACCGGACTTGGTCAGCCGATCCACAATGACCCAAATATAATCAAACTTGTTCATGGTCCATGAGAGTCTAAATATGAAGTCCATGGTGATACGCTCCCACTTCCACTCTAGGATCTCAATATACTGTAGCAACTCACCCGGACGCTGGTGCTCATACTTCACCTGCTGGTAGTTAAGGCATCTAGACATGAAGTCAACTATATCCTTCTTCATCCGCCTCCACCAGTAGTGTTGCCTTAAGTCCTAATACATCTTTGCGACACTCGGATGGATGGAATACCGCAAGCTATGGGCCTCTGCAAGAATCAGCTCTCGAAGATCATCGACATTGGGCACACAAATCCGACCCTGCATCCTCAATACCCTATAATCTCCGATAGTGACATCTCTAGCATCAACACGCCAACTCTATCCTGATGAAGAAGCAAATGAGGGTCATCATACTTCCGGTCACTGATGCGATCAAATAGGAAAGACTGAGAAACCACACAAGCTAGAACCCGACTGGGCTCCAAAAGGTCCAATCTCACGAACTGGCTGGCTAAATCCTGAACATCCCTCGCCGTAGGTCTTTCTGAGGCTGGTAGATATGCCAAAATCTCCAAACACTCCGCCCAACGACTTAAGGCATCGGCAACCACATTGGCCTTGCACGGGTGATAAAGAATAGTAATATCATAATCCTTTAACAACTCTAACCATCTCCTCTGATGCATATTTAGATCCTTCTACTTAAGAAGTGCTGCAAACTCTGATTGTCAGTATAGATCTCACAAGGCATCCCGTACAAATAACGACGCCAGAGTTTCAAGGCATGAACAATATCAGCTAACTCAAGATCATGGACATGGTAGTTCTTTTCATGTACCTTCAACTATATGGACGTGTAGGCAATCATCCTACCGTCCTACATCAACACCGCTCCAAGTACAACCTGTGAGGCATCACAATAAACTGTATAGGACCCCGAACCAGTAGGCAACATTAAGATTAGGGCTAAAGTCAAAGCTATCTTGATCTTTTGGAAGTTCACCTCACACTCCTCTATCCATTGAAATGTGGCACCCTTCTAAGTCAATCCAATCATAAGGGCCGCAATCGACGAAACCCCCCCACAAAGCGATGGCAATTACCTACCAAGCCGAGGAAACTGTGAATCTCTATAGCTGAGGAGGGCCTAGGCCAACTCTATACGGCCTCCACCTTCCTCGGATCCACTCGAATGGCCTCACTCGATATCACGTGGCCTAGGAATGCCACAGAACTCACATTTTGAGAACTATGCTTATAATTTCTTCTCTCTCAGAGTCTAACGTACTATCCTTAGGTGTTGCTCATGATCTTCTCGACTCCGGGAATGTACCAGAATTTCATCAATAAAAACAATCACGAATGAGTGAAGATATGGCCTGAATACTGTGTATCAAATGCATAAAAGCTACCGGGGCATTAGTCAGCCTAAAAGACATAACAAGGATCTCTTAATGACCATAGCGAGTCTTGGAAGTAGTCTTCGGGATATCTGGCTCCCGAATATTCAACTGATGATAACCTAAGTGAAAACACTTGTGCACCCTGAAGCTGGTCGAACAAATCATCAATACAAAATAAAGGATATCAGTTCTTCACTGTAACTTTGTTCAACTGGAGATAATCAATGCACATATGCATAAAACCATCCTTCTTCTTCACAAACAAGAGAAGAGCACCTTTTGGCGAAACACTAGGTCAAATAAAACCCTTACCCAACAATTCCTGCAGTTGATCCTTCAACTCCTTCAACTCAGGAGGAGCCATGCGATATGGAGGAATGGAAATGGGTTGAGTGACCGACAACAGATCAATGCCAAAATTGATATCTCTATCAGGCGGCATGCCCCGAAGATCAGCTGGAAACACATCGGGGAAATCAGATACCACTGGGACTGAATCAACAGAAAGGGTGTCAACAGTGACATCTCTCACATAAGCTAAATACGCAACACACCCCTTCCCAACCATATGTTGAGCTTTAAGGAAAGCGATAACACTACTGGGAGTATGATCTAAAGTACCACCCCACTCAACACGTGGAATACCTGGCATAGCCAGCGTCACGGTCTTAGCGTGACAATCAAGAATAGCATGATGGGGCGACAACCAATCCATGCCCAGAATAATATCAAAGTCAACCATACTAAGTAATAATATATCAGCCCTGGTATCAAAACTACGAATAATAACCAAACATGATAGGAACATGTGGTCCACAATAAGAGAATCTCCCAAAGGAGTAGAAACATAAACGAGGGCACTCAAAGAATTCTATGGCATGCCCAAATGCGAAGCACAATAAGATGACACATATGATAAGTAGAGCTTGGATCGAATAGAACTGATGCCTCTCTGTGACAAACTAGAATAATACCTATGATGATAGAATCGGAGGCAACCGCCTTAGTACGAGTAGGACTGCAATAATATCTGGCCCGACCCCTCTCACGAGGGTGACTTCTATCTCCCCGATCACCCTCTTTGGCTGGCTGAGCAGGTAGGGTAGCAGTGGGAGCTGGAATCATAGCCTGCAAACTTTGAGGAGCACGTTGTAGTTGAGCAATCTGTGAAGATGCACCTCTTCCAAGTCTGGGGCAGTCCCTAACTATATGACATTTATAGCCACACTAGAAAAAAGCTCTTGGAGGACGTGGTGGCTATGACTGACTGGGACTAATTCTACTGGACTGACCTTTGGAAGTACCCCGCGTAGGAGGCGCTTTAGAAACTGGTGGAGCTGGAGTACTACCGGCTGCTGGCAAGGCTGAATGTAGAGGCCACCAAATAACCCCTACCATAACGACAGACTGAAGGTGTAGGGGCACCAGAGTAGAGACCCAACTCTCAAGAGCTCTTGGCCTCCCTCTCCCATTGCTCCCTAGCAAGCATACCCTCAATCCTCCTAGCAATGCTCACTACCTGCTGGTAAGGAATATCCATCTCTATCTCTCGAGCCATACTGGACCGAATGGGTAGAATAACACCCTCGATGAACCTCGAAACTCTCTCCCGAACCGTGGTAACCAAATCCGGTGCATATCTACCAAACCTGTTGTAACGGATGTCATACTCTGAAACTATCATAGCACCCTGGCGCAATTGCTCAGACTCCGCGCGACACGAATCCTGGAGGCCCTGGGGAACAAACTTTTTCATGAACATGTTTGAGAACTGTGTCCAAGTCAATGAGGCAGACTCAATTGGACTGTCCAACTCATAAGTATGCCACCAATCATAGGCGACTCCCCAAAGCTGAAAGGCAGTGAAAGAAACTCCACTAGACTCCACTATGCCATAGTATGAAGAATGCGATGAAACTCCTTGAAGAATCCCAAGGTGTCATCTGAGCTTAGGCCACTGAACACTGGGGAATCATATTTCTTGAACCTCTCTAGCCTAGGCTGCTCATCCTCGGAGACAGCTGAACCATCCCCAAGTTGAGCTGGTGCTACAGGCGGTACATAATAACCTCTAGGACCTGCTCCATCAGTACACTCTCTACTCCGGAGTGTGGGTTGCGGAAGTCTGGGTGTCACGACCCGGATTTTCCTCCAACATCGGGATCGTGATGGCGCCTACTCGTGGTAGCTAGGAAAGCCACTACATTCAACATTATCCTGTTTTTATCATTATTTCATACTCATTTTTATCAACAAGAACGATAACATTAATTAAATAAGCGCGGAAGACTTTCAAAATAGAAATAAGTAATACCAAGGTAAAATACTTGTGAAATCCTCTACCCAAGACGTGGAGTCACCAGCTCACAAACTACTACTGAATACTACACATAAAGGTCTGAAGGAAAATAACATATATCTGTCTATCTCAGAACACTGAGACCACAACAAATAATATAAATAAGTGGAAGAGATGCCGGGCCTGCGGATGCCTGCAAGCTACCTCGGTCTCGGAATGCTCAACTCCTATGAATATACTCTACTACTGCTGCTGCTGCTCCTGATCAAAACCTAGACCTGTGCAAAAACGCACAGAAGTGCAGTATCAGCACAATCCGACCCCATGTGCTGGTAAGTGCCTGGCCTATCCCGACGAAGTAGTGACAAGCTTAGGACCAGACACTCACATAAACCTGTGCAGTTCTATATACATATGTACACCACAAGATAACAAGAAATATCAAGTAACAAATTCAACAAGAAGTATCATATGAGGGGAAACTCAACAGTTAGCAACAATTATTAAGTCAACAATGGAAAACAAAGTATAATGGAAACAGTTAATATCAAACAAGAAGTAGTAAATAGTTGCACGGCATCACCCTTCGTGCTTTTACTCTCATCCTCACCAAACAAGCAAATAAAAATGCATGGCATCACCCTTCGTATTTTTACTCTCATCCTCACATCCATGGCACGACATGATCCTTCGTGCATGGTTCAATAACAAGGCACAATATTACCCTTCGTGCATAATAAATATCACAAGGCACGACATGATCCTTCGTGCATAACCAATAACAAGGCATGACATTACCCTTCGTGCATAATCAATAATATAAGGCACGGCATGAACCTTCGTGCAATAACAGTAAAACAAGTCACGACATCACCCTTCATGCATTATCACTCTTCCTCACCCAAATAACAATCACAGTTAAGGGCAAAGAATGAAAACAATAATCATGAACCATCCCGGCAAGGGACACAATAATCATCACAACAAGGTCCCGGCAAGGGAAAACAATTACTCACTTTACAATAAGTCCCGGCAAGGGAAAACAGTGTACAATTCCACAACCCGGCAAGGGTTCAATAATTCATCTTTTAACATCTCACAGCAAGTATCAACAACGACTCACAGTCATGCAAGACGCCAGTGTATGGATGCTCATCACCACAGCCCATACACCGCACTCGATCACATAGCACATAGCACACAATCCTATTCCCTCAAGCTAGGATAGAACAAACACTTACCTCTAGCCTTGAAGTCTAAATTATCCTTCAACTATAGCTTTACCCCGAGTTTCCACTTTCAACTTGCTCGAATCTAGTCACAATTGATTCCATTACATTAATAAATACTATAAAACTTAGTTTGGATGCTTAAAAATGGTTTTCTCAAAGTTTATCCCAAAATTTCCCAAAACACCCCTGGCCCCACATGGTCAGAACTCGGGGTTCGGACCAAAATCCGGTTACCCATTCCCTCATGAGTTCAAATAAATGATTTTTTTCAAATTCGGACCTCAATTCGAGGTCCAATTCCCCGATTCATGAAAACCCAATGTTCTATCCAAAAAGTGACTTACAAGTGCTTTGGAGTGAAATTGCTCTTGAGGGTTCGTGTGTGGTGTGTTGGGTTTTGAAAGAATGAAGAAAAGAGCTTGAAATTTCGTCTAAGTATAAAATTGCAAAGTTGCGGATATCATAATTGCGAACATTTGTTTGCAATTGCGAACACTACAGGTTTTAGGTCTGAGGCTCTCGCAATTGCGAGAAAGACTTCGCATTTGCGAACTGGGCTAGGTCACTGGGATTATCGCATTTGCGATAATATGTTCGCATTTGCGAACATGGACTGATCTTCTGAAGGCCTCGCATTTGTGAGGTTTTGTTCTCATTTGCGAACCCAAGCGTTCCTGGACATTCATCGCAATTGCGATCAAGGCTTCGCATTTGTGAACACAGCCTTGGTCTGCCCCCTTCGCAATTGCGACAATTTTTTCGCATTTGCGAAGACACCAGTGTCACGCCCCAAATCGAGGGACATGACCGGCGCCTGACCGGGTTGCCCCAGTCAAGCGGACCTGGGTGCCTTTCATTCCCACGCGTTACCCCTGTGATGATTGTTTCTCATTAACCAAATATATTACTAATCATAATTGATTTCACATTAAACAAATAAAATGATACGAGTGATTCATTAACAAGATTTCAACTTTTACAATGCCCGACATAACACCTTATATATATAAGACTGGAGTCCCACAGTTTACATGTCTATAGAGCCTCTAGGATACAAAAGGGAAATACAATACTTGCCGGTAACAAGGCTCCGGCTATACCTTACAAAACCAAAATGAAATCTAAACCAAAGTGGCATGAACCACACAAGGCCCCGAGGAAGAAAAGGGGCTCACCAAAAACGGGCAGTGGAGGATGAAAGATACTACTGCCGATGAGCTGAAGTGCCTGCTACTGATCCACCTACAATCATAACACGAATGTAGCGCCCCCGGCAAAAGGGACGTCAGTACACTTGAATTGTACTGGTATGTATGGACAAACTTTGTTCCAAGTAAACTCAAGCCATTAAATTACATCAACAATTAATTAAGCCAGCCAACCATGTTTCCACATTTTCCTCATTTCAAATAATTCTCACACAAAGCACTTTCTACGATCAACCAATTTAACAATAACCAATCAATCACGTAAAGCACAAGTAGTCAAACAAAGGGGCAATCGGTGCCCCACAGGTTGCAAACTCTCCCTGCTGTCTCCTTTCACAATTTCACATTATTGATTTATGTATCAATTTTCAATAGCGATTTCGATCGCTTTCCATCCTTATTGCCCCCGACCACCCTTATTACCTCGGCCACCCTTATCACCCCAACCCACACCTTATTTCACCACGTTGCGGCGCGCAACACGACCCCGCCTTACAGTTGAAAACACAACAATTTCAAACAGGCAGATAAGGTACTACACACAATTTCAACAAGTTCAAATAAGCAACTTGCACATTGTTTCATGTTCTCAATTACTTCTCAAGCCAATATCACAACCAAGTTACAATGTTTCCACATTCAAGAATATTCACACATGTATATTCAACAATTTTCCATAATTCAAGTGTTTCATCTCTTTCCACAATAAACCAATTCTCAAGTGTTTCGTTTTCTTTTCCACAAGGTGCCATATAGGCCATCATAATCATTATTCACAAATTCTTTACCCAATTCAACTCTCATTTACCTTTCGGTTCATATTTCATACCACAACACTCATAGTTCAACAACAACTTTGAATATCCAACAACAACATCAATTAATCACATACAATTTCTCAAATCAACACATGCCAAACAATTTTACACATAAGGGCGATTTCACAAGAATCAAAATTAGCCATACATACCTGGTGATGATCTTTCTTCCTACTTTATGCTTACCCAAGATATCCTACTCTTGCCAACCTTGTTCTTGGAGACTCTTACTTCTACTCACTTCTTTTACTAGAAATCAAGTTCAATAATCATGCATGAGTGTAAAAATTCTATTTTCAAAAGCTATTATATGCAAACCTCTCTTTACCCAATTAAAACTGAAAATCAAAGAAAATAATTAGGGTTTTTACCTTGAAAATATTGGGGAAGTTGAATCCTTGCCCTAGAATCCCTTGGAATTAAGTAGTTGGAACAATCTTTGAAGATGAAGAACTTCTCTCTCTAAAAACCCTCTCTTCTCTCTCTAATTTTGGTGAGATGATATGATAAAATGAAGAAGAAAGGTGTTATATTAAAGAAGAGATCGGGTCAAAATGTTACAAAATCTGGGCCGGGGTCAAATATGCGGTCACTATGCGACCGCAGAATCAACAGGATACAAAAGGGAAATACAATACTTGCCGGTAACAAGGCTCCGGAACGATTTGCGGTCACTATGCGGACCGCATGTTGATTCTGCGGTCGCAAAAGTGCACCGCAGATTGACATGCGATCGCATATCGACCGCACATTGGACACAATTTTGGGCAACTCTCTGGAACGATTTGCGGTCACTATGCGGACCGCATGTTGATTCTGCGGTCGCAAAAGTGCACCGCAGATTGACATTTTTCTGGAAAAAAATTTTATTCTACATTTTGAAACTTAAATCACTACCAAGGGTCCGAACCGCGGCGAGCAAGCTCGCCGCGAAGAATTCTACGCATTCCTAACACATCATTCGGACCATGACACCACATCTACTAGGTTTTATGCACAAAAATTTCACGGGGCCTTACATCCTCCCCCTTAAGATCATTCGTCCTCGAATGAGGATTTTGAAATAAATGAGTTGGTTTTGAAAGACATGATATGCAACCATCAAAATTTTGACTAACTCTTATATTTTAGAAAAATTTCGCCGGAGTTTCCTTTGTATTATGGACATATCCACCTGTCAGAGGGCCCCCGAAACACATCACCAAACAACAATATACAACAACAACACTATTCACAACCGGTATACACCTTCTTACCTCAACGAATGCACATATTCTATCACATTGTTACAATTGCACATAAACTAGTCACTTCAATGAATTCTTACCTTATTTAACCATTTTAACACACCATGTACGCTTAACAAATCATTACCAATCTACACTTACTATTAGTTGTTTATTAAACACGTAAATCTTTATAAGGCTTTCATTTATCAAGAACGGTTCAAGTGACCCAAGGTAACAACACATCTAACTCATTACAAATAAAGGAGACTTACTAATACTAAGAGGGAAACAACTTAGGCAAGATGACAACTACTAGGAGTAGGAGGGTCACCTAATTTCTTCTAGGCTTGATCAAACAAATGGGGGTACTTTTCTTTCATCTCTTTTTCTGCTTCCCATGTGGCCTCCTCAACTTGTTGACTTCGCCACAATACTTTAACAGAGGCAACTTCCTTATTTCTCAACTTACGGACTTGCCTATCAAGAATAGCGACTGGAACTTCTTCATATGACAAATCTTCATTAACCTCTATAGTTTCAACTGGCATGATGGTGGATGGATCTCCAATCACTTTCTTCAACATGGACACATGGAATACCGGGTGCACTGCTGACATCTCAGGAGGCAACTCTAGCCTATAAGCAACTTGACCAATCCTTTGAACGATCCGATATGGCCCGACATACCTAGGACTCAATTTTACTTTCTTCCCGAATCGCATGACTCCCTTCATAGGAGATACCCTCAAGAACACCCAATCATCGACTTGAAACTCCAAATCCCTTCGACGAACGTCCGCATAGGACTTTTGACGACTCTGTGCTGTTTTCATTCTCTCCTGAATAACCTTGACCTTTTCCATAGCTTCGTACACCATATCCGGCCCTAGCAATTCCGCTTCACCTACCTCAAACCACCCGATTGGCGATCTACATCTTCTCCCGTACAATGCCTCAAACGGGGCCATTTGAATGCTAGCATGATAGCTGTTATTGTAAGAAAATTCTATCAGTGGTAAGTGTTCATCCCAATTACCTTTAAAATCTAAGACACAAGCCCGCAACATATCTTCAAGCGTATGAATGGTCCGCTCGGCCTGTCCATCGGTCTGTGGATGGAAAGCTGTGCTGAGATTCACCCGAGTTCCCAAACCTTGCTGAAACTTCTTCCAAAAGTTAGCGGTGAACTGAGCCCCGCGATCTGAGATGATAGAAAGTGGAGTTCCATGAAGCCTTACTATCTCTTTGATGTACAATCTTGCATATTGCTCCGCAGTATCAGTGGACTTGACAGGCAGGAAGTGAGCTGATTTGGTGAGTCGATCTACTATCACCCATATTGAGTCAAACTTACGCTGAGTGCGAGGTAACCCCACCACGAAATCCATATTGATCATCTCCCATTTCCACCTTGGTATTTCTATAAGTTGAGTTAATCCACCAGGCCGTTGATGCTCGGCCTTCACTTGTTGACAGTTCGGACATTTAGCTACAAAGCCTGCCACATCCCTTTTCATACCGTTCCACCAATAAATCTCCTTGAGATCGTGATACATTTTCGTTGAACCGGGGTGCACAGAATACCTGGAAGTATGAGCCTCTGCCATCACTCTTTCCCGAAGCTCGTCCACATCCGGAACACATAGCCTATCTTGACACCGCAATACACCATCTTCGCTGCTGAGTACAAATGCTGAGGTTTTGTTATTCATGACTGCTTCCTTCACCCGAACCAATGCTGGATCCATGAACTGTTTTTCCTTGATTTCCGCAACCAATGATGATTCTGCTCCATTATGCACCAAAATATCCCCCTCGTCTGACGCCGAGATACGAACCCCCAAACTGGCTAATTGGTAAACCTCTCGAGCCAGGGGTCTCTGATCCACACCCAAATGAGCCAAACTACCCATGGATTTCCGACTAAGAGCGTCGGCTACCACATTTGCCTTCCCTGGATGGTACAATATGTCCATATCATAGTCCTTGAGTAGTTCTAACCACCGCCGCTGTCTCAGATTCAGCTCTTTCTGCTTGAACAAATACTGGAGGCTCTTGTGGTCCGAAAACACATCTACATGAACCCCATAAAGATAGTGTCGCCATATTTTCAAGGCAAACACAACAGCTGCAAGTTCCAAATCATGCGTCGGATAATTCTTCTCATGGTTCTTGAGTTGTCTGGAAGCATAAGCTATAACCTTTCCGTGCTGCATCAATACACATCCCAAACCGACTCTGGAGGCATCACAATAGACTACAAATCCCTCTGTGCCTTCTGGCAAGGCCAATACTGGTGCCGAGGTCAATCTTGACTTCGGTTCTTGGAAACTTTTCTCACATGCTTCGGACCACTGGAACTTAACTGCTTTCTGCGTCAATTTAGTCAATGGGGAGGCGAGGGTTGAGAATCCCTCCACAAACCTCCGATAGTACCCTGCCAGACCCAAAAAGCTGCGAATCTCTGTCGGGGTCGTGGGTCTAGGCCAATCTTTCACTGCCGCAATCTTCTGAGGATCCACCATAATTTCCTCACTGGAAATAACATGCCCTAGAAAAGCTACGGACTCCAACCAAAACTCACATTTTGAGAACTTGGCATACAATTGATGCTGAAGAAGGGTCTGCAATGCTGCTCTGAGGTGAACGGCATGATCTTCCCCGCTCCGAGAGTAGATGAGAATATCGTCAATGAATACAATCACAAAGGAATCTAGGAATGGCTTGAAAACCCGATTCATAAGGTCCATGAAAGCTGCTGGGGCGTTGGTTAGCCCAAAAGACATGACCAAAAACTCAAAGTGACCATAACGAGTTCTGAAGGCGGTTTTAGGAATATCCTGCTCCCTGATTTTCAACTGGTGGTACCCAGACCGTAAATCAATCTTTGAGAAGAACTTCGCTCCCCGCAATTGGTCAAACAGATCATCCACTCGAGGCAAAGGATATTTATTCTTGATGGTGACTTTGTTGAGTTGCCGATAATCAATACACATTCGAAGTGACCCATCCTTCTTTCTGACAAAGAGAACCGGAGCACCCCACGGCGACACACTCGGTCGTATGAACCCTTTCTCTAATAAATCCCTCAGCTGCTCCTTTAACTCCCTTAACTCTGCTGGCGCCATTCTGTATGGTGGAATGGATATTGGCTGAGTATCCGGCATTACATCGATCCCGAAATCAATCTCCCTATCCGGCGGGATGCCTGGAAGCTCATCTGGAAACACTTCAGGAAATTCATTCACAATTGGCACGGACTCGAGGATAGGCACCTCTGAGGTGGTGTCCGTTACCCGAACCAGGTGATAGATACACCCCTTCTTAATCATCTTCGAAGCCTTAAGGTAGGAAATAAACCTACCCCTTGGCACCACACCATTTCCTCTCCATTCAATGAGTGGCTCGTTAGGGAACTCGAGCCTCATAACTCTCGTTCGACAAGTCAAGTTTGGCAAAGCACGAATAGAGCCAATCCATCCCCATAATTACATCAAAATCTACCATCCCAAGCTCAATAAGATCGGTTGTGGTATCACGACCACCCACCGTAACAACACAATTCCTATAGACTCGTGAGGCTGTAATAGAATCACCAATAGGTGTCGACACAGAGAACGGCTCATGAAGCCGTTCGGGTTCTATCCCAAAACTTGAAGCAATGAATGGAGTAACATAAGACAAGGAGGACCCTGGATCAATAAGGGCATAGCAATCAATAGTATGAACAGACATGATACCTGTAACAACATCTGGAGAAGCCTCGGCATTTTGGCGGCCACTCAATGCATAGAATCGGCTAGGTCCACCCCTACCCCGAGCTCCACCCCTAGCTGCACCACGCCCTGCTGCTGCTGGAGTACGCGCTGATGATGTAGCAGCTGAAGAACCGGATGACTGAGCAGATCCCCTACCTATACCCTGACGGGGTGCACGGCAGTCCCGCCTGAATATGACCTCTCACCCCGCACCCGAAGCACACCGGAAGGTCAAGGTAGCAAGTTTCTGTATGAAATCTCCCACACTTGGGGCATGTAGGTCTCCCCTGCTGCTGGGATCTCACCCAGGACGACCAGACTGACGAGACCTCCTGCTGTCCGAACCGGGTCTCGAGTAACTGCCCTGCTGATGACTGTGCACGGATGGCGGTGCACTCGCGAGGACTGAGCATATGACTGGGATGGCCCTGATGACCCTCTCCCTGGAAGTGATCTCCCTGAATGACCCATTGACCGGGCCCTGCTGCTACTTTCTCTTTCTGCACGAATCTTCAATTTCCTGGCCTCTGTGGCCTGAGCAAACCCCACAATCCTCCCATAGTTCATGTCTGAGTGCAAAGCTGCTGTGGCGGCCTCATTCACTACCAAAGGGCTAAGGCCCTGAACAAACCGTCGAACCCGGGCATCCATGGTCGGCACTAAATGAGGAGCATACTTGGACAACCTTACGAACTCCATGTGATACTCCCAAACACTCATACTGCCTTGCTTGAGGACCTCGAACTCCGTGGCACGGGCTGCCATTGCCTCAGCAGGTAAGAAGTGGTCCATAAATGCATCCACGAACTCATCCCATCTGGCCGGAGGGCTCCCTTCCTCACGGGAATCCTCCCACATTTCGAACCATGAACGTGCCGCTCCCTTCAGCCTGTAAGAGGCCAACTCTACCCCCTCTATATCTGTAGCCTTCATCACTCTGAGGGTCTTGTATATCTCATCAAGGAATTCCTGTGGGTCAGCCTCTGGATCGGTGCCTGAAAATTCCGGAGGGGCCAATCGCAAGAATTGATGGACTCTGGAGCCAAAGGAATCTCCCTGTCCGCTGGAGGATGCAGGGGCATCATGGGATCTCTGGGCCTGGGCGGCCACTAGCTGTGTTAACATATGGATGGCTCCCCTAAGATCTTCATTAGAGATACCCGAACCAGAAACTGGAACTGTATCTGAGTCATGGACACTGGCAGGAGGGATGGTGGCATCCTCTGCCGCAGCTGGAATATGGACACTTGGGTTTTGAACGGATGGGCCAGGCAAGTTCAGGACTGGCGGGTCATTCTCGCCCACATCATCGGGCACATGATTAACAGCTGCACTTGGGTCGGCATTGGCCCTAAGGCCGAGTCTAGCCTTCTTCTTAGGTGCCATATTCTGAAAATTTGGGAACAAGGCGCGAATTAGACACAGATATCTCCACATTGCACTTTACCGCACGATATAGATTAACAAAGAAGTAGGTAAATTCCTAAATGCCCGTGTAGCCCCCTACTTATATGATGTGGTCGACAACACACCTATAAGAAGGGCACTACTAGACACGGCTCCGAGACATCCTAGGACACTTTAAAACCTTAAGCTCGGATACCAAGTTTGTCACGCCCCAAATCGAGGGACATGACCGGCGCCTGACCGGGTTGCCCCAGTCAAGCGGACCTGGGTGCCTTTCATTCCCACGCGTTACCCCTGTGATGACTGTTTCTCATTAACCAAATATATTACTAATCATAATTGATTTCACATTAAACAAATAAAATGATACGAGTGATTCATTAACAAGATTTCAACTTTTACAATGCCCGACATAACACCTTATATATATAAGACTGGAGTCCCACAGTTTACATGTCTATAGAGCCTCTAGGATACAAAAGGGAAATACAATACTTGCCGGTAACAAGGCTCCGGCTATACCTTACAAAACCAAAATGAAATCTAAACCAAAGTGGCATGAACCACACAAGGCCCCGAGGAAGAAAAGGGGCTCACCAAAAACGGGCAGTGGAGGATGAAAGATACTACTGCCGATGAGCTGAAGTGCCTGCTACTGATCCACCTACAATCATAACACGAATGTAGCGCCCCGGCAAAAGGGACGTCAGTACACTTGAATTGTACTGGTATGTATGGACAAACTTTGTCCCAAGTAAACTCAAGCCATTAAATTACATCAACAATTAATTAAGCCAGAGCCAACCATGTTTCCACATTTTCCTCATTTCAAATAATTCTCACACAAAGCACTTTCTACGATCAACCAATTTAACAATAACCAATCAATCACGTAAAGCACAAGTAGTCAAACAAAGGGGCAATCGGTGCCCCACAGGTTGCAAACTCTCCTGCTGTCTCCTTTCACAATTTCACATTATTGATTTATGTATCAATTTTCAATAGCGATTTCGATCGCTTTCCATCCTTATTGCCCCTGACCACCCTTATTACCTCGGCCACCCTCATCACCCCAACCCACACCTTATTTCACCACGTCGCGGCGCGCGACACGACCCCGCCTTACAGTTGAAAACACAACAATTTCAAACAGCAGATAAGGTACTACACACAATTTCAACAAGTTCAAATAAGCAACTTGCACATTGTTTCATGTTCTCAATTACTTCTCAAGCCAATATCACAACCAAGTTACAATGTTTCCACATTCAAGAATATTCACACATGTATATTCAACAATTTTCCATAATTCAAGTGTTTCATCTCTTTCCACAATAAACCAATTCTCAAGTGTTTCGTTTTCTTTTCCACAAGGTGCCATATAGGCCATCATAATCATTATTCACAAATTCTTTACCCAATTCAACTCTCATTTACCTTTCGGTTCATATTTCATACCACAACACTCATAGTTCAACAACAACTTTGAATATCCAACAACAACATCAATTAATCACATACAATTTCTCAAATCAACACATGCCAAACAATTTTACACATAAGGGCGATTTCACAAGAATCAAAATTAGCCATACATACCGGTGATGATTTTTCTTCCTACTTTATGCTTACCCAAGATATCCTACTCTTGCCAACCTTGTTCTTGAAGACTCTTACTTCTACTCACTTCTTTTACTAGAAATCAAGTTCAATAATCATGCATGAGTGTAAAAATTCTATTTTCAAAAGCTATTATATGCAAACCTCTCTTTACCCAATTAAAACTGAAAATCAAAGAAAATAATTAGGGTTTTTACCTTGAAAATATTGGGGAAGTTGAATCCTTGCCCTAGAATCCCTTGGAATTAAGTAGTTGGAACAATCTTTGAAGATGAAGAACTTCTCTCTCAAAAACCCTCTCTTCTCTCTCTAATTTTGGTGAGATGATATGATAAAATGAAGAAGAAAGGTGTTATATTAAAGAAGAGATCGGGTCAAAATGTTACAAAATCTGGGCCGGGGTCAAATATGCGGTCACTATGCGACCGCAGAATCAACATGCGGTCCGCATAGTGGCCGCAGAATGGCTCAAAAAATTACGCAGGCTCTGGAACGATTTGCGGTCACTATGCGGACCGCATGTTGATTCCGCGGTCGCAAAAGTGCACCGCAGATTGACATGCGATCGCATATCGACCGCACATTGGACACAATTTTGGGCAACTCTCTGGAACGATTTGCGGTCACTATGCGGACCGCATGTTGATTCTGCGGTCGCAAAAGTGCACCGCAGATTGACATTTTTCTGGAAAAAAATTTTATTCTACATTTTGAAACTTAAATCACTACCAAGGGTCCGAACCGCGGCGAGCAAGCTCGCCGCGAAGAATTCTACGCATTCCTAACACATCATTCGGACCATGACACCACATCTACTAGGTTTTATGCACAAAAATTTCACGGGGTCTTACAACCAGTTGGGTGAAAAACCAGTTGTGTAAATTTTTAGAATTTGCACCAACGACCTATCAAATCTTTACCCGAGTCCCCCGGGCTCCAAACCAAATATGTACACAACATCAAAAACATATTACAAACTTGCTCGTGCGATCACATCGCCAATATAACATCGTTTTCATCAAATCAAGGTCTCAAGTTCATGATTATCATCCTTTTTAGTTTCATAACTTTCAAATTTGGAACTCAAGGTTCAAAACACATCAAACAACATCCAAATGTCACCAAACTTTGTAGAAAGCACATATATAATATTTAAGACTTGTATCGGGCGTCAGAACCAAAATGTGAGCCCGATACCAAGGTCATTGTCACGCCCCAAATCGAGGGACATGACCGGCGCCTGACCGGGTAGCCCCAGTCAAGCGGACCTGGGTGCCTTTCATTCCCACGCGTTACCCCTGTGTTGATTGTTTCTCATTAACCAAATATCTTACCAATTATAACTTTTTTCACGTCATACAAACATAACCATGCGAGTGATTCATTAACAAGTTTACAGTTTTTACATCGCCCGACATAATATATACATAAGACTGGAATCCGTAGTTTACATGTCTATAGAGCCTCTAGGATACAAAAAGGGATTCAATACTTTCCGGTAACAAGGCTCCGGCTATACCTTACAAAACCAAAATGAAGTCTAAAATAAAAGTGGCATGAACCACACAGGGCCCCGAGGAAGATAGGGGCTCACCAAAACGGGCAGTGGAAGATGAAGGATACTACTGCCGATGAGCTGACGTGCCTGCTACTGATCCACCTACAATCATAACACGAATGTAGCTTCCCCGGCAAAAGCCACGTCAGTATACTTGAATTGTACTGGTATGTATGGACAAACTTTGTCCCAAGTAAACTCAAGCCGTTAAACAAGAATCACGATGACACGACAACCAATAAATTACATCAAGAATCAATTAAGCCAGCTAACCATGTCTTCCACATTTTTCTCATTTCAGATAAGTCTCAACACAAAGCACGTTTAAGGTCAACAAATAGAACAACAACCAATCAACCACATAAATCAGAAGTAGTCAAACATAGGGGAAATCAGTGCCCCACAGGTTGCAAACTCTCCTGCTGTCTCCTTTCACAATTTCATATCATTGATTTTTATATCAATTTCACTAGCGATTTCGATCGCTTTCCATCCTTATTACCTTGTCCACCCTTATTACCTCGGCCACCCTTATCACCCCAACCCTCACCTTATTTCTTCATGTTGCAGTGCGCAACCCGATTCCACCGTACAGTTTCAAACACAACAATCACAAACAGCAGATAAGGTACTGCACACAATTACAACAAGTTCAAATAAGCAACTTACAAGTTGGCGCATGTCATCAATTACTTTTCAAACCAATATTACAACCAAGTTATAATCCAAAATCGAGAATGTCCATACCGTACTGTTCAACAACTTACCAATCCTCCAGTGCTTCGTTTCGTTTCCACAAGGTGCCATATATGCCATCATAACCATTATTCATAATTCTTTACCAAATTCAACTCTCATTTATCTTTCGGTTCATATCCCATACTACATCACTCATAGTTCAATAGCAAATTTGAATATCCAACAACAACATCAAGAATTTCACACAATTTGTCAAATTAACACGAACCAAACAAATTGCACACATATAGGCGATTTCACAAGAATCAAAATTAGCCATACATACCTGGTATCGAGTTTTCTTCCTTTAACTTCCTACCTTATGCTCACCCAAGATATCCTAGCTTTGCCGACCTTGTTTCGCAGATTCTTACGCCTATTCACTTCATCTTTACTAAAAATCATGTTTAATAATCATGCATGAGTATAAAATTCCATTTTCAAAAGCTATTATATGTAAACCTCTCTTAACCCATTTTAAAACTGAAAATTAGAGAAAATATTTAGGGTTTTTACCTTGAATGATTTGGGGAAGTTGAATTTTTCCCTAGAATCCTTTGGACTAAATGGTTGGAACAATCTTTGAAGATGAAATACTACTCTCTCTAAAACCCCTCTATTCTCTCTCTAATTTTGGTAAGATGATATGATAAAATGAAAGAGAAAGGTGTTATATTAAAGAAGAGGTCAGGTCGAATTTTATAAAATTTCTGGGCCGGGTCAATTCTGCTGTCGCATCTGCGATCGTAGAATTGACATGTGATCCGCATATTGACTGCGGAATTGCCTCAAAATTTACACAAGTTCTGTTACGGAATACGACCAAAATGCGGTCCGCATTCTTGATCTGCGGTCGCAGAGTGCACCACAGATTTGACACTCAAAAACCTTTGAGAATTTATGCGATAGATCTGCGGTCCGCAGATCCATTCTCTGATTGAATATCGACCACATTCTCAACATAGCAGATCTGTGGTCGCATTCCTGACCGCAGAATTGACACTTTTCTAGAAAAATGGATTCTCTACATTTTTGAAGCTTAAATCACTACCAAGGGTCCGAACCATTACACCAAAGCTACTAGATTTTATGCACAAAAATCTTACGGGGCCTTACAGTCATTTAATTCATTTTCCTTTAATAGTTCCAACAAAAACAATTTAACAGAAAAATTCATATCTTAGGCTCTAGGCCTCAGAATTTGACTCCGGACACATGCCCGAGTCCCATATTTTCTTATGGACCTTCCGGGACCGTCCGATCTCGGGCCCGGGTCCATTTACCAAAAATATTGACCGAAGTCAACTATATCAATATTAATATCATTTTTCTTCAAATTTCTCATAAAATTCACATATTCTATCACAAAAACTTTCCGGCTACATGCCCTGATCATGCACGTAAATCGAAGAAACATAAAATGAGGTTTTTAAGGCCTCAGAAGTGCGGAACAAGTGAGGAAAATAGGTGATGACCTTTTATGTCATCATATCCTCCACCTCTAAAACAACCGTTCGTACTCGAATGGACAAGAGAAGGAAGTACTTGAGTCGGGGATCAAATGTGGGTAGTGGCTCCGTGTATCAGACTCGGACTCCCAGGTCGATGCCTCAGCAGGCTGACCTCTCTACTGAACACGCATAGAAGGATAAATCTTTGACCTCAACTGTCGAACATGCCGGTCTAAAATGGAAACCGACTCCTTCTCGTAAGATAAATCATTGTCCAATTGGACAGTGCTGAAGTCTAACACATGTGTGGGATCGCCGTGGTACCTCCGAAGCATAGATACATTAAAAACTGGGTGCACGACTGATAAACTAGGTGGCAGAGCTAGTCTGTAAGCCACCCCTCCCACTCGGTCCAGAATATCAAATGGACCAATATACCTAAGGCTGAGTTTTCCCTTGTTCCCGAACCTCATCACGCCCTTCAGAGGCGACACTCGGAGCAATACCCGCTCACCAACCATGAAATCTATATCTCGAACCTTACGATCTGCATAAGTCTTCTGTCTGGATTGAGCTGAACGCAATCTCTCCTGGATAGTCTTGACCTTGTCTAAGGCCTCCTGAACTAAGTCTGTACCCAACAACCGAGCCTCTCCCGACTCAAACCATCCGACTGGAGACCGACATCGCCTACCATACAATGCCTCATATCTGAATGCTTGACTGGTAGCTGTTGTTGTAGGCGAACTCCGCTAATGGCAGAAACTGGTCCCATGAGCCTCTAAAATCAATGACACAGGCTCGGAGCATATCCTCTAGAATATGAATAGTCCTCTCGGACTGGCCGTCCATCTGAGGATGAAAAGCTGTACTCAACTGAACCTGGGTGCCTAACTCCTGCTGAACCGCTCTCCAGAACCGCGAGGTAAACTGCGTACCCAGATCTGAGATAATAGATACCGGCACCCCATGAATTCGAACAATCTCCCCGATGTAAATCTCTGCTAACCTCTCCGATGAGTAGGAGACAGATACTGGAATGAAGTGTGCTGACTTGGTCAGCCTATCAACAATGACCCAAATAACATCAAATTTCCTCCGAGTCAAAGGAAGTCCAGTAATGAAGTCCATAGTGATCCGCTCTCATTTCCACTCAAGAATTTCGATTCTCTGGAACACACCACCAGGCCTCTGGTGCTCAAATTTCACCTGCTGACAATTTAGACACCGAGCGACATACGCAACGATGACTTTCTTCATCCTGCGCCACCAATAGTGCTACCGTAAATCCTGATACATCTTCGCGGTGCCTGGGTAAATAGAATATCGCGAACTGTGGGCCTCCGCTAAGATCTACTCTCGAATCCCCTCAATATTGGGCACATAAACTCGACCCTGCAGTCTCAATACTCCGTCATCATCTAGAGTTACCTTTGTGGAACCTCCCCTCTATACAATATCTCTCAAGTCACGCAAATGAGGATCATCAAATTACCTCTCATGGATCCGCTCTAATAGAGATGAACGAGCGACCGTGCAGGCTAACACCCTGCTAGGCTCAAAAATATCTAGTCTCACGAACTGGTTGGCTAAGACCTGGACATCTTGAGCAAATGGTCTCTGACCGACCGAAATGAATGCGAGACTACCCATGCTGGCAGACTTTCTACTCAATGCATCGGCCACCACATTGGTCTTACCTGGATGATATAGGATAGTAACATCATAGTCCTTCAGCAACTCTTACCATCTCCGCTGTCATAGATTCAACTCCTTTTGCTTGAACAAGTACTGTAGGCTTTTGTGATCAGTGTACACCTTACATGTCACACCATATAGATAATGCCTCCAGATCTTTAAGGCATGAACCACTGCTGCCAACTCAAGATCATGAACTGGATAATTCTTCTCATGTATTTTCAACTGTCTCGAAGCATAAGCAATAACTTTACCATCCTGCATCAATACCGCTCCAAGCCCTGTACGGGATGCGTCACAGTAAACTGTATAAGGCCCTGCACCCGTAGGTAGTATCAACACTGGTGCCGTAGTCAAGGATGTCTTGAGCTTCTGAAAGCCCGCCTCATACTCATCTGACCACTGGAACTGGGCACCCTTCTGGGTCAACCTGGTCATCGGGGCTGCAATAGAAGAGAACCCCTCTACAAATCAACGGTAGTAACCTGCTAACCCCAAGAAACTCCGGATCTCAGTCACTGAAGCTGGTCGAGGCCAATTCTGGACTGTCTCAATCTTCTTTGGGTCCACCTGAATACCTTCCACTGATACAATGTGACCCAGAAATGCCACCGAACTCAACCAAAACTCACATTTCAAAAATTTGGCATATAGCTGATTATCCTTCAGAGTCTGAAGAACCACTCTGAGGTGCTGCTCGTGCTCCTCCTGGCTGCGGGAGTATACCATGATGTCATATATAAAGACTATCACGAACAGATCTAAGTAAGGCCTGAACACCCGATTCATCAACTCCATGAACGCTGCTGAGGCATTGGTCAACCCGAAGGACATGACCAAGAATTCCTAATGCCCATATTTAGTGCGAAAGGCTGTCTTAGGAATGTTAGCCGCCCTGATCTTCAGCTGATGGTAGCCCGACCTCACGTCTATTTTTGACAACACCTTCGCTCCCTGGAGCTGGTCAAACAAATCATCTATCCACGGCAGTGGGTACTTGTTCTTTATCGTCACTTTGTTTAATTGCCGGTAGTCAATACATATCAACATCGAGCCATCCTTCTTTTTCACGAATAACACTGGTGCTCCCTAGGGGGAAACACTAGGCCTGATAAAGCCCCTTTCTAGAAGGTCTTGCAATTGATCTTTTAACTCCTTTAACTCCGGTGGGGCCATACGATAGGGTGGAATAGAGATAGGCTGAGTGCCCGGTGCCAGATCAATACAGAAATCAATATCCCTGTCGGGTGGCATGCCCAGCAGGTCTGTAGGGAAAACCTCGGGAAACTACCGTACAATAGGAACTGAATCAATAGAAGGAACTTTTGTGCTGGAAATTACGAACATAAGCCAAATAAGCTAGACACCCCTTCTCGACCATGCGTCGAGCCTTAACATAGGAAATGACAGTGCGAACGGAGTGGCTTTAGGTCCCTCTCCACTCTAGTTAGGGTGATTCTAGCAAGGCCAAGGTCACGGTCTTGGCATGACAATCTAAAATAGTATGGTATAGGGACAACCAGTCCATCCCCAATATGACATCGAAATCCACCATGCCTAATAGCAACAGATCAACACGAGTCTTAAGACCCCCAAAAATAACTACGCAGGAATGATGCACCCGGTCGACTACAATGGAGTCACCCACTAGTGTAGACACATAAACTGGAATATCCAGAGCATAGCTAGGCACGACCAAATATGGTGCAAAGTAGGAAGACACATATGAATATGTAGATCCAGGGTCAAATAATACTGAAGCACCTCTGTCACAAACAAGAATGGTACCTGTAATCACGGCATCTGATGCCTCTACCTCTGGCCTGGCTGGTAAAGCGTAAAATCGGGGATCAGCACCTCCCCTCTAAGCTACATCTCTGGGACGGTCATCCACTGGCTTACCTCTACCTCTAGCTGGACGGTCTCCACCATAACGGTCTCGACCTCCACCTCTACGATCTCTACCACCGCCTCTGGCTGGCTGGGTAGGCTGAGGGTCAGCTGGGGCCTGAATCATGGGACGAGGGCCCCGCTGCTGATTGTTGCCCGTCGCTCTAGGGCAAAACCTGACAAGATAACTTGGGTCACCACAAACGTAGCAACATTTAGGTTGATGGGGCTGCTGGCCTTGACGACCTGAATGGCCCCCACGAACACTCTGGAGAAGGCTGGGCACTAATGGGTGGCTGATCTAAATATTGCTCACGAAACCCACGATCACCTGGTCCAACCTATGAAGCCTAAAGGGCGGAATGAAAAGGTCTTGAAGACTGGCCCCTATCAAAAGATTCCCTGCCTCCAAAAGAAGATCCACTAAACCTGCCGGAATGATGAGGCCTCTTGTCTGAAGGATAACCACTTCCCCGAGCAAGAGCCATCTCAACTCTACGAGTTGCATTAGCTGCCTCCTAAAATGATATATCACTCCCCAATCCTATAGCCATCTGAAGTCTAATAGGCTTGTTAAGCCCATCTATAAACCTGCGGACCCTCTCCCGCTCTGTGGGGAGTATCACCACCGCATGACACGCCAGGTCAAAACATCTCGTCTCATACTGAGTGACAGTCATAGTACCCTGCAGGAGGCGCTCAAACTGCCTCCTAAGTGCATCCCCCTGAGTAACAGGGAGAAACTTCTCCAGAAATAACTCTGCAAACTGATGCCATGATAAAGCCGGGGACCTTGCTGGTCGAGTCAAACATTAATCTCTCCACCAAGTGTTGGCAGATCCTGAAAGCCTGAATGTACAGAAGTCAACTCCATTGGATTCCACTATCCCCATAGTCTTGAGAATCTCATGGCAACTGAATAAAAAATCCTGAGGATCCTCTGATGTGGCACCGCTGAAAGTAGTGGTAAACAGCTTGGAGAACCGATCAAGTCTCCATAAGGAATCAGAAGTCATAGCCGCTCCATCTCCGGCCTGAGCTGTGGTACCTGACTGAGTGGCCACAGCTGGCTGAACTACTCCAGCCTGAGAAGCGGCTGGTGCAGCTGGTAATAAGCCCGCTCTGGCAACGCTGTCCATAAAACCCACTATCCTGACCAAAGCCTCCTGAAGATCCGAGGTAAATAAAGCCTCTCCTGGGACCTGGGCTGGGCCCACTGGAGCTGCTGGGACTGGAACCTCCTCGCCAGTCTCAATATGAGGCTGCACCTCTAGAATGGCTGCTGGGGACTGAGCTCTACCCCTACCATGGCCTACGATACAGCCTTGGACCCTGCCCCTCACGGGAGCTGCCTGTGGCTCAGGCTGCTGATCAGCGGACAAAGAAGCATGTGTCCTCACCATCTGCGAAAGGACAGAGTAGAAATTCAATCAGTATTTGAGGAACAAATCTCACTACAAGGAGGAACAAATGAGAGACTCTTTCCTAACTCAATAGACCATGGAGGACAAGTACAGACGTCTCCGTACCTACCTCTCAAACTCTACTAAGCTCGTTCGTGAGTGGTGAGACCTATGTAACCTAGAGCTCTGATACCAACTTGTCACGACCCGGATTTTCCCCCAACATCAGGATCGTGATGGCGCCTACTCGTGGTAGCTAGGCAAGCCACTACATTCAACATTATCCTGTTTTTATCATTATTTCATACACATTTTTATCAACAAGAACGATAACATTAATTATATAAACGTGGAAGACTTTCAAAATAGAAATAAGTAATACCAAGGTAAAACACTAATGAAATCCTCTACCCAAGACATGGAGTCACCAGCTCACGAAACAAGCAAATAAAAAATGCACAGCATCACCCTTCGTGCTTTTACTCTCATCCTCACATCCATGGCACGGCATAATCTTTCGTGCATAATCAATAACAAGGCACGACATTACCCTTCATGCATAATCAATAATATAAGGCACGACATGAACCTTCGTGCGATAATAGTAAAACAAGGCACGACATCACCCTTCGTGCATTATCACTCTTCCTCACCCAAATAATAATCACAATGAAGGGAAAATAATGAAAACAATAATCATGAACCGTCCCGGCAAGGGACACAACAATCATCACAACAAGGTCCCGGCAAGGGAAAATAATTACTCACATTACAATAAGTCCCGGCAAGGGAAAAGAATGTACAATTCCACAACCCGGCAAGGGTTCAATAATTCATCTTTTAACATCTCACAGCAAGTATCAACAATGACTCACGGTCATGCTAGACGCTAGTGTATGGATGCTCGTCACCACAGCCCATACACCGCACTAGATCACATAGCACATAACACACAATCTTATTCCCTCAAGCTAGGATAGAACAAACACTTACCTCTAGCCTTGAAGTCCAAATTATCCTTCAACTATAGCTTTACCCCGAATTTCCGCTTTCAACTTGCTCGAATCTAGTCATAATTGATACCATTACATTAAGAAATACTATAAAACTTAGTTTGGATGCTTAAAAATGGTTTTCTCAAAGTTTATCCCAAAATTTCCCAAAATGCCCCTGGCCCCATATGGTCGGAACTCGGGGTTCGAACCAAAATTCGGTTATCCATTGCCTCACGAGTTCAAATATATGATTTGTTTCAAAATCAGACCTCAATTCGAGGTCCAATTCCCCAATTCATGAAAACCCTATGTTTTACCCAAAAACAAGAATTTCAACCATGAAAACCTTTGATTTCTATTGAAAAACATGTTTAATGTTGTTAGGAATTGAAGGAATTAAGTAAAAAGTGACTTACAAGTGCTTTGGAGTGAATTTGCTCTTCAGGGTTCGTGTGTGGTGTGTTGGGTTTTGAAAGAATGAAGAAAAGAGCTTGAAAATTCATTTAAGTATAAAATTGCACAGCTGCGGATATCGCAATTGTGAACATTTGTTCGCAATTGCGAACACTACAGGTTTTGGGTCTGAGGATCTCGTAATTGCGAGAAAGACTTTGCATTTGCGAGCTGGGCTTGGTCACTAGGATTATCACATTTGCGACAATATGTTCGCATTTGCGAACACGGACTAATCATCTAAAGGCCTCACATTTGCGAGGTTTAGTTCGCATTTGTGAACCCAAGCATTCCTGGACATTTATCGCAATTGCGATCAAGGCTTCGCATTTGCGAACACAGCCTTGGTGTGCCCGCTTCGCAATTGCGACTATTTCTTCGCATTTGCGAAGACACCAGTTGGGTGAAAAACTAGATGTGTAAATTTTTAGAATTTGCACCAATGACCTATCAAATCTTTACCCGAGCGCCGGGCTCCAAACCAAACATGTACACAACATCAAAAACATATTACAAACTTGCTCGTGCGATCACATCGCCAATATAACATCGTTTTCATCAAATCAAGCCTCAAGTTCATGATTATCATCCTTTTTAGTTTCATAACTTTCAAATTTGGAACTCAAGGTTCACAACACATCAAACGACATCCAAATGTCACCAAACTTTGCAGAAAGCACATATATAATATTTAAGATTTGTACCGGGCGTCAGAACCAAAATACGAGCCCAATACCAAGGTCATTTAATTCATTTTCCTTTAATAATTCCGGCAAAAACAATTTAACAGAAAAATTCATATCTTAGGCTCTAGGCCTCAGAATTCGACTCCGAACACATGCCCGAGTCCCATATTTTCCTACAGACCTTCCGGGATCGTCCGATCTCCGGTCCGGGTCCGGGTCTGGGTCTGTTTACCAAAAATGTTGACCGAAGTCAACTATATCAATATTAATATCATTTTTCTTCAAATTTCTCATAACATTCACATATTCTATCGCAAAAACTTTCCGGCTACATGCCCAGATCATGCACGTAAATCATGGCAACATAGAATAAGGTTTTCAAGGCCTTAGATGTGCAGAACAAGTAAGGAAAACAGGTGATGACCCTTTAGGTCGTCACACTAGGCCCCTCCCCCGTCCTGGGATGTGGCTGTAGCGAGGGAAAGCAACCCCGGGTGTCAGATAAGAGGCCTTGTCATTATTGTAGGTTCAATGTTACCTTATTTGGAGGTAGGGATTCTTATGGTAGAGGTCATTCACCGAGGCCCTTTCAGTCGGCGCTCCAGGTTTCTCATGGTACTCCATACGGTGGTGGTTCTCAGCAGGATTTTTCTGATCAGCATCCCATCATTGTACCTCCACTTTAGAGCTTCCGGGGAGGACATTCAGTTTGGCAAGGCCAACAGTCGCAGCAGTAGAGGTCTTTTTATGGTTGTGGTGACCCATGTCATATTGTTAGGTTTTTCCCTCGAGCCATGGAAAGCTCTCAGCAGCAGGGTCCTCCCCATAATTCAGGCATCAGGTGATCCACAGCTCGCCCAGCCAGCTAGAGGTAGGGGTAGGGATTATAGAAGTGGAGGTAGATGCCGTAGAGGTGGAACTCAGACCGGTAGAGGTAGAGGTCATCTAGTAGCTGATCGTCCTAGAGACATGGTTCAGGAAGGTAGGGCCCAGCCCCGGTGTTATGCGTTGCCGGCCAAGCCAGAGACTGAGTCTTTAGGTGTCGTTATTACAGGTACTATTGTGATATGTGATTGGGATGCTTCAGTGCTATTTGACCCAGGGTCTACGAATTCATATGTGTCGTCTTATTTTGCACACTACTTGGCTATGCCTAGTGGTGCTTTGGGTATACCTGTTTATGTATCTACACCAGTTGGTGATTCTATAGTGGTCGACTGAGTTCATGTTCCTGTGTGGTAGTGTTTGGGGGTCTTGAGACCCGTGTTAATTTATTGTTTCAAGACATGGTGGATTTCAATGTTATATTTGGGATGGATTGGTTCTCCCCGTATCATGCTATGTTGGATTGTCACGCCAAGATCGTGACCTTGTCTTTGCCGGATTTACCCCGATTTGAGTAGAGAGGGACCCCAAAATCATGCCACCCATAGTGTTATTTCATATGTAAAGGCTCGATGCATGGTCGAGAAGGGGTGTTTAGCTTATTTGGCATATGTTCGCTATTGCAGTACAGAGGTCCCTTCTATGGACTCTGTTCCTATTGGTCGGGGGTTCCCCCAGGTTTTCCCTTTAGATCTGCCGGGTATGCTTCCCGATAGGGATATTGATTTCTGTATTGATATGGCCCTAGGCACGCAACCCATTTCTATTTTGCCGTATCGCATGGCCCCGCCAGAGCTGAAGGATTTAAAGGACCAGTTCCACAATTTGCTAGAGAAGGGTTTTATCAGGCCTAGTGTTTCTCCTTAGGGTGCGCCAGTGTTATTTGTGAAGAAAAATGATGGATTGATGAGGATGTGCATTGATTACCGACAATTGAACAAGGTGACGATAAAGAACAAGTATCTACTGTCGAGGATTGATGATTTATTTGACCATCTTCACGGTGCGAAGTTATTTTTAAAGATAGACTTGAGATCTGGCTACCATCAGCTGAGGATTAGGGCGTATGATGTCCCTAAGATGGCATTCCGCACTCGGTATGGGCATTATGAGTTTTTGGTCATGTCATTTGGGTTGACCAATGCCCCGACAGCATTTATGGAGTTGATGAACTAACTGTTCAGGCCTTATCTAGATTTGTTCGTGATAGTCTTTATTGATGATATTCTCGTATACTCCCGCAGCTGGGAGGAGCACGAGTAACACATCAGAGTGGTTCTTCACTCTAAAAAATAGCGAGTTGTATGCTAAGTTCTCGAAGTGTGAGTTCTAGTTGAGTTCAGTTGCATATCTAGGTCATGTCATATCAGTAGAGGGTATTTAGGTAGACCCGAAGAAGATTGAGGCAGTCAAGAACTAGCCTCGACCAGCTTTAGTGACTAAGATTCGAACTTTCTTAGGGTTAGCAGGTTATTACAGTCGGTTCGTGGACGGGTTTTCATCTATAGCAGCCCCGATGATCAAATTGACCTAGAAGGGTGCCCAGTTCAGATGGTTAAATGAGTGTGAGGCGAGCTTTCAGAAGCTCAAGAAAGCTGTCACTACAACACCAATATTGGTTTTTCCCACATGTTTAGGGCCTTATACAATTTATTGTGATGTTTCCCGCATTGGGCTTGGTGCGGTATTGATTCAGGATGGCAGATTCATTGATTATGCTTCAAGGCAATTGAAGATCCACGAGAAGAATTATCTTGTCCATGATCTACAATTGGCATCCATTGTTCGTGATTCGAATATTTGGAGGCATTACTTATATAGTGTGACGTCTGAGGTGTACACCGATCACAAGAGTCTGCAGTACTTGTTCAAGCACAATGAGCTGAACTTGAGGCAGCAGAGATAGTTGGAGCTATTGAAGAATTATGATGTTACTATTTGTACCACCCGGGGAGAGCCAATATAGTGTCTGATGAATTGAGTAGAAAGTGCGCCAGCATGGGTAGTCTTGATTATGTTTCGGTAAGCCAGAGACCACATGCTTTGGATATTCAGGCCTTGGCCAATCGGTTTGTGAGGTTGGACATATCTGAGCCTAGTAGGGTGTTAGTTTGCACGGTTGCTCGTTCTTTATTATCGGAGCGTATCCGTGATTGGCAGTTTGATGATCCTCATTTGTGTGTCCTGACAGACACGGTGGAGTGTGGAGGTGCCACATAAGGTGACTTTATATTATTATGGTGTTTTGAGATTGAAGGGGCGAGTTTGTGTGCCCAATGCCGATGGGATTCTAGAGTTGATCTTAGCGGAGGCCTATATTTCTTGGTATTCTATTCACCTGGGTGCTGTGAAGATGTATCAGGACTTGCAGCAGTATTATTGGTGGCTTAGGATGAAGAAAGTTATTATTGCATATGTGGCTCGATGTTTGAATTGTCAGCATGTCAAGTATGAGCATCAGAGGCCTGGTGGTTTGTTTCATAGGATTAAGCTTCCTGAGTGGAAGTAAGAGAGAATTACCATGGATTTTGTTACCGGACTTCCGATGACTCGGAAGAAGTTTGATGCTATTTGGTTCATTGTTGATAGGCTGACCAAGTCATCGCATTTCATTCCTGTTGCAGCCACTTATTCATCGGAGAGGCTAGTTGAGATCTACACCCGAGAGATTGTTCGCCTTCATGGGGTGCCAACATCTGTCATTTCGAACCGGGGTACGCAGTTCACCTCGCGCTTTTGGAGAGCAGTTCAGCAGGAGTTAGGCACCCATGTTCAATTGAGCACCGCATTCCATCCTCAGATAGACAGCCAGTTTTAAGGCGCCAAAAATTGTTTTAGAGTAATTTAAGATTTTGTCTTGCCAAGGTAGGCTAAATTATTTTATTTCGTTTGCAAATGAGGATTTATGATATGATGGATATCAATTGGATATTCTAATAAGCTTATATGTCATATTAGAAGTGAATTTGGGTCTAAGGAGAAGCCTAAGTCTAAGCCAAGTTGAAAAATTTCATATTACACAAAAGTTGTAGATGAGTGCGCACAAGTCCTCACTTTGGACGATTATATATCCAGTTCTATAAGGATTTGTTTGATGAACAACCTATCAAATTGAAGCCCTTCGATTCTAGTATCCAACACAACAAACTGTTCATCATTTGGACTTTCCTACAAGATGTTATGAGCAAATTACCAAAGGTCGACGGAGGACATTGTGGATGCAAAGCATCCGCATAGCATCCTAAAAGAGGGGCTGGCAGTGAAGTGCTCCTATAACTTCTGGGTCAGCATCCGATCTCCTGAGAGTAGTTAAGTGGGGATGCGAAGCATCCACATAGCATCCGATATTTGTGTCTTTAAAACACAATTTTGGGGGTCATTTTCCCCATTCTCTTTGGACGATCTTTTGGGTTCTTCTTCACCCACTCAAGAGCACCAAATCATACCCTCTACAAGGTAAGTAATCTCCATTATCTTGGTGTAAAATTTCATCATTCCTACACTAGTATTGATGAAATCTACTCATAAAACACATAGATTTTCAAGAAATTCCTTCAAGAACTCAAATAAGGGTTTTGCAAGATTCCTTCCAAAAGGTAAATCCTACACCTTAGACTTACATATATGAATATATTATGGGAGTATGAGTATGAATTATGTGTTGGAACTCTTGGTGTAGTGATTGGAAGCCATAAATCCCCAATATAAATTCATAACTATTGTAGAGATTGAAAGGGTGATTATTTGATATGAAGTGTTGGTTGGGTATGAATGGATGATCATACATATGTTGTTAGAAGTTATAAATTGGTTAGAAATTATGGTGGAATAAATTGTTTGTTAATGGTGATAGATGGATGATCTAATACTATGGTTATGAGATGAAAAGATTTATACCTACAAGGTGTTTGATAACATGCCTAAATTGCATAAGTTATGGAACTTGTTACTAATATTGGTCCTATTAAATATTATATTGTAGATTAAAGTTTCTTAAGTGTATTGGAACATTGTAGTATCATTAAGGGGTGAATTTGAGGTATGTATGGCTAACTTTAACACTTATAGAATCCCCTTGTTCTGATGAGCATACGGTATGTGTCCCTTCTATTAAAATATATGAATTGATTACCTTAGTTGATTTCCCTACCATAAATTATATGTGATTGTGAGAAGTGATTTGATGTGCCTATCTTGATATGTGCAAAGTTTATAATAGCTTGAGGATGTCGAAATGGTAGTATGTGTTTACTTATGTGAACTATTTGTAAATTCGTGTGATTAATGTGCCTTGAACGTTGTTGGTTAAGTCTGATGATATGATGGTGCAAGTAAATGGAAACAAACCAAATGTGGGTATATGAATGTGTTTGTGTGGTAAGAGCTGTATAACAAATGATGGAAAGAAATCGTAACTGATGCAATTGGAACAATTGTGGACATATATGGCTTATCATTGGCAATTATTGTTATGACATAAAATTCATATGAGTTGTTGAACCTGATGAAAATGGATTTGATGGCTACGAAAATTCTTGTGAATTGTGTGGTTGTTCTTTGAGAATTGTTGTTGTCTTTTTGTGAATTGTTGTTGTTGTTGTGTTGTTTGTGAATTGTGATTGTTCGGTGGGATATGGGTTGCGTGCCGCAACATGAAGTAATAAGGTGTGGATTATGGAGATAAGGGTTTACGAGGTAATAAGGGTGGAAAGTGATCGAAATCACTATTGAAATGAACATATGAGAAAATTGTGAAATCATTGGTGTGATAATGTTGAAGGGGAAAAGGAGAGATTGTGAAATTGTTTGGCTTTGATTGTTTCTTTCATGTACATTTGATTGTTGATTCTATTGATGTCTGTTACATGTGTGTTATTTGATTTTACTTGGGGTAAAGTTTGTTCATACATACCAGTAAAATTCAAATTTATTGATGTCCCTTTTGCCGGGGGCACTACATTCATGTTATGATTGTAGGAGGTTCTATAGTAGGTGCTCCAGTCCACTGACAGTAGCTCTCCTTCACTCTCCGTCATCTGTAGTAGTGAGCCCCTTTCTTCTCAGGGCCCTGCGTGGCTCAAGCCTCTTTTATTTCGGAGGCTTGTTTTTGTTTTTATGTAAGGTAAAGCCGTGGCCTTGTCGCCGGCAAGTATTGGTTAAGTTTCTCGTATTCATAGAGGCTCCGTAGACACAATGTGGGTGGTGTACAAAAATATTTTTGGGTAGTAATGGTACAGTTCAGAATCGTGGTCCATGTTGGTAAATGTTGTATATATTTTGCAAGTACTAGGAATTAAATGTTCGAAATGATAAAAAGTAGAAATGAACTCAAGTTGTGAGTTTATGCTTAAGTCGTAAATTGCAATTTCATAAGAATAATGTATATTGAAAGCACGGGGTAACGTGTGAGATAGGAAAGGAAATTCAAGGTCCACTTGATTGGGGTCCTCCGGTTGAGCGACGTTCGTGTCCCTCGGTTTGGGGCGTGACACCAGTCCGAGAGGACTATTCAGATATTGGAGGATATGCTTCGATCCTGTGTCATTGATTTTGGAGGCTCGTGGGACTAGTTTTTGCCTTTAGCAGAGTTCGCCTACAACAACAACTACCAGTCCAGCAACCAGATGGCTTCATATGATGTGTTGTATGGTAGGCGATATTGGTCTCCAGTTGGATGGTTTGAGCTAGGAGAGGCTTAGTTATTGGGAACAGATTTAGTCCAGGAGGCCTTGGATAAGGTCAAGATCATTCAGGACAGGTTTCGTTTGGCTCAATCGCCGCAAAAGAGTTATGCAGATCGCAAGGTTCAAGATATAGCTTTTATGGTTGGTGAGCGAGTATTGCTCCGTGTATTACCTATGAAGGGTATGATGATATTTCGGAAGAAGGGCAAGCACAGCCCTAGGTTCATTGGCCTATTTGAGATTCTTGATCATATGGGAGAGGTGGCCTACACACTTGCCTTTCCACCTAGCTTGTCAGCCGTGCATCCAGTATTTTATCTGTCTATGCTTCGGAGGTACACGGTGATCTTACCCACGTATTAGATTATAGCACTATATAGTTGGACAAGGATCTGTTTTACGAGGAGGAGCCGTAAGCTATTCTAGATCGGTAGGTTTGATAGTTGAGGTGGAAGATTTTTACTTTAGTACATGTCCAGTGGAGAGGTCAGCCTCCTGAGGCATCGACCTGGGAGTCTGAGTCCGATATGCGGAGCCGTTATCCTTATCTATTTCCTGACTCAGATATTTCTTTCTTTTTTTTGTTCGAGGACGAACGGTTGTTTTTGAGGTCTTGAAAACCTCACTTATATTGCCTTGATTTGCATGCATAGTATAGGCGCGTCGCCGGAAAGCTTTTATGTGACGACCCAAAGGGTCATCACTTGTTTTCTCTATCATTTCGAGCTTCTGAGGCCTTGAAAACCTCATTTATAGTTGCCTCGATTTGCGTGCACAGTCCTGGCGTGAAGCTGGAAAATCTTTATATTGAAACATGTGAAATATGTGAAAAACATTAAGAATTTTGATACTAATATTGATATGGTTGACTTTGGCCAACATTTTTGAGAAACGGACCCGGATCCGTGATTTGACGGTCTCAGAAAATCCGTAGAAAAAAGATGGAACTCAGGTGTATGCCCGAAATCAAAATCCAAGGTCTAGAACCCCGGTAAAAGAATTTTTCTGTTAAGTTGTTTTCTGAAAATGTTTAAGGAAAATGAAATGGAAATCATATTAATAATTAATGGTATCGGGCTTGTATTTTGGTTTCGACGCCCAGTACAAGTCATATATATTGGTTAAGCGCTTCCTATAAAGTTTGGTTGAAAATGGACGTCGTTTGACGTGTTTCGACATTAAATTGGAAATTTTGAAAGAATTCTTGAGTTCTAAGGCTCAATTCATTGATTTGATGTTATTTTGGCGATTTGATTGCGCGAGGAAGTTCGTAGGATATTTTGGAGTCAGTGTACATGTTTGGTTTGGAGCCCCGAGGGCTCGGGTGAGTTTCGGATAGGTAACGAGATGTTTTGGACTTATAAAAATCTGGTATTTTGCTGGTTGCTGGTGTCCAGGTTTTTGTTCTATGCGATCGCATAGATTTAATTGGGAAGTCATTAATTTGTTCTATGCGATCACATAGGTCCTTCGCGATCACAAGAGTTAATTTAGTAGCCATCCAGTTTGTTCTATGCGATCGCATTTCTACCCCATGATCGCATAGAGTAAATGTGAAGTCCAGAAAATCCTTCTATGCGATCACATTATCCCTACGCGATCGCATAGAGTAAAATTTGATGCTCAGAAATCCTCTTATGCGATCGCTTAGAGTATGTCCAGCCCCTCATTTTTTCTTCTATGCGATCGCATTACTGTTCCGCGATCGCATAGAGTAATTTTTTGCCCCCTTATTTTCTTCTATGCGATTGCATCACAGGACCTGCGATCGCATATAGTAGATTTGCCCAGTAATTTTAAGTTCAACAAAAACAAAACAGACGGGATAAAATCTCATTTCTCTCAACTCTCTCTTCTTCAAACATTTTATTGGGGTGATTCTTAGGCACGTTTCATCAAACTTGTTGGGTAAGTGATTCTTAACCCGTTTTCTTCATTTTCCATCAATATTATTTGAATTCCTAGGCCTAAATACGTGTAAATGGGTAAAAAAATTAGAGAAATAAGTATAGTTAGGATTTTTAAAGAATTTGCGATCTAGACCTCCTTTTGGGATCGAACTTAAGAACAAATTGTATATTTGAACTCGTGGATGATTGGGTGAAATTATTTTGGTTCGAACCTCGAGTTTCGATCATGTGGGCCCGGGGTCGATTTTTACTATTCCGGTCAGAATGTTGTAAAAATTATATCTAGCCATATGAACTAGTTTGTTAAGTAGAATTGATGATATTAAATCAATTGTGTATAGATACGATTGGATTGGAGCCAAATTTGAAAGAAAAAGGCATTGCTACAGATTGAATTGTTCGTAAACTTTCGAGGTAAGTGTTTGATCTATCCTAGCTTGAGGGAATAGGAATTGAGTTTATGTGCTAATTGTTATGTGTGGAGTCCGACGTATAGGTATGGTGACGAGTTCTATACGTTGGGGGTCGAGCATGACCGTGGGTCTTAAATGGAATAAATTCCTATTAATCCTATGTGATTATATGAAAGGAAATTATTTATTGGTTTCATACCGGTAATATATATAAATTGTTGATAAAAGATTATTGGTGTCACACTAGTAACATACATATATTGTTGATTTGTTATTATTAATTAGTTTCATACCGGTAATATATATAAATTATTGATTAAAGATTATTGGTGTCATACTGGTAACATACATATATTGTTGATTTGTTATTATTTTTTGGTTTTACACCGGTAATATAAATGTTGTTGAAATTGAAGATTATTGGTTTAAACCGGTAATACATTTATACACATATTGTCGATCAGAGGTTATTGGTTCAATGCCGGTAACATATTGTATTGATTATTGTTATTGGCTATAGTGTGCACGTCGCACTACTAACAGATATTGATTGTTGGCATTGACCATAGTTGTCGGTAGCCTATTTTATAATGTTATTGTCTATAGATTCCGGTGACTTATCGGGAGGGTCGGAGTGCATGCCGCACTACTAACAGATAATGATTGTTGATATTGGCCATAATAGGCGGTATGATATTATGTATGATTTTATTAAATAAAAGAAAGGATTGATAGTAAAACGAGAACGAGTGGTTGTACTCCTATAAGTGGATGATATGAGTTTGGAAACAAAATTGTATTCCATTGTCATATTATTTTTTTTATGATATAATATTTTCCTGCTGTAACAGGGTATGTTCTTTTCCCAATAAATGTTCGCTATTGTATATTGTTGTTTGTTTGTATCTATATATATTTTTACTACACAGGTGTCACACCCCAAATCGAGGGACATGACCGGCGACTGACCGGGTAGCCCCAGTCAAGCGGACCTGGGTTCCTTTCATTCCCACGCATTACCCTTGTGTAGATTGTCGCTCATTAACCAAATATCTTACCAATTAGAGTTGATTTCAAAATATACAAACATAACCATGAGAGTGATTCATTAACAAGTTTACAGTTTTTACAACGCCCGACATAATATATACATACGACTGGAATCCCATAGTTTATACATCTACAGAGCCTCTAGGATACAAAAGGGATTACAATACTTTCCAGTAACAAGGCTCCGGCTATACCTTACAAAACCAAAATTAAGTCTAAACAAAAGTGGCGTGAACCACACAGGGCCTTGAGGAAGAAAGAGGCTCACCAAAACGGGCAGTGGAAGATGAATGATACTACTGCCGATCAGCTGAAGTGTCTGCTACTGATCCACCTACAATCATAACACGAATGTAGCGTCCCCGGCAAAAGAGACGTCAGTACACTTGAATTGTACTGGTATGTATGGACAAACTTTGTCCCAAGTAAACTCAAGCCGTTAAACAAAAAATCACGACGATAATACAGCCAATGAATTACATCAAGAATCAATTAAACCAGCCAACCATGTTTTCCACATTTTCCTCATTTCAGGTAATTCTCAACACAAAGCATGTTTAAGATCAACAAGTAGAACAACAACCAATCAATCACGTAAGGCACAAGTAGTCAAACAAAGGGGCAATCAGTGCCCCACAGGTTGCAAACCCTCCTGCTGTCTCCTTTCACAATTTCACATCAGTGATTTTTATATCAATTTTCAATAGCGATTCCGATCGCTTCCATCGTTATTGCCTCGTCCACCCTTATTACTTCGGCCACCCTTATCACCCAACCCACACCTTATTTCTTCGTGTTGCGTCGCGCAACCCGATCCCACCGTACAGTTTCAAACACAACAATCACAAACAACAGATAAGGCACTACACACAATTATAACAAGTTCAAATAAGCACGTTACAAATTAGTTCATGTTCTCAAGTACTTTTTCAAACCAATATCACAACCAAGTTACAATGTTTCCATGATCGAGAGTACCCATACCATTATGTTCAACAACTTATCACAATTCAAGTGTCTCATTTCTTTTCCACAAGGAACCATATATGCCATCTCAACAATTATTCACAATTCTTTATCAACTTCGATCCTCTTTTATCTTTCGGTTCATATTCCATACTACATCACTCATAGTTCAACAGCAAATTCGAATGCCCGACAACAACATCAAATAATTTCACACAATTTGTCAAATTAACACAAACCAAGCAAACTTCACACATATGGGCGATTTTACAAGAATCAAAATTAGCCATACATACCTGGTGTCGAGTTTTCTTCCTTTAACTTCCTACTTTATGCTTACCCAAGCTATCCTATCTTTGCCGACCTTGTTTTGCGGACTCTTACGTCTATTCACTTCCTTTTTACTAAAAATCAAGTTCAATAATCATGCATGAGTATAAAATTCCATTTTCAAAAGCTATTATATGCAAACCTCTCTTTACCCATTTAAAACTGAAAATTAGAGAAAATAGTTAGGGTTTTTACCTTGAAATGATTGGGGAAGTTGAATCTTGGCCCTAGGATCCTTTGGACTAAATGTTTGAAACAATTCTTGAAGATGATGGACTTCTCTCTCTATAACCTCTCTCTTCTCTCTCTAATTTTGGTAAGAAAATATGATAAAGTGAAGGAGAAGGGCGTTTTATTAAAGAAGGGGTCAGGTCAAATTATATAAAAATTCTAGGCCAGTTCAATTCTGCGGTCGCATCTGCGATCGCAGAATCAACATGTGGTCAGCATAATGACCGCAGAATTGCCTCAAAATTTTCACAGGTTCAGTTACGGAATGCGACCAAAATGCGGTCTGCATTCTTGATCCGCTGTCGCAGAATACGCCGCAGATTTGAAGCTCAAAAACCTTCGAGAAATTATGCGATAGATCTGCGGTCCGCAGATCCATTCTGCGATCGCATATCGACCGCATTTTCAACACCAATTTTTGAAAACATTCTGTTAAGCTCTGTGGTAAGGATTCGGTCTGCAGAGCAGATCTGCGGTCGCATTCCTGACCGCAGAATCGACACTTTTCTAGAAAAATTGATTCTTTACATTTTTGAAACTTAAATCACTACCAAGGGTCCGAACCGCGGCGGGCTTGCTCACCGCGAAGAATTCTACGCATTCCTAACACATTATTCGGACCATGACACCACAGCTACTAGGTTTTATGCACAAAAATTTTACGGGGCCTTACAACGGGTTCGATTCTTGGAGACCCGAAGTTGTAGTATTTGTGGACTGCAGGTTCGATTCCCAGAGATCTAAGGGCTGCGGGTTTGATTCCCGAAGACCCTTTTTGCGCAGATACAGGTTACGGACAGCAGCAGCGGCAGTAGCATGATTGCGGGTATTTTGAGTACCGAGACTTCGAGGTAGCCTTGCAGGCGTCCGTAGGACCCGTTGTCTCCTCTATCTTTACTTTTCATTCTGTTAGCTCATGTATTCTAGATAAACAGTTTATATTTCTTTCATACGGTTATGTGTATTATTCTTAGAAGTTCCTGATTATTGTGACACCAGTGTTGGGTAGTGTATCATGTTTGGGTTTTCTGTATCGTATATAGTAAAATTTTCAAGTCTTCCGCTAAATTTATTTATTCCCCTGTAATCACATAATTTTATTTAAAGTATTGAAATCAGAGTTGTAACTAGTGGGATTGTAAGTAAGAATTGGGTTGCCTAGCTCGCACTAGTAGGCACCATTATGACTCCCGATGGTGGGAAATCCGAGTCGTGATAAGTTGGTATCAGAGCTCTAGGTTTCACAAGTCTCACAACTCACGAACAACCTTAGTAGAGTCTGAGGGATCGGTATGGAGACGTCTGTATTTATCCATTAGAGGCTACAAAGTTAGGAAAAAATTTCACCTTCATTCTTTCCTATCGTGCGAATTTGTTCTTCAAATGTAAAGTTGAATTTCTACTCTTGTCTTCCCACGAATGGCGAAGTCACGTACCGCTTCTTCATCCGAACAATGGCACACGCTGGTGATATATCAACGATACCTTTAGAAGTTTTACGGAGTTTCAGATAAGTTTCACCAAACTCTTCGCTATTTCCTTCGGTGGTGCATCTTTTGAGAACCCAAGGGAATTTATTGACCGTTGCTATGAGATATTGCAGAACATGGGAATAGTCAAAAGTGAGAGGGTTGATTCTACTGTGCTTCGGATGGCAAATGAAGTAGTGAAAACATAATGTATTTACTAACCGGTTGTGGTTTCAACGGACCTTGACGTCTGGTTGATTTATTCAAAGTTGTGAAGGAAAATTATTGTGGACTATCAGATGTTGTGACTTTGACTTATAGCGAAAAGGGGTAATTACACTATTAGTGAATGGACCGGATGGCCATGCGTTATGTCAGTTTTGGCTTGGAATATGTATATATGGTATAGAAAGGTCCCCTAAATAAATTATACCTATTTGAGGCTTAGTACTCTGCATGGGGTAAGAATCGGCCCAAAGAATAACAAAGAGTATATGAGCAATTGGGGTAGTTCAGCAGAGTCAAGCTAGCATAGAAAAAAAGGAAATTGGTCGTCAATGTTTGTGACAAGCTTATGAAGAGGACAGACCAGCCAATGCGACACTACTTACTCAACCCTATTTTTAGAAGTGTTTTGGAGGAGTTTACCTCCCGGACTCTTTGAAAGGTGTGGTATGTATGGTCTGAGTGATTATGCCAGGTCATTATGACAGTGTTCGAATATGTTGTCATGTTCAATAAGTTAGCTGAGCCTCAAAGGAATTGTTATGAATGTCGATTGGAGAAATATAACTTACGAAGGCACTCAAGCTATGTGCCCCGTTGCGGTCAATTCTCAGCTCACATGACCAGCCAGACTTAGGGGTCATGATGTTAGAGGCGAAGGTGAGACTCCTAGAGGTGGAGACCCAGTTGTTGATATAATTTCTATGGTGTGACTAAGGTCACTACACCAGATAGTGTTACCACATGTACAATTTTGATTGTTATAAAAGGAATATTTCTCCTCAATTTGATTTGGTCTTTGAAGAATTGAGGCAAATCCTCTTCATATGCTCCGCTCATTAGTGAGCTTCATAATCATCAAATCTACTTATGTGAATACTCACTTTGTGCTATTAAACTGAGATAATTATCCCTATTATTATGTGTTGGTCACTAGGAATATTTATGAGGCCGAAAGTGACTTTATATTATTTACTACAATGGGAATTGATATATTTCTTGAAATAATTATTTTCAATGGTTAATTATATGCCCTATCGGTATGAGGGTTCTTTTTGTGCCGCGATACTCTTTAATGGACAATAGTTGAAAAGAAGAAAGAAAGGAAATGAAAAACATCAGTGGCACAATGTGCAAATACTTGTGATTCAGAGTGGAGGATGAGATCCTCAAATTTTTGTATAACATGAAAATATTGTTTTTCTTAAGCCGAGCTACAAGCTGCGGTGGATATTATATGAGGATAAGGTCTTGGTGCTGAAAAGTTTGTGTTTAAAATTTTCCCTTTTTGGAGATAAAAATCTAGTACTGTATCTAAGATTTGAGCCATGTTTGTTAGGATTATTTGACAATTCTTGCATAGTTTCTATTCATATTTAGCCATTTCTGTTTTGTTACCATTGAGTTTTAGACTCTGAGACGAGCACCAATTGAGGATAAATATGACTCATTAATTCGGGAAAGTAATCATGAGGTTTCCATTCCTCATTGTGAGTAAAGTGGGAGTTTTGGAATAAGATATATGATAACAGGGTTAATTAACAATGTTGTAATTTAGGAACAACTCTTATGGCCAGAGTCATGATTATGTGCATACGTATGAGGTTTTCGTGCCTTATTTAGACTTATTCGTTGTAGTCTTCATTGTTGCAATATTGACATACTCCCGCAGTCAGAAGAAGCATGTGCAACATCTCAAAGTGGTTCTTCAGACTCAAAAAAATAGCCAACTATATGCAAAATTTTCAAAGTGTGAATCTTGGTTAAGTTCAGTTGCATTCCTGGGTAATATTGTGACGGCAGCAGGTATTCAAGTTGATCCAAAGAAGATTGAGGAAGTCAAGAACTGGCCTAGACCGGCATCAACCACAAAGATTCAAAGTTTCTTAGGATTAGCGGGTTATTATCGGCGATTTGTGGAGGGGTTTTCATCTATTGCAACCCCACTGACCAGAATGACGCAGAAAGGTGTTCATTTCGAATGGTAAGATGAATGTGAAGCGAGCTTTCAAAAGCTCAAAACAACCTTGACCACAACACCGATATTGGTTTTACCCACATGTACGTGACCTTATATTATTTATTGTGATGCTTCTCGTATTGGGCTTGGTGCCGTGTTGATATAGGATGGCAAGGTTATTGCCTATGCTTCGAGGAAGTTAAAAATTCATGAAAAGAACTATCAAGTTCATGATCTAGAATTGGCGGCGATTGTTCACACATTGAAGATCTGGAGGCATTACTTGTATGGTGTGGCATGTGAAGTATACACTGATCATAAGAGTCTTCAATATTTGTTTAAACAGAAGGAATTGAATTTGAGGCAGAGATGATGGCTAGTATTGTTGAAAGATTATGATGTCACCATTTTATATCATCCGGGAAAAGCAAACATGGTGGCCGACGCTTTGAGTAGGAAGTCAGCCAGTATGGGCAGTCTTGCTTATATTCCAGTCAGTCAGAGGCTGCTTGCGTTGGATGTTTAGTCCTTAGCCAACCGAATTGTGAGGTTGGATATTTCTGAGCCTAGTCGAGTGCTAGCTTGCACGGTCGCTCACTCTTCATTATTGGAGCGTATCCGCGATCAACAATATAATGATTCTTATTTATGTGACCTTAAAGACTCAGTTCAGCGATGAGGTGCCAAGCAGGTCACCTTAGATGTTGATGGGAATCCGAGGATGCAAAGGCGCATTTGTGTGCCAAATGTTGATGGTCTTAGAGAATAGATTCTAGAAGAAGCTCAGAGTTCACGGTATTCTATTCATCCAGGTGCAGCAAAGATGTATCAAGGTTTACGGCTGCATTATTGGTGGCGTAGAATGAAAAAGAATATTGTGTCACATGTAGCGTGGTGTCTGAATTGTCAGCAGGTTAAATATGAGCATCAGAGGCCTAGCGGTTTATTTAAGAGAATTAAGCTTCCTGAATGGAAGTAGGAGAGGATCACTATGGACTTCGTTTCTGGACTTCCGATGACTCGGAAGAAGTTTGATGTTGTTTGAGGTTATTGCTGATTGGCAGACCAAGTCAGCTCATTTTATTCCGGTTGCCACTACCTATTCATCTGAGAGATTAGCTGGGATTTATATCAGAGAGATTGTTTGCCTTCATAGTGTGCCTATCTCTGTCATTTCAGATCGAGGTATGCATTTTTCGCCTTCATGGTGTGCCTATGTCTATCATTCAGATCGAGGTATGCAGTTTACCTTACATTTCTGGAAGGCGGTTCAGCGAGAGTTGGGTACCCAAGTCCAGCTAAGTACAACCTTTCATCCCCAGATGGACGGTCAGTCTGAGAGGACTATTCCTATATTGAATGATATGATTCGAGCGTGTGTTATTGATTTTGGAGGTTCATGGGATCAATTCCTGCCTTTGGTAGAGTTTTCTTATAATAATAACAATCAAGCAAGCATTTAGATGGCTCCTTATGAAGCCTTGCATGGTAGGCGGTGTCGTTCTCCGGTTGGATGGTTTGAACCAGGAGAAGCTCGGTTGTTGGGTACGGATCTAGTTTAGGAGGCCTTAGATAAGGTCAAGATCATTCAAGATAGGCTTCGTACAGCTCAATCCAGGCAAAAGAGCTATGCAGATCGCAATGTTCGAGATATAGCATTCATGATTGGGGAGCGATTATTGCTCCGACTGTCGCCTATGAAGGGGGTGTGAGATTTGGAAAGAAGGGCAAACATAGCCCTAGGTTTATTGGCCCATTCGAGATTCTTGATCGTGTGGGAGACGTGGCATATAAGCTTGCCTTGCCGCCTAGCTTGTCAGCTGTACATCCAGTGTTTCATGTATCCATGCTCCGAAAATATTACGGCGATCCATCGCATGTGTTAGATTTCAGCACTACCCAATTGGACAAGGATCTGTCTTATGAGGAGGAGCCGGTAGCTATTCTAGATCGGGAGGTTCGACAGTTGAGGTCGAAGAGTTTTCCTTCTGTGCGAGTTCAGTGGAGTGGTCAGCCTCTTGAGGCATCGACCTGGGAGTCCGAGTATGACATGCAGAACCGATATCCTTATTTATTCCCTGACTCAGATACTTTTTTCTTTTGTCCGTTTGAGGACGAACGATTATTTTAGAGGTGGAGAATGTGACGACCCAAAGGGTCATCACCTATTTTCTCAATCATTTCAAGCATCTGAGGCCCTGAAAACCTCATTTATAGTTGCCTCCATTTGCATGCATAGTCCGGGCGTGAAGCTAGAAAATCATTATGTTGAAATATATGAAATATGTGTAAATTTTGAAGAATTTTGATATTAATATTGATATGGTTGACTTTGGTCAACATTTTTGGTAGACGAACCCGAACCCGTGATTTGACGGTCTCAGAAAATCCGTAGAAAAATATGGAATTCGGGCATATGCCCGGAATCGAAATCTGAGGTCTAGATCCCCGGTAAAAGAATTTTTCTATTAAATTATTTTATGAAAATGTATATGGAAAATAAAACTGAAATTTGATTAAAACGTAATGGTATTAGGCTCGTATTTTGGTTCCGACACCCGATACAAGTCATATATATTGGTTAAGCGCTTCCTGTAAAGTTTGGTTGAAAACGGACATCGTTTGACGTGTTTCGGCCTTAAATTGGAAATTTTGGAAGTTATGAAATTTTGAAAGAATTCTTGAGTTTTAAGGCTCAATTCATTGATTTTTGATGTTATTTTGGCGATTTGATCGCGCGAGCAAGTTTGTAGGATGTTTTTGAGTGAGTGTACATATTTAGTTTGGAGCCCCGAGGGCACAGGTAAGTTTCGGATAGGTAACGGGATGTTTTGGACTTACAACAATCTGGTATTTTGCCGGTTGCTGTTGTCCAGGTTTTTGTTCTATGCGATCGCATAGAGTTAATTGGGAAGTCACTAATTTGTTCTATGCGATCGCATGGTTCCTTCGGGATCGCATAAACTTAATTTAGTAGCCATCCAGTTTGTTCTATGCGATCGCATTTGTCACACCTCCATTTTTTATTACTTTTCCGAAGATAAAGTATACCCCGTTATTTACTAATACACCCCGAGATAGGATATAATAATAACAATAGGGAAGGAGTTTTTCCACTTTAAGGACAATTGGAACGGGATTTATTTAGATTTCAGAGTCGCCACTTGAGAAGATAAATGGTGTCCCAAGTCACCAGTTTAATCCCGAATCCGAGGAAATATGACTCTGTTTTAACAGTCCGCGAAACTAGAAATCTCGATAAGGAATTCTGTTAACCCGGGAGAAGGTGGTAGGCACTCCCGAATTTCGTGGTTTTATCACGGTCGCTCGACTGTTGTTTTTGACCTATTTGATTTCTTTATATTATTTTACAAATGTGAATGTCCCATTTTGTTATTTTTAACGACATTAGACGTCGCAAAATTGCATTTCGAGTCACACCGCAACCAGTGCGCCTGCGACTTTGATACGTTTCGACTTCGCCGGGATTTGAGATTTGAGTCACATAAATATGCACTCGTATCAAGAATGTATATTTTAGTCGTACCTATAATGTCTACGCCTTATTATCTTTAGGAAAGACCGTGAAATTCGCTAAACGGTCTTCCCGAGTCTAACATTTATATTAGAATTCATATGGGGTCCCCGCGTGTTTTTCATTTTAATACGAGGCTCATCCCTTATTTTTTTTATACGTCCAGACTTATCATATACTATGTTTGCTAATTCTGTTTTTTCTCCTAATCATGATATAACTTTGTACTTTTTGAATTTGTTATTATTTGGACCAGGCCAATTATTTATTACCAGGCATGGACTTCTGGACTGTATTAACAGTCTATTATGTGCGATTGGGCTTTTGGAACCCAGTATATGCAAGTATCACCACTTGAAGATCCAAAAGTGAATTTCGTCGAATCTGGGCCTGTGTTCTCGACCAGGCCCAGAATAAACGGATAAAATGCAGAACAGACTTGTGGTTTCATAAAATTCGAACAAACATTCTTCAAGCAACAGAGTAAACCAATAAAATTCCTATTTATTTCATAAGGCTTCAGATTACATGTCAATCGATACTAACTACAAATTCTAATAAGTGATTAAACACTAACAAGAATTAAGTAATAACACTTTTATTTCAAGTACTTAAGCAGTAATTATAAAACCACAAGAACAAGCTTGGATTATTATTGATTACAGAATTCTAAATTACATTATAAGTACATCCTTGTTAAATGAAACTAGGCAACAAATCAGTTTAAATTTATCTACTTATTTCCATTTTTTGTAAACTAATAGATTCCTTATTCGAGATTTAATCAATAGAGATAGTTAATTACCAGCTAATACTAGTTTCATAGGTGAGTTAACTTTAGTATTATCCTGTTTTGAACCTAGATCAGGCGAGACTTATTTCTAATTATGTATTATTAACTACTATATTCTAACCTACAGCAACCTCATATAGTGATTAATCATTACAAACGATCCTAATGAATTACAATCATCCTAGGAGATATGAATTAGAAACTAAAAGGAATAAGAGAAAAGTAAAATCATCCAAATAGCTCATGCGATTTCATTTCTTCAAACCATGTGCGATTACAACTTCAGGAACTGAGAGTGTACCTGATTCAACGAACAATCTATGAGTCTAGGCTTTGGAGGATGAAGAATAGTCAGCAAAATAGCAGCAATAAAGTAGCAAATAGAGCAGCAAATAGAATCCCAAATATAAAAGTTCAGCAAATCAACAAGTAGAATCGAAGAGCTCAAGCAGAATCCAGAAGAATTGATGAATAATAGACTCCAGCAGGAACTCCCAAACTAATACTCAAAGAAATCAACTAAGAATCACAGTATATAGAATCAGATTTCTAAATTTCAGAGGTTAAATCTTTGTAAAAATGCAGAACCCTTTTCAATTCGAAAGTCTGGACCCTTTTTCAGGCTCTCTAATGTCCTATTTATAGACTAGTTTTGGGGTGATATTGGGGGGGAAATTGAAATACGTTATTCCCATTCCCATCCCCTTATTCTTTTAATTATTTACAGATTAGTTCCCTGAATGTGTATAGAGATGCCTTTAAGCCCTTGCTAGAAGGTTATAGGTAATTCTTTGGTGTTCTATTAGGGGTATTTAACTAGGTTACCCTTACTTGCTAAGTTTTATTACAAGATTGTCTTTTCATTATGCCCAATTTTTCCTTTATTTTGTGGGAAATCACATGAATACTAGGCACTAAAGTCATTTCTAACCCTATAGGCTCTATTAAATCTTCAATAATGCCATTTATTTTTTCCTATTATACCCTTACTTTTTTTTTCTTATTTACCCGACCTACTAAAGTCTGTCAGACTAGGGTTTTAGACTTATTTAACTAATGACCAATTTTTATAACTGTTTTAAGATTTAGCCAGATTTAGACCCCAAATCCCTTTTTAATTAGATCATATTTAATAGACTTAAAGCCTTATTTAACATGTAACCCATTATTAACACAAGTCAACTAACAGAGATAAATTTTCAAAACTAACCACTTAGCAGCATAACCAATTCGTATCAGAGATAGCCATTTTAACAAACAAACTTAATTATTTCAGAAATTGCCACACATACTTTAGCTTTCAGAACTAACCATAAATCTTTACAACTATGACCCAAATCACAAAAGCAGCACAGGATTCAGAATGGTCTTACAAGTGAATCAGATTACAATTATAGCCAATTCATGTTATTTTCACACATAGCCTTAATCACAAACCAATTTTCAATCAATTAGAACTCAGAGGAAATTTTGATAATGGTTGAATCCTAATTAATCAAAGCATAATTTTAGACAAAGTGTGATGAACAAACACATAAACAAGCCTATTTAACCATGATTCATATGTAATAACCATTAAAAACCCTAAGAATGCTACAACAGATTTAGGCATGTGTAACAGAGGTAGATCTTAAACATGCAGAAGATACAGGCTCACAAGAACATCAAGAACATACTAAAGAGAAACATTTTCAGAAGACAAACAAAGAAAAAGAAAATGGATAGTGAAACTTAGCTTTTCGTGGCTTTCTTTTCCTTTCTTTTTTCTTTCTTTCTTTTCTTTCTTTCTTTCTTCTTTATTTCTTCTTCTTTTTTTTCCTTATAGATCTCTATGCTTTTGAAGACTTTTAGTCTTCTGAGTTTTGGATTTCTCCAGTGGGGCTTCTTTTTGAGTTTTTGGTGGGTAAGTGGTAGTCTGGGCTTGGTTCAGAGGTTTTGGGGTAGGGTTTGTTTTTGGGTGCTCGCCGGAGTAGGGTTTCGGTGAGCGGTTTTGTTATATTCAACGGATTATGGCAAGATTCAAGACCAGCCACCTAGATGAGGCAAAAGATCTCATCAAGGTGGTCTTATGGTGTAAATTACAATGATTGGTTCATAAGTTTCAGGTCGCCGGCTAGGGTTCTAGCGACCGAATTTTCAAGAAGAAAGAGGATGTTTTGGTTTTCTAGGGTTTTATGGTGGTTGTAGTGTTTGGTGGCTAGGGGTGAATGTTTGGTGGCTACTTGAGCCGGAGACGACAGTGGTTCAAGGCCAGTCCGGCCAGTCTCCATGGGAGACTAAGGAAGAAGAAGGTTGAAGGAGAGGCGGCTAAGGTTTCTGATGTGTGTATATGAATGAGAGTGTATGTATTGAATTGAATGGAGGTTGAGCATTTATATACTCCCCTTATCTCGTGTGATCCTGGCCTTTGGATCAACTGTGATCAATGGCCAGGATTTCTCCCTTTAAAACGATATCGTTCAGTTAAATGAGAGATAGCCCCGTGTCCGTTAGATGTTGGATTTGAACGGCCAGGATCAATTACATGCATTACATCGATTAACTCTTAATGAGAATAAATGTCATCCGTTTGATTATTCTTTTGGACGGCCCAGATTGGTCTCAAATACAGCGTCGTTTAATGTTTACTTACGCCGCCTTATCTGATCCGTTGGATTAATTTCATTAACGATTGAGATTAATACAGCCATGTACGTCGTCGTTTGGCCAATGGGTTAGGCAGACCAGCTGGTCTCTTGGGCCTATTACACTTGGGCTTATTCAATTATGTATATGTTTCATTGTACATCCCAAATTGTATTACATTTTTGTATTTTTTCTTGTATTTTAATTATTTCTTGGTATTTTCTTTTGTATTTAATTTTTCTCTTTTTGTATATATTTTCAATAGTTATATTTATTTTATTTTCCTAATTTTTTCCTGATTTTTCTGGTATTTTATGATATGTTTTGCCATTTTCTTTTGTTTTTTTCGGTATTTTGTATTTTTGTTGATTTTTCTAACCTTTTTCATATTTTTGTGACATTTTATAATTGATTATTTTTGTAGTTTTAATTTCAAACTTAATTTAAAAACAAACACACAAGTATTTCAATTAAAACACACAATTCCACACCAAAAACTATTTTTGTATATATTTTTATATTTATATTGGAATTTATTTGCTTATGGAAAAAATCACGTGCTTACAGCTGCACCTCTTTGCTCGGAAACACGAAGAGTTTCAGTTCAAAGATAAGTGAGCAGTAATGAGAGATTTTTTCCCACTGGCATAATCCGCAAGAAGCATTTTGAAAACCTTTTGACCGCACCCTGCTTCAGAGGTTGCCTACATATCCTAGGCTAAACAGGAATCAGGTCAGTGTAGTTCGAGAAGGTCTGGTAGTTTTAAACTACCAGGACTTGCTGTTTCTGCTGTTGTTGCTATAATCAGTGACTAACTCCTTATTACACCGTGATAAAATGAAAATAAAGAAGCTATTCTAAACTATGATCTTATGAATTGCAAGAGAATCCTATCTATGACTTGTTTTCTTGTATTGTCTTGATTTTTTCATATCACGTGTTGCTCTTTATTTGCATCCTTCTTTTTGTTGTGGATTTTTGATTATTTCTTGTTTCTGATATACTGCTTCTACCCTTTCGTGTGACTTCAAAATGTACTTCTTGCTTCCAGGTCGATACATGTTTAAAAACAAAAACAAAAACAAAGAAAACTTTTTCCTCTACCCCAGTGTGAGGCTTTCCATGTGTTATGGTGTTACTCATGTTAGAAAAACAATTAAAATGCAGAAAGTATTCCCTTGTTATACAGGTAGGTGCCGGAACAAAAATTGAAATGCTAAAAAGTATTCCCTTGTTATACAGGTGGGCGCCTGAACAGAAATAAAATGCTGAAAAGTATTCCCTTGTTATACAGGTGGGCGCCTTAACAGAAATTAAAAATGCTGACAAGTATTCCCTCGTTATACAGGTGGGCTCCTGAACAGAAAGTAAAATATTGAAAAGTATTCCCTTGTTATACAGGTGGGCGCCTGAACATAAATTAAAATGCTGAAAAGTATATTATACAGGTGGGCGCCTGATACATGAAATGAAAATACAGAAAAATATTCCCTCATTATCCAGGTGGGCGCCTGATGCATGTAATGAAAACGCAGAAAAATATTCCCTCATTATCCAGGTGGGCGGCTGATGCATGAAATGAAAATGTAGAAAAATATTCCCTTGTTATCCATGTGGGCGCCTGATGCATGAAATTAAAAAATACAGAAAAATATTCCCTTATTATCCAGGTGGGCGCCTGATGCATGAAATGAAAATGCAGAAAAATATTCCCTGATTATCCAGGTGGGCGCCTAAACAGAAATTAAAATGCTAAAATGTATTCCCTTATTATACAGGTGGGCGCCTGAACAACAATTAAAATGCTGGAAACTATTCCCTTGTTATACATGTGGGCGGCTGAACAAAAATTAAAATGCTGAAAAGTATTCCCTCGTTATCCAGGTGGGCGCCTGAACAGAAATTAAAATGCAGAAACATATTCCCTTATTATCCAGGTGGGCGCCTGATGCACGAAATAAAAATGCAGAAAAATATTCCCTTATTATCTAGGTGGGAGCCTGATACATGAAATGAAAATGCAGAAAATATTGGCTCATTATCCAAGTGGGGGCCTGATGCATGAAATGAAAATGCAGAAAAATATTCCCTCATTATCCAGGTGGGCGCTTGATGCATGAAATGAAAATGCAAAAAAATATTCCCTCAATAACCAGGTGGACGCCTGATGCATGAAATGAAAATGCAGAAAAATATTCCCTCATTATCCAGGTGGGCGCCCGATGCATGAAATGAAAATGCAGAAAAATATTCCCTCATTATCCAGGTGGGCGCCTGATGCATGAAATGAAAATGCAGAAAAATATTCCCTCATTATCCTGGTGGGCGCTTGATGCATGAAATGAAAATGCAGAAAAATATTCCCTCATTATCCAGGTGGGCGCCTGATGCATGAAATTAAAATGCAAAAAAATATTCCCTAATTATCCAGGTGGGCACCTGATCATGAAATGAAAATGCAGAAAAATATTCCCTCATTATCCTGGTGGGCGCCTGATGCATGAAATGAAAATGCAGAAAATATTCCCTTATTATCCAGGTGGGTGCCTGATGCATAAAATGAAAATGCAGAAAAATATTCCCTCATTATCCATGTGGGCGCCTGATGCCTGAAATGCAGAAAAATATTCCCTCAGTTTGATAACTGGGGTGTGAATTTTGAAAAGACAATACCTCCCTTGTTGTTCGGGTAGATTTCCTGATAACTGAGTGAGTCTTCCTCTAAGGATTCCCCTTTTGATTGTTGTTTTTTTTTTTGATGTTTTCCTCCATATTGGTCACATTCACTTTAAAGTGACTAGTGAGAATTTGTATCTTTTGTCTTTGTGTAAATCAATGAACAATCTTATTAGTTATAAAATGATGGTTAGCAACTGGCATTCTTGTTGACCCTGCTTCCATCGTCCGCTTCTTCTTATTTCATCCTGCTTTGCATTTCATTGCCAGATTTTCTTGAACTTTCTCTTGTAATCCTCTTTTGCTTTTCTCCTTTTTTTGTTTCCTTTCTTTTCATTTTCCCTCGGCCTTGATTGCCATCCCCTTTTTTATTTTCTCTTTTCCTTTGACCCAGTGTTATTATGCCTTTTAACATGGGAAGCTAGTAGTTAGGTTTTCGACTGCCAACTGGTTTTGATCAATGAAATGCGGAAATATGAATTTGAAGGGGTAAGGATATTTTGAAGTAAAGACATAACTTATTTGGGTATGACGACTGATTCCTTTGATCATGCCATGTATTTAAATATCGTCCCAGTCTGTCCAATCGAATCGCTGCTGTCTTAATTTCATATTTCCTTCCACCCAAATTTTTCTTATTTTTGTTGTTTTCCTCTTTCATTAATGTATTACTCACTTTCGCCTTATGGTGCCTGTTAGGATTTTCACCAATAAGACTCTCATTTCATTTTTCTCTCATCACACATTTGCCTTATGGTGCCTGTTAGAGTTTTCACCAATAAGACACTCTCATTAATTTTTTCTCTCATCTCACATTCGCCTTATGGTGCCCGTTAGGGTTTTCACCAATAAGACTCTCTCATTTTTATTTTTTCTTTATTTTGTTTCCAAACCTCCGGGTATTGTCCATGCCATGTTTCTCCTTATTCTTATTATATCATCATTTTCTTGAAATTAATCTAAAGGTCTTTCTTTGGACTGTAATGCGGCTTTTGGATGGATTTAGAAAGAAAGGTATAAAGGCTCAAAATTTATATGAGGGTTCAAAAATATTTACATCTCTCGGAATTATATCTTCTGCCCTAGTTTCAATATTTGGGGAATCTTGGATTTTATTTCAGTCGTGACTGAACCTCACTGAGGCTGCCTACGTACCCTTTTGGGATCAAGTCAAACATAGTTCACACCCTAAGGTTTCTTTTGTCATTTGACTTTTTCTCGATTTTCTTTTGTATACTTTCTTTTTCACCATCATTTTCCTTTAATTTTCTTCATTCTCATTCTCTTTGTCCCCTTTTTCTTTCCATTTTCTTTTTCATGATTAATTCCGAGAGAGGGATATGAAAGAATAATGCAATAAGGCTCAACAATGGTATCAATGGATAAAGTGTTTGGGTAGAGAACAAAATGCCTTCATTATTTCAATTTCAAAAATATGACAAATACAATTGTACATATGAAAAACGAATCATACATAATATCTCTTGACTACATCTGAGTTGATAGCAGTCTCTACATATTTTCCTTCAATATCTGTTAAATATAGAGCTTCGTTGGATAATACCCGTGACACCATGAATGGCCCTTGTCAATTTGGTGCAAACTTTCCTTTTGCTTCGGCCCAGTGAGGCAAAATACGTCTTAGCACCAACTGTCCAACTTCGAATTTTTGTGGACGTACTTTCTTGTTGTATGATCTGGCCATCCTCCATTGATATAACTGTCAATGGAAAACTGCCGCTAGCCTTTTCTCATCAATCAAGCTCAATTGTTCTAGCCGAGCTTTTACCCATTCATCATCATCAATTTCAGCCTCAACTATTATTCGAAGTGAAGGTATTTCAATTTCTGCAGGTATGACTACCTCTATTCCGTACACCAATGAGTAAGGTGTTGCGCCAATTGAAGTACGTACAGTTGTACGATAACCCATGAGAGCAAATGGCAGTTTTTCATGCCACTGTCTTGATTCTTCCAGCATTTTCCTGAGAATCTTCTTAATATTCTTATTCGCAGCTTCAACTGCTCCATTCGCTTTAGGCCTATAAGGTGTAGAGTTATAGTGTAGGATTTTGAACTTTTGACATGCTTCTGCCATGAGGTGACTGTTCAGATTTTCTCCATTATCTATGATAATCACCTTAGGAATTCCAAAGCGACAAATGATATTTGTGTGCACGAAATCCACTACCGCCATCTTTGTCACTCCTTTAAATGTCTTCGTCTCCACCCATTTAGTGAAATAATCAATTTCTACCAAGATAATCTGTTCCCATTAGATGCTGCAGGCTCTATTGGTCTAATGACATCCATGCCCAAGGCGACGAATGGCCACAGTGCTGACATTGTATGCATGTCATAGGGTGGGGAGTGAATCAAATCTCCATGTATCTGACATTGATGGCATTTCCGCACACATATCTAATGCAATCACGCTCCATGGTGAGCCAATAATATCCTGCTCTCAGTATTTTCTTGGCCAAAATATATTCGCTCATATGAGGTCCGCAAGCTCCTGCATGTACTTCAGCCATAATTGTGTTAGCTTGCTGCGCATCTATACATCTCAATAGACCCAAATCTGGTTTTCTTTTGTATATAACTCCTCCACTGAAGAAAAATCCATTTGCTTATCGTCTTATAGCCCTTTTCTGGTCCCTTGTGGCTTGCGCTAGGTACACTCTTGTCCTCAAATATTCTCTAATATCATGATACCACGGCTCACCATCAAGTTCTTCTTCCACAGCGAAACAATAAGCATTTTGATCATGGACTTTGATCTGTAGTGGATCTATGTAAGCTTTATCTGGATGGTGCAACATGGATGATAATGTGGCTAGAGCATCCGCTACTTTGTTGTGCATTCTTGGTATGTGCTTGAACTTTATAGATTCCAATCTCTAAGACAATTCATGTAGACACTGTCGATAAGGTATCAGTTTCAAATCCCTTGTCTCCCATTCTCCTTAAATCTGATGTATCAAAATATCCGAGTCACCCATGAACAAAATCTCTTGAACACCCATGTCTATTGCCATTCTCAATCCCAATATACATGATTCATACTCGGGCATGTTATTAGTACAGAAATATCTAAGCTGAGCGATAACAGGATAATGCTGACCCGTTTCTGAATGAGTACTGCTCCAATTCTGACTCCCTTACTGTTGACAGCCCCATCAAAGAACATTCTCCAGCCTGGCTTATCATCTTGCTCTACTTCTTCAATATTCATTGTCTCCTCATCAGGAAAATATGTCTTTAATGGTTCATACTCATCATCGACCGAATTTTCTGCCAAATGGTCAGCAACTGCTTGTGCCTTCATTGTCGTATGAGTTACATAAATTATGTCAAACTCTGTAAGTAGAATTTTCCATTTAGAGAGCCTTCCTGTGGGTATGGGCTTCTGGAATATATACTTCAGTGGATCCACCGAGATATTAGATAAGTAGTATAAGCCGACAAGTAATGTTTCAACTTCTGCGCAACCCATGTTAAAGCACAACATGTTCTCTCCAACTTAGTGTATTTTACCTCGTAAGATGAAAACTTCTTAATAAGATAATATATTGCTTGCTCTTTCTTCCCTGTCTCATCATGCTGCCCCAGTACACAGCCAAAAGAATTATCCAATACAGTCAGATAAAGGATCAGAGGTCTTCCAGGTTCTGGAGGAACCAATACAGGAGGATTAGGCAGACATTCCTTAATTTTGTCAAATGCTTCTTGACATTCATCAGTCCAATTCACCGCAACATCTTTCTTCAATAATTTGAAAATGGGCTCACAAGTCGACATTAACAGAGTAATAAATCTGCTAATATAATTCAACCAGCCCAATAAACTCATCACTTCTTTCTTGCGACATAGGCAAATTCTGGATTGCTTTTATTTTTGACGGATCTAATTCAATACCATGCCAGCTTACTATGAATTCCAATAACTTTCCTGACGGCACCCTGAAAGCACACTTTGATCGATTGAGCTTGAGATTATATCTTCGGAGCCTCTGGAAGAACTTTCTTAAATCTTTAACATGGTCACATGGCGTTTTGGACTTGATAATGACATCGTCCACATATACTTCAATCTCTCGATGTATCATGTCATGAAACATAGTGGTCATTGCCCTCATATATGTAGCCCCGGCATTCTTTAACCCAAACATCATCACCCTGTAGAAATATGTTCCCCAAGGCGTGATAAAGGCCGTCTTTTCTGCATCTTCTTTGTCCATCAAGATCTGATGATAACCGGCATAACAATCAACAAAAGAACTAATTTCATGTTTGGCGCAATTGTTGATCAATATATGGATATTTGGTAATGGAAAATCATCCTTTGGACTAGCTTTATTGAGGTCCCGATAATCAACGCACACTCTGGGTTTTCCATCCTTTTTTGGAACAGGCACAACATTGGCTAACCAGGTGGGATATTTAGTGACCCGTATGACCTTCGCCTCGAATTTCTTGTTAACTTCTTCTTTTATTTTCACACTGATGTCCGGTTTAAATTTCCTTAACTTCTGTTTTACCGGTCGGCTTTCTGGATAAATGGGCAATTTATGTACCACCAAATCAGTACTGAGCCCAGGCATGTCATCATAAGACCAAGCAAATATGTCCTTGTACTCATCTAACAACTTGATTAAATCTTATCCGAGGGAAGTCACTAAATGCACACTTATCTTTGTTTCTCGGACATTCTCCTCGCTTCCCAAATTAATAGACTCCGTCTCATTTAACTTCGATTTGGGTTTTTCTTCGTAATGACTCAAATCTTTACTAATTTCCTCCAGTACTTCCTCATCCTCATATTCCATTTCATGTTCATTTTCAATTTTCTATATAACGATTCGATTATCAAGACTGGACCGGGAATCCCTCATGCATGACATATCATTGGAATCAGCAAATATTGAACTGTACAAAAGAAGAAAAATAAAATAAGGCAAAAATGGAGGAAGAAAAGAAATTGCATTTCATTGAATTTTCAAAAGGTAACAGGAGTAGGATACATTTAATTTGACGGGATATGGGATTACAATTTAAAACAAGACATTTTTTGGGAATAAAATATTAAAAGCTAACTACCACAACTCCCTCCTGATCGGAAGAGGAGTAGCTTCCCAGTTATTTAGCATAGTGTGGGGTCCCACGAATTGAACATCCATTTTGCTTGTTCCTTCACCCATCTCCAACACATTCACATCTTCAAATAGCCTCTCAAATCTAGCTAAAAATTCTTCATTCGGTTTAATCTCAGCACAGTTTGGCATAACAGTTGCCAGACGTCTCTATGTACCAGGCTTGACAAAGGAGTTGGATAGGTTTGGGATAGGTTTGGGGAGGGACCACCTTTTCTTCTTCGATTTCTTAGCTCTCTGGATATCGGCAATGGTTGGCTTGAAACTCAAGCCAAAAGTATCAGTACTGCCCGTAAGGTGGATCGGCTATGTTATTCCTTGCAAGGCCACTCCTAAGCCCTTTCCTAGAGTAAACCCATTCTTTATCATCTCCTTGGCGACCATAACTGCTGCAGGGGCCACCGTGGTTACTGGCATAATTTCTCCCTCAGATATTTTGTTCACCACCACGGTGTCTATCACTTGGTACACCCATGAACCTTTATCTCCTTCAACTTCCTCAAAAGGTGTAATAGCATTGCAAATATCGTCTTTCCCATGCACTATTATCTCTTGCTGCTCCCACTCAAATTTTACCATTTGATGCAAAGAAGATGGTATTCCTTTTGCAACGTGAATCCACAGACGTCCTAACAAGAGGTTGTATGATACAGTGACATCCAGCACTTGAAACTCCAATGTGAAATCCACTTGTCCAATAGTAAGCTCTAGTATGATATCTCCCACGGTGTTCTTTCCTCCTCCATCAAAACCCCTCACACATACAATGTTCTGATGAATTCTTTCATGATTGACTTTCAACTTCCCCAGGGTTGACAAAGGACATATATTGGTGGTTGACCCGTTGTCCACCAAAACATGGGTTACTATGGATTCTTCACATTTTACCGTGAGGTATAGTGCTTTATTATGCTCCATCCCTTCCAGTGGCCACTCACTATCTATAAATGTTATCTTATTTGTCTCAAAGATCTTGTTTGTGATTTTCTCCAGATGACATACTGAAATCTTCTCGGGTACATGGGCTTCATTTAGAATCTTCATCAATGCCTTTCTATGTTCATCAGAATGAATTTGCAATGATAACAATGATATTTGTGCGGACGTCTTTCTCAATTGCTCAACTATAAAGTAGTCTTGAGCTTTCAACTATTTCAAGAATTCCTCAGCTTCCTCTTCAGTGACTGCCTTCTTTACATGAGTCGGGTTTTCTTTCACCACTTTTGTCTTTCTTAGTTCATCCGGGGCAAAGCATCGCCCGGAGCGAGTTAAACCATGAGTTTCACAAATTTCTCCTTTAACTTCTTTCCCTTTATACATCACCGTCACTTTTTCATAATTCCATGGTACAACATTGGTCTTCAGAACTAGCATCTGCACAACTGGTTTGATAACCATCGGCTCTACATAAGCTCCATTCACAGTCAACAAAGGCTTCACTCCAGGTACTATTACTTTCACGGGCTCAATCATTGATGGCTATTTTGCTGGTATCTCAATTGACACTTTCTCTCTTTTAACTTCTCCCTCAACCTTGTTGTTTGCTTTAATCGCCATCACTATCTGAGAAGGTTTTCTACAGCTCTCTCCCTTTTCAAGCTCTATCATATGTGTCTCATGATGTGCTGGCAAAGGATTCTGCATTATATTGGGAGTTTCTGGAGCTTGCACCTCAATTCTCCTGGTATCAATAAGTTCCTGTATTGCGGACTTTAAGTGCCAACACTTCTCTGTATCATGTCCCGGTGCACCAGAACAGTACTCACAATGGATAGATTGGTCTAGATTTCTGGGTGAAGGATTGGGAATTTTAGGTTCAATAGGGCTCAACATTTCTAGCTCTCTCAAATGATGAAAAAGACTAGTATATGATTCTTCCATAAGAGTGAATGTTCTCTTCCTTTGAGCCCTATCACCTTTTACTTCTAGATCTGGACGGAAGTTAGGTCGGTTTTGATTTCTGTAGGTTTTTGAAGGCGGATATGCATTTTGTGCATGGTAGACATTTTGTGGAGCTGGGGTACGCCATGAATGTGGAGGCGGTGGGGTAAGGTTGAGCATGTTGGACAGAAAATTATGGACCGGTTGGAGGATAATATGGTGGAGGTGGATTATATGGTGCTAGTGGATATGGTTGGTATGGGCGAGGTTGATGATGATATGGGTTGGGTCCCCGGGACCAAGATCTACCCTCAATGACCGCCACTTCTTCCTTTTTCATCTTGCCAATCGACCCTCCGGTTCTAGTCTGTATTGCTTGGTTTGTAGCCTTGATAGCTGAGTAGCTCATAATCTTATTTGTCTTTAACCCGTCTTCCACAAAGCTTCCCATCTTTACTACCTCGTTAATGGTTTTTCCAATTGCAGACACCAGGTGGCCGTAGTATGTCGGCTCCAAAGCTTGTAAGAAACAATACATCATTTCTCCTTTCATTGGTGGGTCTACACGTGCAGCCTGTTCCCTCCACCAGAATCCATATTCCCGAAAGCTTTCTCCAGGTTTCTTCTCCATTTTAGTCAATGATAGTCTATCTGGGATAATTTCTAGATTATACTGGAAATGGTTTGTAAATGATTGAGCTAAGTCATCCCAAATGAACCATCGGGTATGATCTTGTCGAGTATACCATTCCAATGCCGAGCCACTTAGGCTTTGGCTGAAATAAGCCATGAGTAATTCATCCCTTCCTCCTTCTGTGTGCATTTTACTGCAGTAACCCTTAGATGGGCCACTGGATCTCCGTGACCATCATACATATCAAACATGGGTAACTTAAACCCGGCAGGTAGCTATACCTCAGGAAACAAACATAAGTCTTTGTATGCAACACTCACTTAGCCTCCCAGCCCCTGCATGTTACGAAATGACTGCTCAAGACTTATCGTTTTACGGGCCATCTCTTCTGGTTCAAGATTTCTGACAGGTTTCTCCTCCTCCGTCATGTCTATGAGTGGGGTGTAAGAATCATGTTGCCTGAAAGTGGGTTCAGGTGGGTAATAATGGGTATCCTGGACATGGAACACAGGTTTGCTGGAAGATTTGTGTAAAGCAGCTGGTGGCGGTGCCACATATACTGGAGCGACCTGAGGTGGTGGTGGTGGAGCTTGTTCAGGCAAGGGTGACAGTGCTTGTAAGATTGTAGCATAGTAATGCGGGTAAGTTGGATATGTGGAGGATGGGTTCATAGTGGGTGGTTCAGGGTTTGGGTTCGGAGGAGGAATGTATGCTGGGTTGGCTGGGTAGGAAGGCAAGGGGCCCGGTATATCTCTGACATCTGCTGTTTCAATTTGTACATCTGTTCCTTCATACAAGTTACGTCCATAACTTCTTCCTCTTGTACTGGATCCATAATAGTAGGCTCGATTTCCTAAGTTACCGCTTTGGTCATGACTTTAGAACATGTGTTGTAGCTGTGATGTGCCAGAATGCCAGTTGCTAATTGTTGATCTGAAACTCATCAACAACAAAACTTGTTAATAGTTAGATCACACGAGATAAACATCACAAGTTCTGAACCACAACTTTTACCTAGTCATTATGCATCATCCCGGCATTATTCCTCTTTTGAACCACCAACTTTCTTTACACTTTTTTTTCATCATTTTATTGCTTTATACTTATTTCTTTTTATTCTTTTCCTTTTCCTTTTATTATTTTTATTATTATTTTTTTCATTTTTGTTTTTCGTTCCTATACGTTTGCCTATCACCCAAGCAATTTGCATATATAAGAGGAAAATAATGGCAACTTCTTTTGAATTTTCATTGATATTCAAACATTGGTTACAAATGATGTTGTACCAAAAAATGCAAAAAGAAAATACAAATACAAAAATGCATGCCCTATGAATACATTAAAGCTCCTAGTGCCTGCGAGACATTGTTCGGTCTTGCCACGGGCCTATATGCTAATACATTTTGGAGTTTGTCCAGGTTGGTCATTACTTGCTTCACAAAGATCATTACTGCTGATGTGAATGTTGACTAAGACATATATTCGCACAGTTGGCATTTGCTTGTGATGTACTTAGCAATGTTGACAATTCTTTCCCTGATGACCCCTTTTTCTTGAAGCAACCTACCAATCTGTTCGGTACAAGCATCTAAGGTTTGCTGGTTTTTCTTTTGTAGTTGTTGTAGCTCCAATTCTAACCGAGCCATAGCCATGTAGCAATGTTCTCTCTCTACCTCAAACTCTTTAGTTTCTTTGCCACTTGGACTTCGGCTGTAATGATCTTCTTTCTCAATCGGGCTACCTCAACATTATGTTCGTCTTTTAACTATTAAACCATTCGAACTCTTTCTTCATCATTCTTGTCTAATTGTTTCTGAACCCTGACTAATTCCTTTTCGGCTTTATCTAGATCAAAGCTATAGTCGTTCATTTTGTGCAACAAATTTTAAATTAGTTTCTCATATCGTGCAAGTCGAACTGGGGTTTTGGCTGTTGTTTTCATTTTTGCAATTTGAGCCTTCAGGATTTCATTTTCTTTCCTCACCTATTTCTTTTCACCCTCATCGGATGCCGCTTGTAAGCTGCTTTCGAATTTGAGGTCTTGGAATTGTTTCTCTAACAAGCTGATTCTGGCTTGATATTCATTTTCTTTGGCCATCCGATCTTTTTGTTCCTTAGACTGCCTGGCCAACTCTTGAATGTGAGGCCTCTTCATCGGTCTCTCATGCTCAACATCTCGGCGATACCATGCGGCATATTCTCAGGCATTGGCATTCATTCCATATTTGCCAAATTTTTGCTTCCGAAAATTGCCCATCAGGACTAATTTCTATCGCTTGCAGGCTGAGATCCCCATCCTTTGGTATGACCTGATATCTTCCGAGTTTCATTAATACCCGATATGGTGCATAAGGCTGGATGCTTTTATGACCCATTATCAGAAAATGCGACCCTTCTACTGGCATGTATATCACTTTGTTGAGGGGCAACGATCCGTATGCCCAATCTATCTAGCTAGCAGATAGTGATCGCAAATACGTGATCCAACCTTTTGATCCTTCTGGCAACTTAACTTCTTTGGTTCTCACATAGAATTCTTCAATACACATCTTTTCAGATGATCCGTAGCTTGAGAACTGAGGGTGGTGGCACAAATGCTCTATCGCCCATATTTGGAGAAGTAAATTGCATCCCTCGAAGAAGTCATGTCCTGCTTTACAGGATGTGAGGGCACGAAAGATATCGGCCACTATTATTGGTGCCAGTGTGATATTGTCTTGTACAAGGAGAGTATTGGCAATTCCGGCGACTCTAATATCAATATTTCCATCTTTCCTCGGGAATATGATTAATCCCAAAAAGGCCAGCATAAAGGCGAAGCGCCTATGTTCCTCCCACTTAGCCCGGTTTGCTTTGCTGTAGAGTTTGTTTGTTGGGTCGTTAAATCCCCCAATGTGACCATATCTGCGGTATACAAAACTCATAGTCCAGAACCTGTGAGCCAAGTCTTCATTGTGAACGTTTCTGGCAATCTTTAGGGAGTCAAGGAATCTATGCACTGTAATAGCCCTTGGAGCCACCGGATACCTATCCTTTAGGGGAACCTCGCCTTTCCCGATACAACTAGCAATTTCTTCCAATGTCGAAGTGAGTTCAAAATCTGAGAAGTGGAGCACATTATGTGCAGGATCCCAACAAGCCACAAGAGCCCGAATAATATCACCCCGAGGTATTATATCCATCAACCGAGTAAGATCTTTCAGATATCTGTTGACCCAAACCTGTCCCTCTTGGACTAGATCGTTCCATCATATCCGCAACTCCAAAGGGATTTTGTTCATTAGTGCAAAGGTTTCATATTGTATTGTGCTCATCCTGCACATTTATTAAAGGCGGTTTTATTCAAAAAGGAAAATATTTTTCAAAGACAATTTTTTCATTATTTTGAAAGAATTAACCTTTCCATATTTCATTTGAAAATTTTAAGGCTATTATTTAAAAGGAAAAGAAATGACTTCGAAATGGCCATTTTTGCGAAAATAGCCTTCCAGCGTCCTTTCGGAACATTCGGCTATTTTCAAAAATAGCATCACTTTGATTTATTGATAACTAAAATTTGACATTTTTGGTTATTTTTTGAAAGGGGTGGTTGGACCCGTCAAGGATTGCCTACGTATCTCAGCTAGTGATGAGAATCAAACCTGCGTAATTCGGTCAAATTATTTTGTGACCAATTATTTCAACAAAATTTGTTCTACCTATTTTCAAACTTTCTTTTCAATCTTTCGGTAATATTTCGTCAATATCTCAATATATTCTATTCTAAAAATTTCTTTCTTTTTGTTTCAGGAATTTAGCCGGTCCGCATAATAATTCAGGACAAATAAATGCAACATATAATATGCTCGGTCTTTGGTTTTTGGGTCACCTGTCCTAGATGGACCCAACCCCTGTGTTGAGTCCCCTAAGTTAGATATGATGCAAATAATTGTCCTAAATCTAGGCTCAATATCCTGATGTTTTCATGGTACTAGACTATGTGCCCGAGTGGACAACTCGGATCGAGGAGGGAGCTACGTACCGGAGACCCGCGGGGTCGTCCGGCTTTGTAACTTATCCCGCCTCTATTGCTTATTAGAGTATGACACTAACAGAAAGGGGAGTCTCAACCAGTAAGCACACCCCCGAAGATTAGAAGAGAAGGATTTTCGGCACACTTTTTTATGTATAGTTGACGTAATATCAAAACGGTAAACATGTAGCACATTTATCAAAGCATATAATGAAATCAAATAATATAAAAAACGACAATTTAATCGAGCTCGAATTCTTAAACCCTGAACCAAAGTTCTGGGTTGCTTATCCCCAACAGAGTCGCTAGAGCTGTCACACCTCCCCTTTTTACTACTATTCCGAAGATAAAGTATACCCCGTTATTTACTAATACACCCCGAGATAGGATATAATAATAACAACACGGAAGGAGTTTTTCCACTTTAAGGACAATCGGAACGGGATTTATTTAGATTTCAGAGTCGCCACTTGGGAAGATAATGGTGTCCCAAGTCACCGGTTTAATCCCGAATTCCTGAAAATATGACTATGTTTTAACTGTCCGCGAAACTAGAAATCCGGATAAGGATTTATGTTAACCCGGGAGAAGGTGTTAGGCACTCCCGAATTCTGTGGTTTTAGCACGGTCGCTCGACTGTTGTTTTTGACCTATTTGATTTCTTTATATGCCTTTACAAATGTGAATGTCCCGTTTTGTTATTTTGAATGACTTGCGATGTCGCGAAAACGCATTTCGAATCACACCGTAACCAGTGCATCTGTGACTTTAATATGTTTCGGCTTGGCCGGGATTTGAGATTTGAGTCACATAAATGTGCACTCGTATCAAGGATGTATATTTTGGTTGTGCCTATAACATCGATGCCTTATTATCTTTAGGAAAGACCGTGAAATTCGCTAAACGGTCTTCCCGAGTCTAACATTTATATTAGAATTCATATGGGGGCCCCGCGTGTTTTTCATTTTAATACGAGGCTCATCCCTTATTTTTTTATAAGTCCAGACTTATCATATACTACATTTGCTAATTCTGTTTTTTCTTCTAATCATGATATAGTTTTGTAATTTTTGAATTTGTTATTATTGGGTCCAGGCCAATTATTTATTACCAGGCCTGGACTTCTGCACTGTATTAACAGTCCATTACGTGCGATTGGGCTTTTGGAACCCAGTATATGCAAGTATCACCACTTGAAGATCCAAAAGTGAATTTAGTCGAATTTGGGCCTATGTTCTCGACCAGGCCCAGAATAAATGGATAAAATGCAGAAGAGACTTGTAGTTTCATAAAATGCGAACAAACATTCTTCAAGCAACAGAGTAAACCAATAAAATTCATTTTTATTTCATAAGGCTTCAGATTACATGTCAATCGATACTAACTACAAATTCTAATAACTAATTAAACACTAACAGGAATTAAGTACTAACACTTTTATTTCACGTACTTAAATAGTAATTATAATACTAACTGAACAGGCTTGGATTTTTATTGATTACAGAATTATAAATTATATTCTAAGTGGATCCTTTTTAAATGAAACTAGACAACAAAGTAGTTTAAATTTATCTACTTATTCCGTTTTTGTAAACTCATCGATTCCTTATTCAGGTTTTAATCAATAAATATAGTTAATTACCAGCTCATACTAGTTTCATAGGTGAGTTAACTTTAGTATTATCGTGTTTTGAACCTAGATCAAGCGAGACTTATTTCTAATTATGTATTATTAACTACTCTATTCTAACCTACAGTAACCTCATATAGTGATTAATCATTACAAACGATCCTAATGAATTACAACCATACTAGGAGATATCAATTACAAACTAAAAGGAATAACAGAAAAGTAAAATCATCCAAATAGCTCATGCGATTTCATTTCTTCAAACCATGTGCGATTACAACTTCAGGAACTAATAGTGTACCTGATTCAAAGAACAATCTATGAGTCTATGCTTTGGAGGATGAAGAATAGTCAGCAAAATAGCAGCAATAGAGCAACAAATAGAGCAGCAAAGAGAATCGCAAATATAACAGTCCAGCAAATCAACAAGTAGAATCGAAGAGCTCAAGCAGAATCCAGAAGAATTGAAGAATAATGGACTCTAGCAGGAACTCCCAAACTAATATTCAAAGTAATCACCTAAGAATCACAGTATATAGAATCAGATTTCTAAATTTCAGAGCTGAACTCTTTGTAAAAATGCATAACCCTTTTTCAATTCGAAAGTGTGGACCCTTTTTCAAGCTCTCTAATGTCTTATTTATAGACTAGTTTTAGGGTGAAATTGGGGGGGGGGGAATTCAAATAAGTTATTCCCAATTCCCTCCCCTTATTCCTTTAATTATTTACAGATTAGCTCCCTGAATGTGTATCGAGATGCCTTTAAGCCCTTGCTAGAAGGTTCTAGGCAATTCTTTGATATTCTATTAGGGGTATTTTTCTAGGTTACCCTCACTTGCTAAGTTTTATTACAAGACTACCTTTTCATTATGCCCAATTTGTCCTTTATTTTGTAGGAAATCATAGGAATACTAGGCACTAAATTCATTTCTAATATTATAGGCTCTATTAAATCTTCAATAATGCCATAGTGGATCGGCTGACCAAGTCCGCCCATTTCATACCGTGAGCACTACTTATTCATCATAGCGACTGGCGGAGATCTACATCAGGGAGATAGTTCGGCTGCATGGTATTCCAGTTTCCATCATTTCATGTGACGACCCGGCCCGTCGTCACGGGAATTACCACCCCGTTATGTTGTAATTATATGTTTTATGCTTTTATATCAGTGTAAGAGTCTATCAGGGGAGTTAGGAGCGAATTGGATTAAAAATGAGGCATATAGCCTTTTTGAAGGAAACTTGAATGTGGAAAGTCAACCTGGAGTTGACTATTTAGTTAGATGGCTCGGAATCGGTTTCTGATGATTTGGTTAGTTCCAGGAGGTGATTTGTGACTTAGTGAGCGATCGGAATTGAATTTGGAGGTCCGGTGTAGAAATATGCTTGAATTGGCGAAATTGGAATTTTGGTAAAATCCGGTCTATCGGTGAGATTTTTATCCGGGAGTCAGAATGGAATTCCGATAGTTGCAGTAGCTTTGTTAGGTGATTTTGGATATGTTTACATATTTTTAGGTCATTCGGACATCATTTTGTCGGGTTTTAGAAGTGGATGTCGGTTTCGGAAGTTATAGTTGAAACTTAAGCTTGATCCGCCTTAATTTGATGTTTTTTGGTTTAAGGACGTGTTTTTATGATTGGAACATGTTTGAATGATGTTATGTGATATGTTGACATGTTTGGTTTAGGTCTCGAGGGCCTCGGGTGAGTTTTAGATGGTCAATCGGACCACTTTGTGGTTTAAAAGATAGCTTTAGACTTTCCTCAATGTCATAGGGGTTTAATCAGTGAAAAATAAATAACCTCAAATGATATTATTGTACAACAATCTTTATTTTGGTCAAGACATTATGGGTTATTCTAACATTTATGCTAGCAAAAGAGAAATATAGGAATATGTCACAAGAGTCCAGCTTCCATACACATATGAATCTGCCATGGAAGCTCTTTCGACTCTCATTACTCAAAAAAAAAGAAAAGAAATGGCATACCATCCTTTAGTGGTCAAAACCAGAAACTGGACATAATGTTGAGGTACATTAAGATTTTGGGCTTGGAATAAAAGATAGCAGGCCTTAAGATTATCCATGTTGCTGGAACTAAAGGAAAGGGTTCAACATGTGCCTTCTGTGAAGCAATTTTACGGGGTGCGATTTCAAAATAGAACTTTTCACTTCTCCTCATTTGATCGATGGTAGAGAATGTTATCGCGTTGATGGGATGGACATATGCCAGGAAATATTTCTGCAATACTATTGGGATTGTTGGAATCACCTCAATGCAAACGTCTCCGAAGACTTACATATGCCTCGTCTCTTCTGGTTCCTTACTGTTTTGGCTTTTAAAATTTTTTGTGGGCGGGAAGGTTGGTGTTTCCATCACTGAAGTTGGCCTTGGAGGTAAGTTTTATGAGTCAATTACATGATTTTATCAAAGATTCATCCATTAATTCTCTAAAATTAGGCATAAAATTGAAGAAATTAGGGCTTGGTTTTTGCTATGAAAATTTGGGATTTCGTGGCCGATTTGAACTCCGATTTTGGTAAATTGTATATGCCTAGACTCATGTTGAGATGAGGGTTCCGAATATGTGACTTTCGTAATTTTTCGAGAAGCGTACCGAAAGTCGAGTTTTGGCAACTTTGTAAATTTTGGTGTAAATTGAGTTGTTTCGACTGGGTATCATTTCATTGGCCTAATTTGATGTGTTTCTACTATATTTGATCAGATTCTACGCGTGCGGAGCTTGATTCTCGTGGCAAGGGCATCGTGGACTAGTCGTCGAGCCGTATTGAGGTGAATAATAGATGTGGGTGATGACCAGCGGGTTCGAAACCCCGGTATACCACTTTGTGACATTGTATAGGGGCGAGACATGTACTCTCTTGTTAGTGCGGGGTCGATTGTGAATTTGGGACTATAGCTTAGTCCGACCTGTTGTTACTGTGATATGACATTTGGCTAATTCTTGAGCCGTCGAACCTCCTTCCCGGATGGTTGCATACTATATTGTGATATTGGCTACTCTTGAGCCATTGAACCTCCTCCTTGGACGGTTGAGTATACTTGTGGGCTGTGAGCCAGTTATTGGATCCCACGAGGATCGTTATCATTGTCTTGTGATATTGACATGCTAGCTTACTACCAGTCCGTAGCTATTTCAGTTATCATTCCATTTCCAATCTTTAGAACTTGATATTACTGTTTTCAACTGAAAAATGATAAAAGAGTTTTCAAAACTACTTTTGAGCCTGCGAGACTGCATTTGCATATTAGCTGACTGGTAGTGGATCAGGCTGCGCGCCGCAGCGGTATATATGTTGGATTGGACTGCACGCCGTAGTAATATTGTGCTTGGGCTGTAGGAGCCCCTCCAGAGTCTGAACCCCCACAGTGAGCGCGGGTACCCAAATTGGATCGGGCTACGCGCCGTAGCGGTCATTTCATGGATTGCATTGCATTTAGCTACACCTGCTAGCTGTTGTACTTGTTGTTAATATTCTTGGCTCTCTACTGTTAATATTGAACTGTTACAGAGTATTGGTATAGCTTTACATTGTGCTTTACTGTGGATTTCTTATCTACACTGTCTTACCCTTGTTTATTACCACTGAGTTCGGCAGTACTCATTTTACTCCCTGCACCTTGTGTGCAGATCCAGGTACCTCTTAGCAGACCTGATTCGGTAGCCGCTTAGAGGCATTGTGCGGGACAGTCGAGGTAGCTGCAGAGTCTGCGGGACCTGACTCCCCTTCTAGCTATCATTTCACTTCATGTTGTCTTTTCTTTCCGCACAGAGTTTGTTGTAGACCGTATTACACTTATTTTCTTTAGAGGCTCATGACTCTTGAGCCTTCGGTCTATGGGAGTTGGCATGTGTTGCAACTTTGGTTCCCCGTTTTTGATATATATATCACTGTTGTTTTTATTATTTGATATGTTTAAATGGGATAAAGCGAGCTCCTAGCTCCGTTATTGTGATTGATTGGTCAGGCTGGCCTAGCAGTGTGCTGGGCGCCATCACGACCGGATTTGGGGTCGTGACAAGTTGGTATCCAAGCCTAGGTTTACTAGGCCTCATGAGTCTTGAGCCGGTTAGTAGAGTCTTGTGGATCGGTACGGGGACGCCTGTACTTATCCTCAGGAGGCTGTGAACCTTTAGGAAACACTTCACACTTCTTAGAATTCTTATCGTGCGTACTTGATTTAGCTTGAGATATACTTTTTGAAAATTCCTTCCGTATGTCTGTGTACACATCACGCGCTCAGTAATATAATTGCCTTATGGCTTGTGATTTCCCCGAACGAGGGGCGAGATATAATCTCTGTAAGTTCATGTTGGGCTAGTCGGGATGACTTGAGGCTGGACCTTGTCTATGACTTGAGCATCAAGGAGCTGATTTTGTGAGTGGTGGCAATAGGTAATGTACTGAGGGTTTGAAACCCCGTATTTGTACTATGCAGTGCTATGCTTAGATGATACACGCGTTATGTGACGAGCGTGGTGGTATTGTGACTGGGGATTTGGACTCGGTCCTCCCCGATTGATAGATTACTGTGTATAATAACTGAGACTAGGCTTATATCTATGTATTTGGGCTAGTAGCCATGTTTGGGGCATTGTGCCGATCTGTAGGGTATTAGGGAGGCTTACTAATGAATGAGTTGTTAATTGTTCGACTCTTATCTAATCTCTTGTGTAGCCCCGAGCTATGGGCGTGGTGAATATTTACCATATCTCTTAATTGGAAGGTAAAGTGCCTTATGTGTAGTGGAACGAGTTCAAACTCAGGAAGACTATAGTGATTATGCTATGTGTATCCTGGTGGAAGGTATTGTGCTGAAATGCTAAATTGGGAAGAAGTATGTGGGTTGATCCTCGTGAGTAATTGAAAGGTATTTGATATATGTTATGATTTGAGAAGGTACAATGCATGTTCATGTAACAATTATGATAATATGATTTGTGTAATATTGAGACTAATGTTGTCGATATGCATTGTGATGTCTTGTCAAGTTGTGAATGTATTGCTAGGATGATTTTGGTGATTCTCTGGCAGGTGGATACGCCAAATTACAAAGGAAACTCTGTCAAAATTTTTGGAAAATTTGGGACTTAGAAAAGATTTTTGTCACCTAAAGAGTGGGCTTAACTGTTGTGTGTGAATGAATACAAGAGTTGCAAAAGAGTTAATATTTTTGATGATTCGAATCTCCACCGAAGCTTGTAAATGACTTGAGTTTAATCTAACTAGAACTTTGTGGCATCATTTGAGTAAGAATGCTATGAGTGGCTAAAAGTGCTTTGATGTATGGCTCCGAGCTTAGTTGGGGAGGTTGTTATTGATTAACTGATTGCACTGTTGTGTGCTGTGTTGGCTCTATCTCTAGGTATGTTGGGAAATTTTGATAAAGGTTATGGTGCTTCGTAGATATGAGAAATACTAGGATGTTGTTAACTTATGTTGGTAAAGAATGTTTGGTGTATAGAAAAGGAAGATAGCTAAGTGTATCTGTATGTAATCATGTTCTGCAGTGTCAAAGTTCTAGAAAGGCACGAGTAGATCTAATCAATAAGATAGTTGAATTACAGTTGAACAAGGGTGAATGACGCCCGAGAATTTGTTTTACGGTGTTCAAGATTTTTCTTGTAACAGTCAAGTGTCTTAAGATTGTGGCTAAAGACGGTGGTTTTGTTAGAAGAGATCAAGATTTGAGTTATATTATATGAATGATGGGATTCTATGTAACCGTATTGGAAGGTAATGATAACGAATTCAAATCGCATGAAGTTCTCCAAAATAATGCATTGTAGAATGTGGTACTTTTGTGAAACATTGAGGGAGTATTCAGTGGCCTATGTCCTAGACCGTGTGGTCTTATGTACGAGACTTGTGTGGTAACATGAGTTGATGTATTATGGTGCTACAGTAATGGCTAATGTTAAATTAAGGATGAAGCAGAAAGGAAACTGGGTAAATGGATCAACTTGTTAATAAACCGAAATGGTATGATAAGGAATACGATTAATTCTTGGTATGTGATTGAAGTAATGAGTCTTGCAGATATTGTGCAACAAAGCTCTTGAGTGCTGGCAGTTGTGAACCTGATATGGGTATAATGACTCAGTCCTGGCAGTTTAACTTATGCAATGTAATTGGGAGAAAGGATTTGCGATGTGTTTTACCGTGGTTAGGAAATGAGTGTATTTCCCGTTGGTATGCAAAGCTTTGAATGTGTAATGAGTTTTCTCTATATGGGATCATGAAAGTCCTTGACTAGTGAGTGCGTCGATGTTTGCGGAGTAGGAAAAGAATATGAATATCCATGTTATGTTAGGGTGGTGTGGCATATGTGACGTGTGATGGAAAGTTGATAATGGCATATCCAAGGTTTTGAGATTAGTTCATAATATATGGGGAGTCATTAAAATTATTGAGCAGCGCGGGTAGCTGCAGGTGATATAAAAATCGATCTTCCTTGTGCTTAAGGAAAATGGTACAGCTATTCTAGTGAATTGGCAGGGAATATGGTCCAAAAGGGCAAGGTAATGTAAACTGATAATATCTAGTGGTATGGTGGTATCCTCTTGTTGGATCGGCCAAAATAACTGAGTCGTTGATGGCATAGTGAAATTTCTGAATGGCTTTCGTGGTATGAATGGACGCTTGATGTACGTTATGTATTCGTAAGGTGGAGTACGGAATCAGGCATAGTGATTCATGTGTTATATATGTGTTGGAGACTAGAAGTTCTTGTTAGTCTGCCTATGCAGTGATTGTATATCGTGTGTATCGGTACCGTTTTGTGATTATTGAAAATCGAAAGCCCTAGTGGCTCTCTCTTAATTTGATATGACGAATTTGGGTTATGATACTTGATTGCAGATTGGTTATCATGGGTCAGGTTGCCTAGACTAACAAGATATGGACTATGATGGTATGGCACAAATTGCGTGCAGAGTGCATCAGAGTATGCTCCAGCGGGGTAGTTGTACCTCAAGACCAGCGGACGGCTGGCGGGTATTGCTTTGTCAGTTGGGCCTTCGTGGCGGATATCAGTGCAGAGGTTTCTACCATTAATTTAGTTCTGGTATTGAGGAACTTTGTCGGATGCCTTTCTTGTGGCCGAACTTGAGGATATATATGTTTACTATAATTAGCAACTTGACTCGACGCACATTTCTTTGGCTAGGGTTCAATATGGATCAGGTGGCGCGCCGCCACAGGTATGGTTATTTGGATTGGGTGGCACGCCGCCACAGGTATGGTATCTGGATTGGGTGGCACGCCGCCACGGGTATGTCATTGGGGCGGGTTGCACGCCGCAACAGTGTAATGTGAAAATAGAGTTGGTTATATGTTACCTGGTATACAATACTTCCTGGCTTCTCAGGAAAAGTCCGTATTGAGTATCGCTCGGCGAATGGCAAATCGGTTGTGTCCTTTCAGGATTTTATAGCATACGTTAATTATTTCACCGTGGGTGAGGTTGATTGCTTGGGTTCAGACCTAAATATTTGCGTGGCTGACCGTTTGAGCTTGGTAACTTGAGGTGCTCCATGAGCAATGGTGTTTGGATAGAATCATGAATCGTGGCAAGGCCACATGATATTATGAACTCTCGAGGAGGATTCAAGTACTCTATGATGTAAGACGCGATCTCAGTTCTTGTTATGATGGCACAAATGAATTGAAATGCAGCTCTTTTGCTGGAGACAATTGTCATGATTTGAGTGTGTTCATACATTTCTATTAGAGCCTATGTTGTGCTCGTCGCGGCTTAGGCCGGTGTTTGAGGTATCATGTCACTAGTGCAGTGTGTTATAATCGAAATGATCATTTAAGTCATCATGGAGAGCGAGCATATATGATTTCAGTTGGTTAGAAAGGTAATACCGAGATTTGGGTCCGAAATCTGTTGTGGTATCAGTTAAAAGGGAAATGGATTCATGAATGGTTGACCTGAGAGATGGGTTCGATATATCGCGTGTTCGGTTGTCGTGGGCATGATATGAAGGTGTTGGAATAAGACTCTATCTAATGAAAAAGGTTTTCAGTTAGTATTTGGTTTTCGTGGGGAATTGTTATGATTAGAGACTATCATCTCTAGTGGTTAGGTTGTTGATACATCATATGATCTCACCCGGAGTGGTGAGTATGGGTTATTGCAGTGGATTCTAGTGTATCCTGAGTATAGGCATGGGATTAGCATTTGGTATATGATTTCGGAAAGTGCAATGTGGTTTATGGTTTAGATGATCTGCGAGATTTCAGCTATATGGTGTTCGGACTTATGAGAGATAGGGTGATGTGTGATCGCCCGAATATATGCTTGGTAAGGTCATTCGGCTATTGGGTTGCTTCTAGTACAATTCTGGGTCCGCTCGAGGACGAGCGTTTGCTTAAGTTGGGGAGAATGTGACGACTCGGCCCATCGTCATAGGAATTACCACCCCGTTATATTGTAATTATATGTTTTATGCTTTTATATCAGTGTTAGAGTCTATCGGGAGAGTTAGGAGTGAATTGGATTAAAATGAGGCATATAGCCTTTTTGAAGGAAACTTGAATGTGGAAAGTCAACCTAGAGTTGACTATTTAGTTAGAGGGCTCGGAATCGGATTCTGATGATTTGGTTAGTTTCGGGAGGTGATTTGTGACTTAGGGAGCGATCAGAATTGAATTTGGAGGTCCAGTGTAGAAATAGGCTTGAATTGGCGAAATTAGAATTTTGGCGAAATCCGGTCTATCGGTGAGATTTTTATCTGGGAGTCGAAATGGAATTCCGACAGTTGCAATAGCTTTGTTAGGTGATTTTGGATATGTTTGCAAATTTTCAGGTCATTCAGACATCATTTGGTCGGGTTTTTAATTGGATGTCGGTTTCGGAAGTTATAGTTGAAACTTAAGCTTGAATCCGCCTTAATTTGATGATTTTTGGGTTTAAGGACGTGTTTTTATGATTGGAACAAGTTCGTATGATGTTATGGGATATGTTGACATGTTTGGTTGAGGTCTCAAGGGCCTCGGGTGAGTTTTAGACGGTCAATCGGACCACTTTATGCTTTAAAAGATAGCTTCAGAATTTCCTCAATGTCATAGGGGTTTAATCAGTGAAAAATAAATAACCCCAAATGATATTATTGTACAACAATCTTTATTTTGGTCAAGACATTATGGGTTATTCTAACATTTATGCTAGCAGAAGAGAAATATAGGAATATGTCACAAGAGTTCCAGCTTCCATACACATATGAATCTGTCGTGGAAGCTCTTTCGACTCTCATTACTCAAAAAAAAATGGCATACCATCCTTTAGTGGTCAAAACCAGAAACTGGACATAATGTTGAGGTACATTAAGATTTTGGGCTTGGAATAAAAGATAGCAGGCCTTAAGATTGTCCATGTTGCTGGAACTAAAGGAAAGGGTTCAACATGTGCCTTCTATGAAGCAATTCTTTCGGGGTGCGATTTCAAAATAGGACTTTTCACTTCTCCTCATTTGATCGATGTTAGAGAATGATATCGCCTTGATGGAATGGACATATGCCAGGAAAAATTTCTGCAATACTATTGGGATTGTTGGAATCAGCTCAATGCAAACGTCTCCGAAGACTTACCTATGCCTCGTCTCTTCCGTTTTCTTACTGTGTTGGCTTTTAACATTTTTGTGGGCGAGAAGGTTGGTGTTGCCATCACTGAAGTTGGCCTTGGAGGTAAGTTTTATGAGTCAATTACATGATTTTATAAAAGATTTATCCATTAATTCTCTGAAATTAGGCATAAAATTGAAGAAATTAGGGCTTGGTTTTTGCTATGAAAATTTAGGATTTGGTGGCCCATTTAACTCCGATTTTGGTAAATTTTATATACCTAGACTCGTGTTGAGACGAGGTTTCCGAATATGTGACTTTCGTAATTTTTCGAGAAGTGTACCGAAAGTCGGGTTTTGGCAACTTTGTAAATTTTTGTGTAAATTGAGTTGTTTCGACTGGGTATCATTTCATTTTATTCCGTCCATCTGGGTGTCGCGAAGATGTATCAGGACTTGAGACAATATTACTGGTGGAGGCGAATGAAGAGGGATACCGTTGATTATGTTTCTAGGTGCCTCAACTGCCAGCAGATGAAGTACGAGCATCATCATCTGGGTGGTTTAATGTAGCAGATCGAGATTCCAGAGTGGAAATGTGAGCGCATCACCATGGACTTTGTATCTGGGCTTCCACGAACTGTTAGGAAGTTTGATTCCATTTGGGTTATTGTGGATCGGTTGACCAAGTCCGCCCATTTCATACCGGTGAGCACTACTTATTCATCGGAGCGACTGGCGGAGATCTACATCAGGGAGATAGTTCGGCTGCATGGTATTCCAGTTTCCATCATTTCAGATAGAGGCACTCAGTTCACTTCACGGTTCTGGAGAGCTGTACAGCAGGAGTTAGGTACTCGGGTGGAGCTGAGCACAGCATTTCACCCCCAGACTGATGGGCAGTCCGAGCGCACTATTCGGATTTTGGAGGATATGCTCCGTGCGTGCGTGATTGAGTTTTGAGGTTCATGGGATCATTTCTTGCCACTAGCGAAGTTTTCCTATAACAACAACTACCAGTCTAGTATTCAGAAGGCATCGTATGAGGCTCTATATGGTAGGAGGTGCAGGTCTCCCGTGGGTAGCCGGGCGAGGACAGACTGCTAGGTACTAAGATGGTCCAAGATACAATGGACAAGGTCAAGGTAATTCAGGACAAACTTCGTGCAGCCCAATCTAGACAGAAGAGTTATGCAGACAAGAAGGTCCGCGATGTGGCTTTTAAGGTTCACGAGTGGGTTCTGCTTCGGGTCTCGCCCATGAAGGGCGTTATGCAGTTTGGGAAGAAGGGGGAGGTGAGTTGCAGATTCATTGGTCCTTTTGAGATTTTGAGGCGTGTTGGGGAGGTTTCTTATGAGTTGACCTTGCCTCCTAGCCTAGCCAGAGTCCATCCCATATTTCATGTCTCTATGCTCCGGAGATACCATGGTGACCCGTCGCACGTGTTGGATTTCACTTCTGTTCAGCTAGACGAGGATCTGTCTTATGTTGAAGAGCCAGTGGCCATTCTGGACAGGCAAATCAGGAAGCTAAGGTCAAATAACATCGCTTCGGTAAAGGTCCAGTGGTGGGGTCAGCCGGTCGAGGAGGCGACTTGGGAGACCGAGCAGGATATGCGCAACCAGTACCCTCATCTTTTCACCCATTTCAGGTATGTTTTCTATGCTCGTTCGAGGATGAAAGAATCTTTTAAGTGTGGGAAGATGTAACGACCCGGCCAATCGTTTTTGAAATTTACGCCCCGATCCCTAATTTAACTGTTCCTCTAAGTTCATTTCTGCTACTGTGGTTTGTCGGAGGGTCGGTTCTGGAATTTGGAGTGTTTTAGGACACTTAGTCCCTAAATGAGAGCCTTGTTGTTGAAAAATAGCCCGTATTCGGAACAGTGTTAAGATGACCTCGGAATGGAGATACGATGGTTCCATTAGCTTCGTTAGGTGATTGCGGGGTTGGGAGCGCGTTCGGAATGTGTTTTGGAGGTCTGTAGCTCAATTAGGCTTGAAATGCCGAAGTTTGAAATTTTTTGGAAATTCGATCGATAGGTGAGATTTTGATCCGAGCGTCGGAATGGAATTCCGAAAGTTGCAGTATCTTTGTTAGGTGATTTTTGATATGTCTACAAAGTTTCAGGTCATTCGGACATCGTTTGGTCGGGTTTTTGATAGCATGTAGGTTTCGGAAGTTTTGGATGAAACTTAGGCTTGAATTCATTTTTATTGGTGATTTCCGTGTGTAATGGTGTGTTTTTATGATTGGAACAAGTTCGTATCATGTTTTGGAGTAGGTTGGTGGTTTTCGTTGGGGTCCCGGGGCTCTCGGGATGAATCTGGGTGTCCAATCGGGCTAATTCATGCACTTTAGAAATGGTGTTAACTGTTGGTATGTGCTGCAGACGAATGATCTATGCGATCGCAATGGGCTGATGCAATCACATAGAAGGTTTTGAAGGAGGCTAAATATTTGATCTATGCGATCGCGGGCAAGGCTATGCAATCGCATAGCTTTGGAAGGTTGTGCTCTGCGATCGCGTATAGTCCTATGCGATCGCATAGTGTATAGAGTTGGGGGGGTCCCAGGCCCAGCTTTTTGTTCTATGCGATCGCGGAGCAGGGTATGCGATCGCATAGGTTTATTTTGGTGAGCAGTGTGATCGCATTGAGGACTATGTGATCGCATAGAGTAGTTTGGCGAGGGTTCAAAATTTGCTCTATGCGATCGCAGCAGTGTTCATGCGATCACATAGAGTTAAAATGCCTGGCAGTGAATTTAAGTCCAGAACAGTCCAGTCGCGGTGCTCATTCGCAAAAACCCCATTTTTGAGTTTTATAGAGAGAAGCTCACGGGAAATTGTTGGGAATTCATCGGGTATTCATCAGAGGTAAGTTTTGTGGCCTAATTACGTTATTTTATCATGAAATCCTTGAGTATTTCACTGTTAATGGAAGATTAATGGGGGATTTTAGCCCTGGGCCTAAATTATGGTAAATCGTCGATTGGAATGGGCAAACAGAGTCCGATTTTGGTAAATTTTATATGCATAGACTTGTGTTGAGATAAGGAACCCGAATATGTAACTTTCATAATTTTTCGAGAAGCGTACCAAAAGTCAGGTTTTTGACAACTTGTGGTTTTTGGTGTATTTCGAATTGTTTCGATTGGGTAATGCCCGATTGGCCTATTTTGATGTATTTCTATTGAATTTGATCAGATACTATGCCTGTGGAGGCTGATACTCGTGTCAAGAGAGTTGTCTCTTAGCGGTTTTGTACCGAAGTCGAGGTAAGTGGCTTGTCTAACCTTGTGTGGGGGAACCTTCACTCCTAGGATATTATGTGTTAATTTAAATGCCTTGTATGCGAGGTGACGGGCGTGTACATGCGCAGATTGTTGGAACCCACCTTTCTAGAATTGTTCATTCGTGATATTTCTGTCCTTAACTGATTAAATTGTGACATTTACCTGATATTTGTTAGAAAAGGATGTTTAGATAGGATTTATTTGTCTAAGTGCCTAATTGTCTTACTTGAACTTCTTGATATTTGTTGGCATTGACTTTGGTGAAGTTGTAGTTATGCATATCATATTTCTCTGTGCGTTCCTTTTATTGTTGAGTTGGTGGACTGCGCGTTCAATTCCCGGAGATTCAAGGGCTGCGGGTTCGATTCCCAGAGACCCGGAGTTGTAGTGTTTGCGAACTGCGGGTTTGATTCCCGGAGATCCAAAGGCTGCAGGTTCGATTCCCGGAGACCCGGAGTTTATTGATATATATATATATATATATGTATTGAGATACGGACTGTGGGTTCGATTCCCGGAGATCCTGAAATATTAAGGTACGCGTTGCGGGTTTGATTCCCGGAGACCCAGAGATACTGGTATTGGGACTGCGGGTTAAATTCCCGGCGATCCTGATTTGTTGGATATAGAGAGGGACTGTGGGTTCAATTCCCATAGGTCTGGGACTTGTTGATTTGAGTTGATGTTGCGTTGGTTAGTTGTAGTTAGCTAATCGTAGTCGATTGCAGTAATTACTTCATTGTTGTTATTTCAGATTCATTCTTACTTATTCCTGCTTATTACTATTTTGATCATTATGTTATTGTTTTCTCGGTAGGGCCCAGACCTTTCTCGTCACTACTCCATCGAGGTTAGGCTTGGCACTTACTCAGTACCGCCGTAGTGTACTCATGCTACTCTTCTGCACACTTTTGTTATGCAGATCCCGGTACATCAGGACATGCTTAACTCAGGTGATTTAGCAGCACATTAGGAGACTCGAGGTATGATCTGCTACGTCTGCGGATCTAGAGGGCCTCCTTCTATTCTCATTAGTGATAGCAGTTACTTTCCCTCATTTCGTTGTTTAGACATTCTTGATGTATAGAGCCATAGTTGTACTCTCCCTTTTTAGTCTGTGTTACCCGTGGGATTCTGGATCTTGGTAGTTGTGACGACCCAATGGGTTCATCACTTGTTTTCCTCATTTGTTCTACACTTCCGAGGCCTTGAAAACCTCATTCTATGTTGCCTCGATCTATGTGCACGATCCGGGCATGTAGCCGGAAAGATTTTGTGATAGAAAATATGAATTCTATGAAGAATTTGGAGAAAGATGATATTAATATTGATATAGTTGACTTCGGCCAACATTTTTGGTAAACGGACCCGGACCCGAGATCGGACGGTCCGTAGGAAAATATGGGACTTGGACATGCGTCCGGAGTCGAATTCTGAGGCCTAGAGCCCAAGTTATGAATTTTTCTTTGAAATATTTTTTGCTGTAATTATTAAAGGAAAATGAATTAAATGACCATGGTATCGGGCTCGTATTTTTGTTCCGACGCCCGGTACAAGTTTTAAATATTATATATGTGCTTTCTGCAAAGTTTGGTGACATTCGGATATCATTTGATATGTTTTGGACCTTGAGTTCCAAGTTTGAATGATTGAAAACCAAAAGTATGAAAATGATGAACTTGAAGCTTGATTTGATGAAAACGATGTTATATTGGCGATGTGATCGCACGAAAAAGTTTGTAATGTGTTTTTGATGTTGTGTACATGTTTGGTTGGGAGACCAGGGGGCTCGGGTAAGGATTTGATAGGCCGTTGGATCAATTTCTGAATTTTTGCACTGCTGGTTTTTCACCCAGCTGTTGGCTACGCATTTGCGAAGAATTTCTCGCAAATGCGAAGGTGACAGGTCAAGGCTGGGTTCGCAAATGCGAACCCTTGATCGCAAATGCCAAGTCTGCCAGAATCATGCCAAGTTCGCAAATGCGAACAAAGGGTCGCAAATGCGATCGTGAGCAATGAGGCCTCACCTTCGCAAATGCGAGACTAGCAGACCTTGGCTAGAGTTTGCAAATGCGAACTTTCTCTCGCAAATGCGAGAACAGCAGACCCCAGACCTGTAGCGTTCGCAATTGCGATATCTGCAGCTGTGTAATTCTATACTTAAATGAATTTTTCAGCTCATTCTTCACTTTTTCAAAAACCCTCACACCACACACGAGCTCTCAAGGCCAAATTCACTCCAAAGCAATTGTAAGTCACTTTTTACTTAATTCTTTCAATTCCTAACAACATTAAACATGTTTTTCAATAAGAATCAAAGGTTTTCATGGTAGAAATCCATGTTTTTGGGTAGAACCTAGGTTTTTCATGAATTGGCGATTGGACCTCGAATTGAGGTCCGATTTTGAAACAAATCATATATTTGAACTCGTGGGGGAATGGGTAACCGGATTTTGATCCGAACCCCGAGTTCCGAGCACGTGGGGCCATGGGCGTTTTGGGAAATTTTGGCATAAACTTTGAGAAAACCATTTTTAAGCATTCAAACCAAGTTAATTAGTATTTATTAATATAATGGAATCAATTGTGATTAGATTCGAGCTAGTCGAAGGCGGAAATTCGAGGAAAAAGCTATAATTGAAGAGTAATTTGGACTTCAAGGCTAGAGGTAAGTGTTTGTTCTTTCCTAGCTTGAGGGAATAGGATTATGTGCTATGTGTTATGTGATCGAGTGCGGGGTATGGGCTGTGGTGACGAGCATCCATACACTGGCGTCTTGCATGACCGTGAGTCATTGTTAATACTTGTTGTGAGACATATTTGAGGATAAATTATTGAACCCTTGCCGGGTTGTAGAATTGTTATTGTTCTCCCTTGCCGGGACTTGTTGTGAAAAGAGATAGTGATTGCCCTTGCCGGGACTTTATTGTGATGATTATTGTGTCCCTTTCCAGGACGGTTCATGATTTATTGTGTTCATTCTCTACCCTTAACTGTGATTGTTATTTGGGTGAGGAAGAGTGATAATGCACGAAGGGTGATGTCGTGCCTTGATTTATTGATTATGCACGAAGGTTAATGTCGTGCCTTGCTTATTGATTTTTGCACGAAGGTTAATGTCGTGCCATGTTATTGATTATGCACGAAGGATCCTACCGTGCCTTGTTATTGAACCATATACGAAGGATCATGTCGTGCCATGGATGTGAGGATGATAGTAAAAGCACGAAGGGTGATGTCGTGCACTTTAATTGCTTATTTTGTGAGAATGAGAGTAAAAGCACGAAGGGTGATGCCGTGCAATTATTTGCTATTTCATTGACTTGACATTACTTGTTTCTCATTATACTTGTTTTCCTTGTTGATTTAATAACTGTTGTTAACTGTTGAGTTCTTCTGTGACATTCCTTGTTGCGTTGTTACTTGGTTATTTCTCATTATCTTGTAGTGTACATATATATAGAACTGCACAGGTTTATGTGAGTGTCTGGTCCTAGGCTTGTCACTAATTCACCGGGATAGGCCAGGCACTTACCAGCACATGGGGTCGGTTGTGCTGATACTGCACTTCTGTGCGTTGCAGCAGATCTTTTGCGTGGAAGTTGAGCATCTTGAGACCGAGGTAGCTTGCAGGCGTCCGCATGCCCGGCATCTCTTCCTTTTATTATGTTACTAGCTGTAGTCTCCTTGTTCCGAGACAAACAGATTATGTTATATTTCTTCCAGACCTTTATGTGTAGTATTCATGTAGTAGTTCGTGAGTTGGTGACTCCACGTCTTGGGTAGAGGATTTTTGTATCAGTTTACCTTGAAACTGCTTAATTCTATTTTTATAAAGTATTCCGCACTTGTTTAACTAAGGTTATGATTTTGGTTGTTAAATTGAGTATGAAATATTGCTAAAAACAGGATAGTGTGAATGAAGTGACTTGCCTAGCTACCACGAGTAGGCGCCATCACGATCCCGATGTTGGGGGAAAAATCCGGGTCGTGACAAGTTGGTATCAGAGCTCTAGGTTACATAGGTCTCACCACTCACGAACAAGCTTAGTAGAGTTTGAGAGGTAGGTACGGAGACGTCCGTACTTGTCCTCCAGAGTCTATTGAGTTAGGAAAGAGTCTCTCATTTGTTCTTTCTTGTCGTGCGACTTGTTCCTCAAATACTGATTGAATTTCTACTATGTCCTTTCGCAGATGGTGAGGACACGCGCTTCTTCATCCGCTGATTAGCAGCCTGAGCAGGCAGCTTCCGTGAGGGGCAGGGGCCGAGGCCGTATCGTAGGCCGTGGTAGGGGCAGAGCTCAACCCCCGGCAGCCATTCCAGAGGTGGAGCCTCATATTGAGACCGGCGAGGAGGTTCTAGTCCCAGCAGCTCCAGTGTGCCCAGCTTAGGTCCCAGGAGAGGCCTTATTTACCCCAGACCTTCGGGAGGCCTTAGTTAGGATAGCGGGTTTTATGGACAGCGTTGCCAGAGCAGATTTATTACCAGTTGCACCAGCCACTGCTCAGGCTGGAGGAGGGGCCCAGACTCCTATTGCTCGTACTCCGGAGCCAGTAGCACCTCAGCCTCAGGCACCAGTGGTTCAGCCAGTTGTGGCCACTCAGTCAGGTACCACAGCTCAGGCCGGAGATGGAGCGGCCATGACTTCTGATTCTTTATGGAGACTTGATCGGTTCTCCAAGCTGTTTACCACTACCTTCAGCGGTGCCACATCAGAGGATCCTCAGAATTTCTTATTTAGTTGCCATGAGATTCTCAAGACTATGGGGATAGTGGAGTCCAATGGAGTTGACTTCTGTACATTCAGGCTTTCAAGATCCGCCAAGACTTGGTGGAGGGATTATTGTTTGACTCGACCTGCAGGGTCCCCAGCTTTATCATGGGATCAGTTTGCAGAGTTATTTCTAGAGAAGTTTCTCCCTGTTAATCAGCAGGATGCACTTCGGAGGCAGTTTGAGCGCCTCCAGCAGGGCACTATGACTGTTACTCAGTACGAGACAAGATTTGTTGATTTGGCACGTCATGCAGTGGTGATACTTCCCACAGAGCGGGAGAGGGTCCGTAGGTTCATAGATGGGCTTAATCAGCCAATTAGACTCCAGATGTCTATGGGAGTGGAGAGTGATATATCATTTTAGGAGGCAGCTAATGCAGCACGTATAGTTGAGATGGCTCTTGCTCGGGGAGGTGGTTATTCTTCAGACAAGAGGGCCCGTCATTCAGGCAGGTTTAGTGGTTCTTCTTCTGGTGGTAGGGAATCTTTTGATAGGGGCCAGTCTTCTAGGCCTTTCCATTCCACCCTTCAGGCTTCACGGGGTGGACCAGGCAATCGTGGGTTTCATGAGAAGTATTCAGATCAGTCTCCTATTAGTGCCCAGCCTCTTCAGAGTGTTCGTGGAGGCCATTCAGGTAGTTAGGGCCAGTGGCCCCATCAGCCTAAAAGATGCTACGGTTGTGTGACCCAGGTCATCTTGTTAGATTCTGCCCTCGAGCGAAGGGCAACACTCAGCAGCGGGGCCCTCGTCCTATGATTCAAGGCCCAGCTGATCCTCAGCCTGCCCAGCCAGCCAGAGGCCAGGGCAAAGATCATAGAGGTAGAGGTCGAGACCATAGAGGTGGAGACCGTCCAGCCAGAGGCAGAGGTCAGCCAGTTGATGACCGTCCTAGGGATGTAGCTCATAGGGGAGGTGCTGATCCCCGATTCTATGCTTTGCCAGCCAGGCCAGAGGTGGAGGCTTCAGATGTCGTGATTACAGGTATCATTATTGTTTGTGGCAGAGGTGCTTCAGTATTATTTGACCCTGGGTCTACAAATTCATATGTGTCTTCCTACTTTACACCGTATTTGGCCGTACCTAGCTATGCTCTGGATATTCCAGTTTATGTGTCTACACGAGTGGGCGACTCCATTGTAGTCAACCGGGTACATCGCTCGTGCGTAGTTATCTTTGGGGGTCTTGAGACCCGTGTTGATCTGTTACTCTTGGACATGGTGGATTTTGATGTCATATTAGGGATGGACTGGTTGTCCCCATACCATGCTATTTTAGATTGTCATGCCAAGACTATGACCTTGGCCTTGCCAGAATCACCCCGACTAGAGTGGAAAGGTACCTCAAGCCACTCCGTTCGCATTGTTATTTCCTATGTTAAGGCTCGACGCATGGTCGAGAAGGGGTGTCTAGCTTATCTGGCTTATGTTCGTGATTCCAGCACAGAGGTTCCTTCCATTGAGTCAGTCCCTATTGTACGGGAGTTTCCTGAGGTTTTTCCTTCAGACCTTTCGGACATGCCACCCGACAGGGATATTGATTTTTGTATTGATCTGGCACCGGGCACTCATCCCATCTCTATTCCACTCTATCGTATGGCCCCGCCGGAGTTAAAAGAGTTAAAAGATCAGTTGCAAGAACTTCTTGAGAAGGGCTTTATCAGGCCCAGTGTTTCCCTTTGGGGAGCACTTGTATTGTTTGTGTAGAAGAAAGATGGCTCGATGCGGATGTGTATTGATTACCGGCAATTGAACAAAGTGACAATAAAGAATAAGTATCCACTACCGAGGATTGATGATTTGTTTGACCAGCTTCAGGGAGTGAGGGTGTTCTAAAAGATAGACTTGAGGTCAGGCTACCATCAGCTGAAGATCGGGGCGGCTGACATTCCTAAGACAGCCTTTCGAACTAGATATGGGCATTATGAGTTCTTGGTCATGTCCTTCGGGTTGACCAATGCTCCAGCAGCATTCATGGAGTTAATGAATCGGGTGTTCAGGCCTTACTTAGATCTGTTCGTGATAGTATTTATAGAAGACATCCTGGTATACTCCCGCCGCTAGGAAGAGCACGAGCAGCACCTCAGAGTGGTTCTTCAGACTCTGAAGGATAATCAGCTATATGCCAAGTTTTCGAAATGTGAGTTCCGGTTGAGTTCGGTGGCATTTCTGGGCCACATCGTATCAGTGGAAAGTATTCAGGTGGACCCAAAGAAGATTGAGGCAGTCCAGAATTGGCCTCGACCAGCTTCAGTGACTGAGATCCGGAGTTTCTTGGGGTTAGCCAGTTACTACCGTCGATTTGTAGAGGGGTTTTCTTCTATTGCAACCCCGATAACTAGGTTGATCCATAAGGGTGCCCAGTTCCAGTGGTTAGAGGAGTGTGAGGTGAGCTTTTAGAAGCTCAAGACAGCCTTGACTACCGCACCAGTGCTGATACTACCTACGGGTGCAGGGCCTTATACAGTTTATTGTGACGCATCTCGTATAAGGCTTGGAGCGATACTGATGCAGGATGGTAAGGTTATCGCTTATGCTTCGAGACAGCTAAAAATACATGAGAAGAATTATCCAGTCTATGATCTTGAGTTAGCAGCAGTGGTTCATGCCTTAAAAATCTGGAGGGATTATCTATATGGTGTGACGTGTGAGGTGTACACTGATCACAAGAGCCTACAGTATTTGTTCAACCAAAAGGATTTGAATCTACGACAGCGGAGATGGTTAGAGTTTCTGAAAAACTATGATGTTACTATCCCATACCACCCAGGTAAGGCCAATGTGGTGGCCGATGCATTGAGTAGAAAGTCTGCCAGCATGGGTAGTCTTGCATTCATTCCAGTCAGTCAGAGACCATTTGCTTTAGATGTCCAGGCCTTAGCCAACCGATTCGTGAGATTAGACATTTCTGAGCCTAGCAGGGTGTTAGCCTGCACGGTCGCTCGTTCTTCTCTATTAGAGCGTATCCGTGAGAGGCAATTTTATGATCCTCATTTGCGTGATTTGAGAGATACAGTACAACGGGGAGGTGCCACGAAGGTAAATCTAGATGATGATGGGGTATTGAGATTGCAAGGTCGAGTTTGTGTGCCCAATGTCGAAGGGATTCGATAATTGATCTTAGCGGAAGCCCACAATTCGCGGTATTCTATTCACCCAGGCACCGCGAAGACGTACCAAGACTTACGGCAGAACTAATGGTGGCGCAGAATGAAGAAAGATATCGTTGCGTACGTCGCTCGGTGTCTAAATTGTCAGCAGGTGAAATATGAGCACCAGAGGCCTGGTGGTGTATTCCAGGGGATTGAAATTCCCGATTGGAAATGGGAGCGGATCACTATGGACTTCGTTACTAGACTTTCTTTGACTCGGAGGAAATTTGATGCTATTTGGGTCATTGTTGATAGGCTGACCAAGTCAGTACACTTCATTCCAGCATCTGTCTCCTACTCATTGGAGAGGTTAGCAGAGATTTGCATTAGAGAGATTGTTCGACTTCACGGGATGCCGGTATCTATTATCTCCGATCGGGGTACACAGTTTACCTCGCGGTTCTGGGGAGCGGTCCAGCAAGAGTTAGGCACCCAGGTTCAGCTGAGTACAGCTTTTCTTCCCCAGACGAATGGTCAGTCCGAGAGGACTATTCAGATTCTAGAGGACATGCTTCGAGCCTTTGTCATTGATTTCGGAGGCTTGTGGGACCATTTTCTGCAATTAGCAGAGTTCTCCTACAATAACAGCTACCAGTCCAGCATCCAGATGGCCCCGTATGAGGCGTTGTATGGTAGGCGATGTCGATCTCCAGTCGGATGGTTTGAGCCGGGGGAGGCTCGGTTGTTGGGTACAGATTTAGTTTAGGAGGCCTTGGATAAGGTTAAGACTATCCGGGAGAGATTGCATTCAGCTCAGTCCAGACAGAGGACTTATGCGGATCGTAAGGTTCGAGATGTAGATTTCATGGTTGGTGAGCGAGTGTTGCTCCGAGTGTCGCCTATGAAGGGCGTGATGAGGTTCGGGAAGAAGGGCAAGCTCAGCCCTAGGTATATTGGCCCATTTGAGATTCTAGACCGAGTGGGAGGGGTGGCTTACAGACTAGCTCTGCCGCCTAGCTTATCAGCCGTACATCCAATTTTTCATGTATCTATGCTTCGGAGATACCACGGCGATCCCACACATGTGTTAGACTTCAGTACTGTCCAATTGGACAATGATCTATCCTACGAGGAGGAGCCGGTGGATATTCTTGACCGGCAGGTTCGACAGTTGAGGTCGAAGAGTTATCCTTCTGTGTGTGTTCAGTGGCGAGGTCAGCCTCCTGAGGCATCGACCTGGGAGTTCGAGTCTAATATGCGGAGCCGCTACCCACATTTGTTCCACGACTCAGGTACTTCATTCTCTTGTCCGTTCGAAGACGAACGGTTGTTTTAGAGGTGGAGGATGTGACGACCCAATGGGGTCATCACTTGTTTTCCTCATTTGTTCTACACTTCCAAGGCCTTGAAAACCTCATTCTATGTTGCCTCGATCTACGGCACGATCCGGGCACGTAGTCGGAAAGATTTTGTGATAAAAAATATGAATTCTATGAAGAATTTGGAGAAATATGATATTAATATTGATATAGTTGACTTCGGTCAACATTTTTGGTAAACGGACCCGGACCCGAGATCGAACGGTCCCGGAAGGTCCGTAGGAAAATACGGGACTTGGACATGCGTCCGGAGTCGAATTCTGAGGCCTAGAGCCCAAGTTATGAATTTTTCTGTGAAATTGTTTTTGCTGTAATTATTAAAGGGAAAATGAATTAAATGACCATGGTATCGGGCTCGTATTTTGGTTCCGACGCCCGGTACAAGTCTTACGCGCCGCATGCAGGCCTAGCTGAGGAGGTTAAAAGGCGTTTTTGGGAGGGCTTGGATGAGTTGGTGAGTAGTATTCCCCAATCCGAGAAGTTAGTTATTGGAGGGGACTTTAATGGTCATATTGGGGCGGAGGCTGGTGGTTACGGTGAGGTGCATGGCGGCTTTGGCTTTGGGGTTAGGAACGGAGGGGGCACTTCGTTGCTTGATTTCGCTAGGGCTTCGGAGCTTTTGATCGCGAACTCGTCATTTCAGAAGAGGGAGGAGCATTTGGTTACTTTCAAAAGTTCCACGGCGAGGACTCGGATTGATTACCTCCTCCTCAGAAGGAGCGATAGAGGGTTGTGCAAGGATTGCAAGGTTATTCCGGGAGAGTCTCTTTCAACTCTTCATAGACTCCTAGTGATGGATGTAGGTCTCTGGGTGAAGAGGAAGAGGAGGGGTTCTCGGGGCCGACCGCGGATTAGATGGGGAACTTTGACTAAGGAGAAAGCCCGGGAGCTGGAGAGGAAGCTAGTTGATGGGGGAGCTTGGAGTAGCTCTGGGGAAGCGGACGCAATGTGGTTAGTGACGGCGAACTTGGTTAGGGAGGCTGCGCGAGATGTGCTTGGGGTAGCCAAGGGCTATTCAGGCAGGCACCAAGGTGACTGGTGGTGGAATGAAGTAGTCCAAGGAAAAGTGGAGGCGAAGAAGGCGGCGTTTGCTAAGTTGTCAGGGAGCTCAAGCGAAGAAGAAAGGAGAGCGAACAAGGAGAACTACAAGGTGGCGAGGAAGGAAGCGAAACTGGCGGTCACGGAAGCTAAAAATGCAGCGTTTAGGCGCATGTACGAGGAATTGGGGGAGAAAGGCGGGGACAAAAAGTTATTCCGGTTGGCTAAGGTGAGGGAGAGGAAGGCGCGGGATCTAGACCAAGTTAGGTGCATCAAGGACGAGGATGGTAGGGTTCTGACGGGGGAGTCGCAAGTCAAGCGGAGATGGCAGGAATACTTTCGAGACCTGCTTAACGAAGAGGGGGATCGAGTCTTAGAGCTAGTGGAGCTGGGGCATTCAGAGTGTCCTAGAGACCTCGGGCACTGCAGGCGCATTAAGGAGGAGGAGGTCTCGAGGGCGTTGCGTAGGATGAGTAGGGGTCGAGCGACTGGGCCAGACGAAATTCCGGTGGAGTTTTGGAAATGCATGGGTAGGTCGGGAGTGGAGTGGTTGTCCAGGTTGTTCAACGTGATCTTTAGGACCAAGAGGATGCCGGAGGAGTGGAGATGGAGTACAGTGGTTCCCTTGTACAAAAACAAAGGGGATATCCGGTGTTGCAACAACTATAGGGGTATCAAATTAATAAGTCACACCATGAAGGTCTGGGAGAGGGTGATCGAGGCGAGGGTGAGGGAGATGTCATCTATATCTGTGAACCAGTTTGGTTTCATGCCGGGTCGCTCTACTACAGAAGCTATCCACCTTGTGAGGAGGGTGGTGGAACTGTTCAGGGATAAGAGGAAGGACCTGCATATGGTGTTTATCGACTTGGAGAAGGCGTACGATAAGGTCCCTAGAG